>OZ030015.1:95542148-95932148 GCA_964023405.1 Apodemus agrarius
AGAAAGGAGGGGAGAGAGAGAGAGACAGACACACACACACACAATGAGAGAGAGAGAGAGAGAGAGAGAGAGAGAGAGAGAGAGTCACTGAATCTACTTTCTTTCCTATTGTTTCTTCTTTGACCATAACTACTAGCAAACCTCAACCAACCCCCTGAATGACCAACAACCACTGATCATGCCTATTGTGGCTCTAGCATTTATATACTCTATAAAAAGTTCTCAGAATTCCAAACATCGCACAACCACAGAAACTATAGGCAGCTGGCAGAATCATGCTTCTTCTAGAGCATGAGGCAAATGATAGCTGCTGCAGACAGTCCAAAGCAACCCGCCTCCTTACACCTGGGATAAAACAAAAGCACATTCTTATAATGTTTTTCAGTGTTTTAACAAAACCAAAATTACAGGAGCCTCAAATCTGTCATTTCTTTCCCCCTACCTTCTGTCTTAAGCCATCAGTTGTTCTGTGGGTCGCAGGAAATTAGAAAGAGACATTTACAATGAAATAAACATTGTCTATGATAGTGACCAAGGTTTTCAGGACATTTCTGCTCAGTTCTAATATCTATTTCACTGATATCCACAGCTTTTCATTTCTTGCGGGTATATAAACAAATACTTATCCCCAATGCAAACTTACACTGGCTTCGATTCGGATGTTAACACATCCTTACAGTATATAGGTTGATTTAATTCCACAGGTTTTTTTTTTCTATAACACAAAGTCTCTCTGCTGCTGTTGTCTCTTTCTCATTAATATTCAGGAAATTTAAAGTTAAAAGAGCACTATTAATCTATCTCTGGGATTTTTATTTTTCCTCTTTGTTGCATGTCACTCCTTGACTGCATAATTTTTGCTGTGAGACCCCAGAGCCAAGGCCCCAATGCTGTTTCCTGACAGTAAGAAATTACCTCCTTTGAATCTTTATTCCTGAAACCAGAGCAGCCTTTGCTGCATTGCATTCTTTCACCCCAGAAAACCTAGGCATTCTTTCTCTTTGAGATTTAGGGAAATCATTGCTCCTAGAAATAGCTTGCTCACTTTTCCTGCACAAAATACTGAATTTCTCATAGTTTATAAATAAACATTTTGAGATCTGAGGCTTTTGATGTGGTCACAGCCTCTTTGCAAATGAGTGAATTTCCTGCAATTCAAGCACCCAGCATTTTGATGTAGGAGACCTCTAGCTATAGCTTGACCTATTATATTAGCATAGAACATGTTAGAACCAATATTGCTCTTATCCCTTATCCATTCACACATAGGTACTGTTAGTACCTTTAATAACCTTTTTACATTCAGTATTTACATTTTCAAATGCGAAGGTTGCTATTAACACCTGTTTTGCATCAGGGTCTGATAGAGCTTTGTTATAGCTGAGACTAATCTTTATAAAAACTCTGTGGCTTCTCCTTATATAATCTTTGAAAACAAGGTAGATGTTTTCTGGGGCTCTTCAACTTTGTTCCAAGCTCTTTAATCCACTAAGTGACATTGTTCTATAGCAGTGAAAGGATGCTGAATTTTGTCAAAAGATTTTTTTCAGCATCTAATAAAATGACCATGTAGTTTTTTTTTTCTGTGAGTTTGTTTATATAGTGGATTACATTGATGGATTTCCATATATTGAACCATCCTTGAATCCCTGGGGTGAAGCCTACTTGATCATGGTGAATTATTGTTTTGATGCATTCTTAGATTCAGCTGGCCAGAATTTTATTGAGTATTTTTGCATCAATGTTCATAAGGGAAATTGGTCTGAAATTCTCTTTCCTTGTTTGGTCTTTCGTTTAGATATAAGCGTTATTGTGACTTCACAGAATGAATTGGGTAGTGTTCCTGTGTTTCTATTTTGTGGAGAAATAGATTTCCCACTATTGAAGAATACTCTTCTTTTTTGAAGAGTATCAGTATTAGGTCTTCTATGAAGATCTGATAGAATTCCCCAATAAACCCATCTGGTTCTGGTGTTTTTTTTTTTTGTTGTTGTTTTTTTTTTGTTGTTTTGTTTTTTTTGTTTTTTTGTTTTTTTTTTTTTTTTGGTTGGGAGACTATTAATGACTGCTTCTATTTCCTCAGGACTTATGGGACTATTTAGATGATTTTTTTCTGATCCTGTTTTAACACTGGCAACTGGTATGTGTCTGGAAAATTGTCCATTTCATCCAGATTTTCCAATTTTGTTGTGTATAAGCTCTTGTAGTAGCATCTGATGATTTTTTTTTTAATTTCCCCAGTTTCTATTGTAATGTCTCCCTTTCCATTTCTGATTTTATTAAACTGGGTAGTGCCTCTGTGCCCTCTGGGTAATCTGACTAAGGGTTTTTCTATCTTGTTGATTTTCTCAAAGAACCAGCTCCTGGTTTTTCTTTGTATAGTTCTTTTTGTTTCTATTTGGTTGATTTCGGACCTGAGTTTGATTATCTCCTGCTGTCTACTCCTCTTGGGTGCATTTGCTTCTTTTTGTTTTAGAGCTTTCAGATGTGTTGTCAAGCCGCTAGTGTAAGCTTTCTCCAGTTTCTTTTTGGAACCACTTAGAGCTATGAGTTTTCCTCTTAGCACTGCTTTCATTGTGTCCCATAAGTTTTGGTATGATGTGTCCTTATTTTCATTAAATTCTAAAAAGTCCTTAATTTCTTTCATTATTTATTCCTTGATCAAGCTATCATTGAGGAGAGCATTGTTCAACGTCCATGTGTATGTGTTTTCTGTTGTTTTTGTTTGAACTTAAGACCAGCCTTAGACTGTGGTGATCTGATAGGGTGCATGGAATTATTTCTATATTCCTGTATCTGTTGTGGCCTTATATGGTCCATTTTGGAGAAGGTACTATGAGGTGCTGAGAAGAAGGTATATTCTTTTTCTTTAGGAAGGAATATTCTATAAATATCTTTTAAATCCATTTGATCCATAACTTGTTAGTTTCACTGTCTTTGTTTAGTTTGTATTTCCATGATTTGTCCATTGCTGAGAGTAGGGTGTTGAAGTCTCCCACTATTATTGTGTGGGGTGCAATGTGTGCTTTGAGCTTTATTAAAGTTTCTTTTATGAATATGGGTGCCCTTGCATTTGGAGCACAGATGTTCAGAATTGGGAGTTTATCTTGGTAGATTTTTCCTTTGACCAGTATGAAATGTCCCTCATCTTTTTTGGTTGAAAGTTGATTTTACCCAATATAAGAATAAATATGCAGCTTATTTCTTGGGACCATTTGCTTGGAGAATTGTTTTCCAACCTTTTACTGTGAGGTAGTGACTGTCTTTGTCACTGAGGTAGGTTTCTTGTACCCAACAAAATGTTGGGTACTGTTTATGTATCCAGTCTATCAGTCTGTTTTTATTGGGGAATTGAGTACATTAATGTTAAAAGATATTAAGGAAAAGTGATTGTTGCTTCCTGCTAATTTCGTTGTTAAAGGTAGAATTCTATTTGTGTGGTTCTCTTCTTTTGGGTTTGTTGAAAGATTACTTTATTGCTTTTTCTAGGGTTTAGTTTCCCTCCTTGTATTGGTATTTTCCACCCATTATCCTTTGTAGAGCTATGTTTGTGGAAAGATATTGTATAAATTTGGTTTTGTCATAGAATGTCTTGTTTTCTCTATCTATGGTAATTGTGATGGTTTGTATATGATTGGCCCAGGAAGTGACCTCATTAGGAGGTGTGGCCTTGTTGGAGTAGGTGTGTCACTATGGGTGTGGGCTTAAGACCCTCCCCCTGGCTGCCTGGAAGTCAGTCTTCTACTACTAGCTGCCTTCAGATGAAGAGATAGAACTCTCAGCTCCTCCTGCACCATATCTGCCTGGATGCTGCCATGTTTCTGCCTTGATGACAATGGACTGAACCTCTGAGCCTGTAAGCCAGCCCCAATTAAATGTTGTCTTTTATAAAACTTGCATTGGTCATAGTGTCTGTTCACAGCGGTAAAACCCTAACTAAGACAGTAGTTAGAGAATTAGTAGTTGAGAATTTTGCTGGATATAGTATACTGGGCTGACACTTATGTTCTCTTAGGGCCTGTATGACATCTGCCCAGGATCTTCTAGCTTTCATAGTTTCTGATAAGAATCTGGTGTAATCCTGATAGGTCTGCCTTCATATGTTACTTGACCTTTTCCCCTTACTGCTTTTAATATTCTTTCTTTGTTTAGTGCATTTGGTGTTTTGATTATTATGTGCCGGGAGGACTTTCTGTTCTGGTCTAGTCTGTTTGGAGTTCTGTAGGCTTGCATGTTCATGGGCATCTTTCTCTAAGTTAGGGAAGTTTTCTTCTATAATTTTGTTGAAGATATTTACTGGCCCTTTAAGCTGGAAATCATTGCTCTCTTCTTTACCTATAATCCTTAAGTTTGGTCTTCTCATTGTGTCCTGGATTTCCTGTATGTTGTGGGTTACCAGCTTTATGCATTTTGCATTTTCTTTGACTGTTGAGTCAGTGTTTTCTATAGTATCTTCAGCACTTCAGATTCTTTCTTCTATCTCTTGTATTCTGTTGTTGATGCTTGCATCTCTGACTCTTGATTTCTTTCCAAGGTCTTCTATCTCCAGAGGTGTCTCCCTTTGTGATTTCTTTATTGTTTCTACTTTGCTTTTTAGATCCTGGACGGTTTTCTTCAGTGCCTTCACTTGATTGTGTTTTCCTGTAATTTTTTAAGGAATTTTTGTGTTTCCTCTTTAAGGACTTCTCCCTGTTGACCCATGTTCTCCTTTGTTTCTTTAAGGAATTTTCGTGTTTCCTCTTTAAGGGCTTCTACCTGTTGACCCATGTTCTCCTGTATTTCTTTAAGGGAATTATTTATGTCTTTCTTGAAGTCCTCGATCAGCATTATCAGATGTGATTTTAAATCCAGCTGTTGCTTTTCTGGTGTGTTGGGGTATCCAGGATTTGTTTTTGTGGGAGAACTGGGTTCAGATGTTGCCATGTTGCTTTGGTTTCTGTTGGTAATGTTCTTGTGTTTGCCTTTTGCCATCTGGTTATCTCTGGAGTTAACTGGTCTTGCTGTCTTGGACTGTGGCTTATCTGTCCTTCAAGCCTGTGTGTATGTACTCCTGGTATTCCTATTCTCTCTATGCACACAGGTATGTAGGCACTCTTGGGAGACCAGCTCTCTTGTAGTGGTGTTTGCATATGTAGCTTTGTGGCCCGGGATCAGCTCTGAGCTCTCAGGCCTCTCCACAGTCCAGGGAGATTAGCCGTCTCCCTTCTTCACCTGAATATGGCACACTGTGCTCCCAGGCCTCTCTGCACTCCAAATGCCCTGAGCACAGCTGGTTCTCAAATGCCCTGAGTGCAGCTGGTTCTCTAGGATGTATCAGGAAATGGTGTCTTCACTGTGGCAGAGCTTGCAAGAATCTGCCCCAGTAGTAAGGAAAGGCAGGGGAAAAAGGAAAGGAAGGGGAGTGGTATCTGGGAAGGCAGGGGCTGGGGTTGGTGGTTGCTAGGTAGTGAGTCCCGTGGACCCCAACAGCAGCTCTGGGACTCCAGAGGTGGGAGTGATTTCTTACCAAATGCCCTGAGTGTAGCTGGTTCTCTGGGATGTATCAGGAAATGGTATCTTAACAATAAGTCTTCCCAACAGTATATGGATTTAAGTGGAATCTGGCTTTAAAAGCACATTTTACCTATCAATATATTATCTTGGGTCTTCATTTGCCTCTATTGTCAGTTTGACTAGAGTTTTTCAAGATTTTCTAAGTTAATTGTTTTGGGAAGTTCATATTTTCTTGAATTGTGGTTTTTGTGTACATTTTAACAATTTTCACCTTGTGTTTTATTATTTTTTTTAATCCTTTAAATTGTAGGCTTGTTTATTTTTCTTTCCAAGTACCTTAAATGGAAGCATGCTATTATTTAAGGTATCTTATTTTCAAAAATATTATTATTTGTTTTAAAATTTTTATATGTATGATTGTTTAGACTATCAAGGACATAAGGTTCCCACATTACACTTGTGCACAGTGCCCCCTGGAAATCAGAGGTACTTATGAGAACCCTGGAAATGAGACAGGTGATTGTTAGCTCCCATGTGGGTCATGGTAATTGAATATTCTTGCATTTTATTAAGAATTTTTTCATTTCATAATATGTAATATGCTGTAAGCTTCTTTATCCTTTATCTTTCTTGTTCTTGAAGTTTGATTTGTTAAAATGATTCTATCCAAAAAAAAAAAAAAAAAGAGGAAATGGTGTCTTCACTGTGGCAGAGCTAGCAAGAGGCTGCCCTGGCAGAAAAGAAAGGTGGGGGAAGAGGCAGAAAGAAACCTATTACTTATTTATTTTCTAGATTATTGAAAAATGTTTTCTAAGTCATCTCGTGTCACTTTAATGATATCAAATTGATGAGATTAAGAAACCTTGGAGACAAATTTCTGAGCATGTCTGAAAGATTTCTAGATTGTTAATTCTGGTAGACAGACCCCTAAATGTGGGTGGTATCATTTTGTAGGCTGCAATCCTGAACTGAATAAAAAAGTATGATGAACACTATGATGAACACAAGTGCATAGTCACCACTCTCAGCTTCCACCTCAGCCCCACCCATTGCTTAAGGTGACTGCCTACAGCTCTGAAGTGTGGGCTGGCATAAACTCTCCTCTACACTGTTTTAGTCAGGTATTTTATTCTTGCAATGCATAAAGTGACTAAATACACATGCAGTTATTAAAATGAAAACATGCCTTTAATTCCAGTACTTGGGAGACAGGATCAGACAAATCTCTGAGTTCCAGACCAAACTGATCTACAGAGTGAGTTTGAGAATGACCAGGGCTTCACAAAGAACACTTGATTCAAACATACATACATACATACATACATACATACATGTGAAAATATTATACATAAAAAGGAGATAGGAAAAGTTATACTTTTAAACACCGGTATTTAAGTTACAGATTATTTTTTAAGTACTTAAAAGTCACTATTATTTTGAAAAATTACAATTTGAAAAATGAAAATGTTATAAAAATTTAAAAATTGTAAACCACTCTGGAAATCAGTCTGGAGGTTCTTCAGAAATTTAGACATAGTACTACCAGCTATACCACTCCTGGGCATATAACCAAAAGATGCTCCAATGTATAACAAGGACACATGCTCCACTATGTTCGCAGCAGCCTTATTTATAATAGTTAGAACCTGAAAATAACCCAGATATCTTTCAACAAAAGAATGGATTCAGACAATGGAATACTACTCAGCTATTAAAAATGATGAATTCATGAAATGGATGGAACTGGAAAATATCCTGAGTGACGTAACCCTTTCACAAAAGATGGTATGTGCTCACTGATAAGTGGATATTAGCCCAAAAGCTCCAAATACCCAAGATGCAATTTACAGACCACATGAAGCTCAAGAAGGAAGACCAAAGTATGAGCATGTCGGTCCTTCTTAGAAAAGGGAACAAAATATGGTAGCAAATATAGAGACAAAGCACAGAGCACAGACTCAAGGAAATGGCATCCAGACACTGTCCCACCTGGGGATTCATCCTAGATACACTTGCCAAACTCAGACACTATTGTGGATGCTAAGAAAGGCTTGCTGAAAGGAGCCTGATATAGCTGACTTCTGAGAGGCCCCGCCAGAGCCTGACAAATACAGACTCAGATGCTTGCAGCCAACCATTGCACTGAGTGTGGGATCCCCAATGGAGGAGTTAAGAACTAAAGGAGCTGAAGGGGTTTGCAACCTCTTAGGAAGAACAACAGTATCAACCAACCAGGCCCTCCAGAGCTCCCAGGGAGTACACATGGCTCCAGCTGCATATGTAGCAGAGGATTGCCTTGTCAGACATCAATGGCAGGAGTGGTCCTTGGTCCTATGAAGGTTTGATAGATGCCCGAGGGTGGGGAGGTAGGGGGTGGAGGAACACCCTCATGGAAGCAAGGGCAGAGGGGATGGGATAGGGGGGTTCCGGGAGAGGGGGAAACTGGGTAAGGGGATAACACTAGAATGTAAATAAATTAAAATTTAAAAAATTAAAAAATAAATAAAAGGAAAAAATTTCTAAAATGTATATTATATTTATTAGGTTATATTCATTTTGGTTACTTGTAAAGGTTTGTAAATTACATTTTAGAAATTAAATTCAGCATATTTTCTTCTCTACTATACAGCCAAATGTACTAATTTCCCACACTTGGGAAATTAGCATTTTTAAAACATTCGTGTGATATTTAGCACTATTGATGAATTAATTCTCTTAAAAAATTGTATATAATGGTTTGTTGGATGAGAATTCTTGAAAGTATTTGAGTTTCAAAATTGTAGGAAGTTCCTATCTGTCTCTTAAGTTAAACTGCTCTTAAGGTATTTTTCTTTTAATTGGTTGTTTACAGCACTAGAGTGTGCTTTGAATTTTATATATTTTTTTCTATATTCTTTGTTTACATTTTAAACATTTTCCCCTTTCCCAGTACCCCCCATATGTCCCATAAGTCCTCTTCCCTCCGCCCAATCCCCAATCACCCACACATCCCCCCCATTTCTTTGTTCTAGTACTCCCCTAGCATACTGGATCAATTCTTTTCAGGACCAGGGCCCTCTCCTTCCTCCTTCTTGGGAATCATATGATTTGCTAATTGTGACTTGTGTATCCGTAGCTTCTGGGCTCATTAATATCCACTTATCAGGGATTGCATTTCATGCATATTTTGTGATTGGGTTACCTCACTTAGGATATTTACCAGTTCCAACCATTTGCCTACAAATTTCATGAATTCATTGTTTTTAATTGCTGAGTAGTATTCCATTGTATAAATATACCACATTATCTGTATCCATTCCTCCATTGAGGGACATCTGGGTTCTTTCCAGTTTCTGGCTATTATAAATAAGGCTGCTATGAACATAGTGAAGTATGTGTCTTTGTTGCATGCAGGGGAATCCTCTGGGTATATGCCCAGGAGTGGTATGGCAGGGTTCTCTAGAAGTGTCATGCCCAATTTTCTGAGGAACCGCCAGACTAATTTCCAGAGTGGTTGTACCTTCTTGCAATCCCACCAACAGTGGAAGAGTGTTCCTCTTTCTCCACATCCTTGCCAGCATCTGCTGTCTCTTGAGTTTTTAATCTTAGCCATTCTGACTGGTGTGAGATGAAATCTCAGAGTTGTATTGATTTGCATTTCCCTGATGACTAGTGATGTTGAACATCTCTTAAGGTGCTTCTCAGCCATCTGAATTTCTTCAGGTGAAAATTCTTTGTTTACCTCTGGACCCCATTCTTAATAGGGTTATTTGGTTCTCTGGGGTCTAATTTCTTGAGTTCTTTGTATATATTGGATATTAGCCCTCTGTCGGATGTGGGGTTGGTGAAGATCTTTTCCCAATTAGTTGGCTGCTGTTTTGTCCTTCTGACGGTGTCCTTTGCTTTACAAAAACTTTGTAGTTTTATGAGATCCCATTTGTCAATTCTTGATCTTAGAGCATAAGCTATTGGTGTTCTGTTCAGAAACTTTCCCCCTGTGCCCATGTCCTCCAGGGTCTCCCCAGTTTCTTTTCTATTAGTTTCAGTGTGTGTGGTTTTATGTGGAGGTCTTGATCCACTTGGAGTTGAGCTTAGTACAAGGAGATAAGAATGGATCAATTCACATTCTTCTACATGCTGACCTCCAATTGAACCAGCACCATTTGTTGAAGAGGCTATCTTTTTTCCACTGGATGGTGGTAGTTCCTGTATCAAAGATCAAGTGACCATATTTTTGTGGGTTCATTTCTGGGTCTTCAGTTCTATTCCATTGATCTACCTGCCTGTCACTGTAACGATTCCTTGCAGTTTTTAACACAGTTGCTCTGTAGTACTCCTTGAGGTCTGGGATACTGATTCCCCCAGAAATTCTTTTACTGTTGAGAATAGTTTTAGCTATCCTGGTTTTTTTTTTTTTTTTTTTTTTTTTTTGTTATTCCAGATGAATTTGAGAAGTGTTCTTTCTAAATCTATGAAGAACTGAGTTGGGATTTTGATGGGGAGTGCATTGAATCTGCATATTGCTTTTGGCAAGATGGCCATTTTTACTATATTAATCCTGCCAATCCAAGAGCATGAAATATTTTTCCATCTTCTGAAGTCTTTGATTTCTTTCTTCAAAGACTTGAAGTTCCTGTCATACAGATCTTTTGCTTTTTTGGTTAGAGTCACACCAAGATACTTTATATTGTTTGTGGCTATTGTGAAGGGTGTTATTTCACTAACTTCCTTCTCAGCCTGCTTATCCTTTGAGTATAGGAAGGCTACTGATTTGCTTGAGTTTATTTTATAACCATCCACTTTGCTGAAATTGTTTATCAGCTGTACGAGCTCTCTGGTGGAGATTTTTGGGTCACTTAAGTATACTATCATATTATCTGCAAATAGAGATAGTTTGACTTCTTCCTTTCCAAGTTGTATCCCTTTGACTTCCTTATGTTGTCTAATTGCTCTCGCTAGAACCTCAAATACTATATTCAAAAGATATAGGGAGAGAGGGCAGCCTTGTCTAGTTCCTTATTTTAGTGGGATTGCTTCCACTTTCTCTCCATTTAGTTTGATGTTGGCTACTAATTTGCTGTATATTTCTTTTACTATGTTTAGGTATGGGCCTTGAATTCTTGCTCTTTTTAGGACTTTTAGCATGAAAGGATGCTGAATTTTGTCAAATACTTTTTCAGTATCTAATGAAATGAGCATGTGGTTTTTTTTATTTGAGCTTGTTTATGTAGTGGATTGCATTGATGGATTTCCATATATTGAACCATCCCTGCATCCCTGGAATGAAGCCTACTTGATCCTGGTGGATGATTGTTTTAATGTTTTCTTGGATTTGGTTGGCAAGAATTTTATTTAGTATTTTTGCATCGATATTCATAAGGGAAATTGGCCTCAAGTTCTCTTTCTTTGTTGGATGTTTGTGTGATTTTGGTATCAGCGTAATTGTGGCTTCATAGAACGAGTTGGGTAGTGTTCCTTTTGTTTCTATTTTGTGGAATAGTTTGAAGAGTATCTATGTTAGGTCTTCTTTGAACGTCTGATAGAAATCTGCACTAAAACCATCTGTTCCTGTACTTCTTTTTTGGTTGGAAGACTTTTTATGACCCCTTCTATTTCTTTAGGGGTTATGGGACTGTTTAGCTGATCTATTTGATCCTGACTTAATTTTGGTATTTGGTATCTGTCTAGGAAAGTGACCATTTCCTCCAGATTCTCCAGTTCTGTTGAGTAAAGTCTTTTGTAGTACAATCTGATATTTTGAATTTCCTCAATTTCTGTTTTTATATCTCCCTTTTCATTTCTAATTTTGTTAATTTGAATAATGTCTCTCTGCCCTTTGGTTACTCTGGCTAAAGGTTTATCTCTTGTTAATTTTCTCAAAGAACCAGCTCCTGGTTTTGTTGATTCTTTGTATGGTTCTCTTTGTTTCTACTTGATTGTTTTCAGCCCTGAGTTTGATGATTTCCTGTCTTTTACTCCTCCTGGGTGAATTAGCTTCTTTTTGTCCTAGGGCTTTCAGGTGTGCCATTAAGCTGCTAATGTATGCTCTCTCATGTTTCTTTTTGGAGATACTCAGGGCTATGAATTTTCCTATTAAAACTGCTTTCATTGTGTCCCATAGATTTGGGTAAGTTGTACCTTCATTTTCATTGAATTCTAAAAAGTCTTTGATTTCTTTCTTTATTTCTTCCTTGACCAAGGTATCATTGAGTAGAGTATTGTTCAGTTTCCATGTGTATGTGGGCTTTCTGTTGTTTTTCTTGCTATTGAAGACCACTTTTACTCCATAGTGATCTGATAAGATACATGGGATTATTTCTATCTTCTTATATTTGTTGGTCTGTCTTGTGACCAGTTATATGGTTATATGATTTTGGAGAACGTACCATGAGGTGCTGAGAAAAAGGTATATTCTTTTGCTTTGGGATGAAATGTTCTATATATGTCTGTTAAATCCAATTGGTCTAAAACTTCGATGAGTTTCACTGTGTCCCTGTTTAGTTTGTTTTCCTGAACTGTCCATTGAGGAGAGTGAAGTGTTGAAGTCACCCACAATTATTGTGTTAGGTGTAATGTGTGCTTTGAGCTTTAGTAAAGTTTCTTTTACAAATGAGGGTGCCCTTGCATTTGGCACACAGATGTTCAGAATGGATAGTTCTTCTTGGTGGATTTTTCCTTTGACCAGCAAGAAGTGTCCTTCCATGTCTCTTTTGATGACTTTAGGTTGAAAGTCAATTTTATCTGATATTAGAGTGGCTACTCCGGCTTGTTTCCTGCGACCATTTGCTTGTGATTATTGCTTCCTGTCATTTTTTATGTTATTTTTTATATTTGATAGGTTTTCTTCTTTTGGGTTTGATGAAAGAAGGTTGCTATCTTGCTTCTTCTGGGGTGTAGTTTCCCTCCTTGTGTTGATGTTTTCCCCCTATTATCCGTTGTAGGGCTGGGTTTGTGGAAAGATATTGTGTAAATTTGGTTTTGTCTTGGAATATCTTGGTTTCTCCCTCTATGGTGATTGAGAGTTTTGCTGGGTATAGTAGTTTTGGCTGGCATTTGTGTTCTCTTAAAGTCTGCATGAGGTCTGCCCAGGATCTTCTAGCTTTCATGGTCTCAGGTGAGAAGTCTTGGGTAATTCTTATAGGTGTTCCTTTATATGTTCCTTTTTCTCTTACTGCCTTTAATATTCTTTCTTTGTTTAATACATTTTGGGTTTTGATTATTATGTGACGGGAGGTATTTCTGTTCTGGTCCAGTCTGTTTGGAGTTCTGTAGGCTTCTTGTATATTCATGGGCATCTCCCTCTTTAGGTTAGGGAAGTTTTCTTCCATTATTTTGTTGAAGATATTTGCTGGCCCTTTAAGTTGTAAATCTTCACTCTCTTGTGTGCTGGGGTATCCAGGAATTCCTGTTGTCAGAGAATTGGGTTCGGATGCTGCCATGTTGCCTTGATTTCTGTTAGTAACTTTCCTATGTTTGCCTTTTGTCATCTGACTATCTCTGGTGTTAGTTGGTCTTGTTGACACTGGCTGGTGTTTGATCCTCCCGTGAGCCTGTAAGGCTAATTCCGCACCTCTGGATGTCTGGGTTCCCTCTGGCTCTTGTTGCACCCTCCTCTAGGGTGTCCTTGGAGCCCTAATGTTTCCTGCCCCAAGGAATGCTGTAATCGGGTTGTCTCTGTGAGCCTGGTGTTGCCTGTCTGCTCCTTCAGGGAGTGCAGCTGGTAGATGCTGCAGGGACCTTATCCAAGTGCTGATCACTCTGTAGAGCAGACGACCCCCCCCCTCCCCGACTGGGTTGGTGCACGACCGGGTTGGTGTACAGATGGCCGGCCAAACTGCTCAGGTTCTGGGTGCAGGCAAAAGCCTGACAGGATAGGACCTGAGCAATGTTAGCCTTGGACTCTGTCATTGTACCTGGCTTTAGCTGTTAGCTGTCTGTGGTGCCCCAAGGAAAGATGGCGGCCTCCACTCTAAGCAGAGCAGAGACCCCAGAGCGAGTTGGTGCACAACCAGGTCAGCGTACAGATAGCCAGCTGAGTGGCTCTGGCTCTGGGTGCAGGCAGAAGCCTGACAGGCTAGGACCCGAGCGATGTTAGCCTTAGACTCAGTCAGGTACCTGGCTTTAGCTGTTAGCTGTCTGTGGTGCCCCGAGGCAAGATCGAATTTTATATATTTTTAAAAATCTTTGTAGTATTGCACTATTTTGTCCACACACACAGTAATATATAAAATACCAAAAAATGACTTATTAACATTTACAGATATGATATATATATATATACCTATAGTTCAGACTGTACTGACTGATTCTTGTGACTGCATAGCCTATAGCACTGTATTTATAATTAGTAGCTCACACAGGTGTAGAATATCATGTAACATTTCTGTGTGTGTTTCAGAAGGTATTACAAATTACTGTTGGAAAAAAGAAAAGCTGGAGCTTAAGTGTATACAGATGTGAATTTTGGCTAGCAGAAGTATATTTAATATTCATCTATGGTATTTCCTTGGCAAAGAAAATACATTTGTTTCTACTGCATAACTTTAACAGATCAATAGACATCCTCAGAACACTCTTAAGGAAACAACCCAGGGTCATGGAAAATATCTCATAAAATATCAGTATGCTGAATCTAATTCATGACAGTTGGATATGTTACTGGTTTTCATATTTTTGAAGGGGAATTTTAGCAGACTTCTAAATAAGTTTTTAAGGATTGTAGTTTAGGCCTATATTTCTCAAAATTATAATTTTATACAGTAAGGATTAGGTGTTTTTCAACCCCAGCTACTTTCTTAAAGTGAAGTGAAGGAAATAAATCCATGAGAAACTTCCTGAAACAAGAAATGATCATAAGTTCCACGTGTAAATGACACCTAATGGTCCATTGCACATTGTATTTAAAGTTTATCCTTACAGAGGGAGGTCATAAATGGATGACACTAACCTTCAGATATCTATTTTTGCTAATAATTTATCAGTAGATGAGTGAACATATATTTTAGCAGCATTAACTATATACTTTCCTGAGCTCTGAGAAAGATCACAAAATATAAATAGCTTTGTAATTGATTAATGGGACCTTTCGTACTCTTGTGAAAGTAAGACATAAAGTAATTAGAAAACTGTATACTGTGTAAGAAAATCCTGCATTAGAGTAAGAGCTAGGAATCAGAGGAAGCCTAGAGTGGCAAAGGTGTTTTACGGGAGAAGCAGCTCTAATGTGCAGCATTTGAAATACATTATATTTTAGGTGTTACATAAGACAGTCACAAGGTAAATCTGGAATCTGTGACCTTAAAAGTAATTTAGTAATTGTTTATGAAAACCTCCTCACTTATTTTAAAGACTACTAACTGTGACTTAATATTTTAAAAGACAACTTGCTTTTACTCATTGTAAAGTTCAGAAAATAGTATAAGTGCCTTTCATCAAGCTTCTCTTAACATCTTTAATTGTGCATAGTACAGTTACTCAAACTGGGAGACTGACATTGTACTGTACAAAGTTATTAATTTTCTGTTGTAAGATGTGGTATTGAGTAGTTTCTCCTTGATGTGACAAACTGCTGTACAGAATTAACCAAGTGGCCAGGCGGTGGTGGCACACAACTGTAATCCCAGCACTTGGGAGGCAGAGGCAGGTGGATTTCTGAGTTCGAGGCCAGCCTAGTCTACAGAGTGAGTTCCAGGACAGCCAGGGCTACATGGAGAAACCCTGTCTCAAAAAACCAAAAAAAAAAAAAAAGAAAGAAAGAAAAAGAAAGAAAGAAAAGAAAAAGAAAGAAAAAAGAATTAACCAAGTGGAAGATGATTTATTTTGTCTCAGTTTATAGTCATGGCAGAAGTTATGGTGGCACAAGTTTGCGGCCACAGATTACGTGGTCTCTGATCCACAAGCTAGAGCTTCACTGCGCATTTGCCTTCCTTCTTTCCTTTTCATATTTGATCCAGACACTCAACCTAGGATATGGAGTCCCCCTCGTTCAAGGTGGGCTGTTCCTCCTCATTTTAACCTCTCTGTAAATTCCCTCAAAGATGTACCAAGATTGTCTTCCTGGTAATTTAAATCCCGTGATGCTGGCAATGATGAATGATCATCACGAATCTTCCCCTTCTCGGGTTGACTCCTATCCCATCACTATTTAACCCTAAGCTTCCATCCCTTGTCTTTAAAGACTAATTGTTCTCTCTAATAATAGAAAATCATTCAGCTCACTTAGAAGAATCTCCAACATCCTAACAGAACTAACAATGTTTAAAACCTAAAATTGTGGGCGTGGAGAGATGATCCAGTGCTTAAGAGTATTTGCTACTTTGGCAGAGGACACACGTTTGGTTCCCAGCACCCACATTAGATGGCCTTCAGCTGCTTGAAACTCCTATTCCAGGGACCTCTGGCCTCTGCAGTCACTTCCATTCGCACATACATACCCATAGACACATACACATGATTAAAGATAAAGTGTATTAAAAAACAAAAGCTTATATTTCAAAGTTTAATGCTCAAGGTGGTCTCTCAATGTGGGCCCCTATAAAAGAAAAACATATCATACTTCCCATCTTCATTGCAGAGTAAACTTTCCCATTCCAAAGAAGAAGAATGGAGAATAACAAAATCAAACAAAACAAAATAAACATGACAGACGCCTATTAGGGCAAACCAAACCCTCCAGCTCCGTGTCTGAAATCCATGGTTCATGATAGCCATAGGTAGCCCTGTCCCTCCAGTTCTCTTGCTCAAGACCCATCTTACTGGAGTCTCTAACATCCCCACATTGCCATTGCAACTGAGGCTTCTCTTACAGTGTCACACAATGGGCTCTAGGCCCCCTTGTCCTCAATGGGAAGCTTACATACATTACCTGGCCTCGGGGGTTTCAGGTTCTTTGGTGCAAGCCTCTACTCCTTCACTCTTGAAATTTGCACGTGAAAGTCACCATCACGTTGACCATTGTTGGACTCTTCTGCTAGCTTAAGATGTAGCCTGAGCCCCTACTATCATAACTGCAGTGGTCTCTGTGCAAAATCTGGAAAAAAACACTTTCCTAGGTAGCAGGTTTTTTCCAGTGGTATTCTTCATTCAGTATCTTCTTTCCAATTACTATGCGTGTTTTAAATCTACACTTTATAGTAACATTTGTAAAGAGAAGATACACTTAATACAAGAGTCAGAACAATAGACTTTAGAAGATGTTAGCTCTAATTCTTAGACTTGAAAACTTTAGAGAAAAATATACAATAAGGTTTCACAAAAGAGGATCAGGTATTTAGCTTTCGCAGAGTCCTCACTAAAGACCATTTATCTGTCTGTCTACCTACCTACCTATTAGTCTGAAAACACGGTAGGTTTTGCTTTTACCTTAACTTCTAAAAACAGTGATTTTATAAGTTATACAGATTGTGAGATTATGTTGAATTAAAATGTAATAAGCAGATAGTAATTAGTTCAATAAAAATTAAGCTCTTAGGTCAGTGAGATGGCTCAGCCAGTAAGGACTGACTAACCTGTGTATGATCCACAGAATCCACTCTATGGAAAAAGAGAACTAATTCCAACATTTGTCCTCTGATTCCCACTTGTGGAATACATGTATGCCTTTCCAAATAATCAGGCAACCCACATACATCTTCATGCACATACATGTACACACATGTGACTATAACACACATGTGCACATGAATGCACACAACACACACATATGAAGACAATGCTAACAGGAAGATTAATAATTTTGAAAAAATTACATATCTGCTGTTTGAATGCTATTGTGCAAAAGAGATAAGATCTTGCTATGTAGCATTTTTTCCTGATGTAGATACTTTAAGATCACTCTAAAGGGAATTATATAGAGATGACCTCCAAGTAACCTTGTTTTAAGATAATCCCATATTAACCTTGCAGAATAACAAAATAGAGGTTTGTCTTACAGATGTTACTCTTGAGGTTTGTTTTTTGTTTTTGCCTCACCCTTTGTTCTGACAACTATATGCACTGAGAAGGGTTATTTGGGGGAGGGGTGGAAGAAGATACAGAAATGCTCAGTGCTCCACAGGTTATCTTTTCTTAACATTGTCTTATTCAAAAGCTAATGTTGCCCTTAGCTTTTGATCTTGTACAGTGAAAGCTTTGTTACACTTAACAGAAAATTTAAAACGTTAACAGTATTTAAATAAGTGGTTATATGACCAAGTTGTACAATGCAGTGACTGATGCCTGTGTGTTTAGCATCACCTGCATTAAAGGAAAAAGAAAATGCAGATACATCTTCTATTGGGTGTCTCAATGGTGTCTGAATCTCTGCATTCTTTGCAAATTTCTATATCACAAATTTGACCAGGTTACTTCATATTCAAGTGAAGCATTTAATAAGTACTAACTACATGAGCAGGGTATTATAATAGAAACTGAAGATGTAACAAAAGAAAAGTCACTGATCAACTCCTAAAGGATTAAAATAGATTTTATACAATTTTTAAATTACAATAAGTTTATATCTTATAAATATAGCCAATGAGATACTAGCTCATCCCATCATGTCTTAGCTCAAATTGGATAGAAATCTTACTCAGAGCAATTGGGCTCCAATTGGAAAAGACTATGGGATTCCCATGTTGTCCAACTTTATTAGGTTATAAACTGAAAACAAAACATTGTAAACATTTCCAGAATACTGTTTGGACATGTTTTAGTGTCCCTGTAATATCTAATTAGCATTCTTAAATGATCAAGGGATTAGACAGCACTTTAGGCAAGAATCCAGAAATTGAGATTGGTGATTATTTTTAAATATCCCGTGAGACCTCAGAAATTAAAACAGGAAATCAGATTGGCTGGGTATTAGAAACTTAACTGGAACAGACAAGGCCAGGTACACAGACATAGTCCGAGGCTAACATCACTCGGGTCGAAACCTGTCAGGCTTTTGCCTGCAGCCAGGCCCTGGCAGGTCAGCGGGCCATCTGTACACCTAGCTGGCCATGCACCAACTCAGTCGAGGGATGTGTGCCCTGCGGACCACCCAGCACTTGCAGCAGTGGTTGCCATCTTGTCTCCAGGTCACCATAGAGGACTAACAGACAACGCAAGGTAAACAGGCATAGTCTGAGGTTCACATCTCTCGGGCCTAGACCTGTCAGGCTTTTGCCTGCACCAGGGCCTGGGCAGCTTGGTGGGCATCTGTACACCAACCCGGCCGTGCACCAACCCAGTCGGTGAGGGGGGGTCATCTGCCCTGCAGAGTGATCAGCACTTGGATAAGGTCCCTGCAGCATCCGCCATCTGCGCTCCCTGAAGGAGCAGACAAGTAGCACCAGGTTCACAAAGAGAACCCGAGTCCTGGATACACCCAACACACCAGAAAACCAAGATATGGATTTAAATCACTGGTCATGGTGCTGTTAGAGGAACACAAGAAGGACATAAATAAATCTCTTAAAGAAATACAGGAGAAAATGGATCAAAAGTTAGAAGCCCTTACAAGGGAAACAAAAAAATTATTTAAAGAAATTCAGGAGAATATGGGTCAAATGATAGAAGCCAATAGGGAGAAAATGCAAAAATTACTTAAAAAAATACAGGAGAACGTGGGTCAACAGGCAGAAGTCATGAAAGAGGAAACATAAAAATCTCTCAAAGAATTACATGAAAACACAAACAAGCAAGTGAAGGAACTGAGCAAAACCATCCAGAATCTAAAAACAGAAGTAGAAACAACTAAGAAATCACAAAGGGAGACAACTTTGGAGATATAAAACCTTGGGAAGAAATCAGGGGCCATAGATACAAATATCAACAGCAGAATACAAGAGGTAGAAGAAAGAATCGTAGATGCCGAAGATACCATAGGAACCATGGACTCAACAGTCAAAAAAAATGCAAAATGCAAAAAGCTTGTAACCCAAAACATCCAGGAAATTCAGGATACAATGAGAAGACCAAACCAAAGGATTATAGATATAGAAGAGAGTGAAGATTTACTATTTAAAGGGCCAGCAAATATCTTCAACAAAATAATGGAAGAAAACTTCCTAACCTAAAGAGGGAGATGCCCATGAATATACAAGTAGCCTACAGAACTCCAAACAGACTGGACCAGAACAGAAATACCTCCCGTCACATAATGATCAAAACCCCAAATGTACTAAACAAAGAAAGAATATTAAAGGCAGTAAGAGAAAAAGGCCAAGTAACATATAAAGGAAGACCTATCAGAATTACACCAGACTTCTCACTAGAGATCATGAAAGCTAGAAGATCCTGGGCAGATCTCATGCAGACTCTAAGAGAACACAAATGCTAGCCAAAACTACTATACCCAGCAAAACTCTCAATCACCATAGAGGGAGAAACCAAGATATTCCATGACAAAACCAAAATTACACACTATCTTTCCACAAACCTAGCCCTACAAAGGATAATAGGGGGAAAACAACAATAAAAACAGGGAAACTACACCCTGGAAAAGGCAAGATAGTAACCTTCTTTCATCAAACCGGAAAGAAGAAGACCTATCAAATAAATTTAAAAAAAAAACATCAAAAATGACAGGCAGCAATAATCACTATTCCTTAGTATCTCTTAACATCAATGGACTTAATTCCCCAATAAAAAGATATAGACTAACAGACTGGATACGGAAACAGGACCCTACATTTGCTGCATACAGGAAACACACCTCAGTGTCAAAGACAAACACTACCTTAGAATAAAAGGCTGGAAGACAATTTTGCAAGTGAATGGTCTCAGGAAACAAGTCAGAGTAACCACTCTAATATCAGATAAAATTGACTGATATCAAAAGAGACACCAAGAAGCACTCTCAATTCTGAACATCTATGTTCCAAATGCAAGGGCACCCTCATTCATAAAAGAAACTTTACTAAAGCTCAAAGCACACATTGAATCTAACACAATAATTGTGGGTGACTTCAACACTCCACTATCCTCAATGGGCCAATCAGGAAAACAGAAACTAAAGAGGGATACAGTGTAACTATTTGAAGCTTTGGACCAATTGGATTTAACAAATATATATATATAGAGAGAGAACATTTCATCCTAAAGCAAAAGAATATACCTTTTTCTCAGTACCTAATGGTACCTTCTCCAAAATCGACCATCACAATACAGACCTCAACAAATATAAGATCAAACTAATCCCATGCCTCCTGTCAAATCAAAAAACCACATGCTCATTTCATTAGATGCTGAAAAAGCATTTGACAAAATTCAGCATCCTTTCATGCTAAAAGTCCTGGAAAGAGCAAGAATTCAAGGCCCATACCTAAACATAGTAAAAGAAATATACAGCAAACCAGTAGCCAACATCAAAATAAATGGAGAGAAACTTGAAGCAATCCCACTAAAATCAGGGACTGGACAAGGCTGCCCTCTCTCCCCATATCTTTTCAATATAGTACTTGAAGTTCTAGCAAGAGCAATTAGACAACATAAGGATAAGTCAAAGGGATACAAATTGGAAAGGAAGAAGTCAAACAATCATTATTTGCAGATGATATGATAGTGTACTTAAGTGACCCAAACAGTCCCCCAGAGAACTCCTACAGCTGATAAACAACTTCAGTTAAGTGGCTGGTTATAAAATAAACTCAAGCAAATCAGTAAGTTTCCTATACTCAAAGGACAAGCAGGCTGAGAAGGAAGTTAGGGAAATAACACCCTTCACAATAGCCACAAACAATATAAAGTATCTTTGTGTGACTCTAACCAAACAAGTAAAAGATCTGTATGACAGGAACTTCAAGTCTTTGAAGAAAGAAATCGAAGAAGACCTCAGAAGATGGAAAAATATTTCATGCTCTTGGATTGGCAGGATTAATATAGTAAAAATGGCCATCTTGCCAAAAGTAATATACAGATTCAACGCAATCCCCCATCAAAAGCCCAACTCAGTTTTTCATAGATTTAGAAAGAGCACTTCTCAAATTCATCTGGAATAACAAAAAAAAAAAACAAAAAAAACAAAACAGGATAGCTAAAACTATTCTCAACAGTAAAAGAACTTCTGGGGGAATCAGTATCTCAGACCTCAAACAGTACTACAGAGCAATTGTGTTAAAAACTGCAAGGAATCGTTACAGTGACAGGCAGGTAGATCAATGGAATAGAACTGAAGACCCAGAAATGAACCCACAAAATTATGGTCACTTGATCTTTGATACAGGAACTACCACCATCCAGTGGAAAAAAGATAGCCTCTTCAACAAATGGTGCTGGTTCAACTGGAGGTCAGCATGCAGGAGAATGTGAATTGATCCACTCTTATCTCCTTGTACTAAGCTCAACTCCAAGTGGATCAAGGACCTCCACATAAAACCAGACACACTGAAACTAATAGAAAAGAAACTGGGGAAGACCCTGGAGGACATGGGCACAGGGGGAAAGTTTCTGAACAGAACACCAATAGCTTATGCTCTAAGATCAAGAATTGACAAATGGGATCTCATAAAACTACAAAGTTTTTGTAAAGCAAAGGACACCGTCAGAAGGACAAAACAGCAGCCAACTAATTGGGAAAAGATCTTCACCAACCCCACATCCGACAGAGGGCTAATATCCAATATATACAAAGAACTCAAGAAATTAGACCCCAGAGAACCAAATAACCCTATTAAAAATGGGGTCCAGAGGTAAACAAAGAATTTTCACCTGAAGAAATTCAGATGGCTGAGAAGCACCTTAAGAGATGTTCAACATCACTAGTCATCAGGGAAATGCAAATCAAAACAACCCCGAGATTTCACCTCACACCAGTCAGAATGGCTAAGATTAAAAACTCAAGAGACAACAGGTGTTGGTGAGGATGTGGAGCAAGAGGAATACTCCACTGTTGGTGGGATTGCAAGAAGGTACAACCACTCTGGAAATCAGTCTGGCGGTTCCTCAGAAAATTGGGCATGACACTTCCAGAGGACCCTGTCATACCACTCCTGAGCATATACCCAGAGGATTCCCCTGCATGCAACAAAGGCACATGCTCCACTATGTTCATAGCAGCCTTATTTATAATAGCCAGAAGTTGGAAAAAACCCAGATGTCCCTCAAAGGAGGAATGGATACAGAAAAAGTGATATATTTATACAATGGAATACTACTCAGCAATTAAAAATAATGAATTCATGAAATTTGTAGCCAAATGGTTGGAACTGGAAAATATCATCCTACGTGAGCTAATCCAATCACAAAAGAACACACATGAAATCCAATCACTGATTAGTGGATATTAATTAGCCCAGAAGCTCTGAATACTCAAGGCACAAGAAGGAAGGAGTGGACCTTGGTTCTGGAAAGGCTCAATTCATCAATGTAGGAGAATACCAGAACAGGGAAGTGGGAAGGGGTGAATGGGTGAATAGGGGGAGGGAAAAGGGCATGTGGGACCTTTCAGGGAATGGGGAACCAGGAAAAGGGAAATGAAAATATAGAATATATCCAATTAAAAAAAGATTCCCAAGAAGAAGGAAGGAGAGGGCCCTGGTCCCAAAAAGACTTGATCCAGTATTGTAGGAGAGTACCAGAACAGAGAAATGGAGGGGGGGTGGTGATTGGGGAATGAGCGAAGGGAAGAGGACTTATGGGACATATGGTGAGGGGGGAACTGGGAAAGGGGAAAGCCTTTAGAATGTAAACAAAGAATATAAAAAATTTTAAAAATGAGGGGGGATAAAAAGAAACTTAACTGATTGTTGGGCATAGTGGCCCACACTTTTAATCCCAACACTCAGGAAACAAAGGCAGAAGAAGGCATATTTCCGTGAGTTCAAGGCCACCCTAAACATAGCAAGTCTCAGGATATCCAGGACTACACAGAAAGACCTGGTCTCACAACAAACAAACAAACAAATACACACACACACACACACACACACATACATACACACACACGGGGGGGGGAGAGAGAGAGAGAGAGAGAGGGAGAGAGAGAGAGAGAGAGAGAGAGGAGAGAGAGAGGAGAGAGAGAGGAGAGAGAGAATCTCCACTATCCCAGTGCAGGAAAAATAGCACCATTTTTGACAGGAAGTTATTGGAGAGATTGCAGTTTTATAAAATGCATACTTATAAGATTTGCACAGGCATAAAAGGAAGTCAGGCTTTCCTTTCATTTGATCTTTGACAAAGAAAAGAATGAAGTAATTCAGGAGGCCATTTCGTTTTGTAATCTTTCTCTGACTGTTGAATCAATGTTTTCTATGATATCTTCAGCACCTGAGGTTCTCTCTTCTATCTCTTGTATTCTGTTGTTGATGCATGCATCTATGATTCCTGAATTCTGTCCAAGGTTTTCTATCTCCAGAGATGTCTCCCTTTGTGATCTCTTTATTGTTTCTACTTCCACTTTTAGATCCTGGATGGTTTTGTTCAGTTCCTTCACTTGATTGTTTTCCTATAATTCTTTAAGGGATTTTTGTGTTTCCTCTTTAAGGGCTTTTACTTGTTGACCAATGTTCTCCTGTATTTCTTTAAGGGAGTTATTTAAGTCTTTCTTGAAGCCCTCTGTCAGTATCATGAGATATGACTTTAAATCTGACTCTTGCTTTTCCAGTGTGTTGGGGTATCCGGGACTTGCTGTGGTGGGAGAACTGGGTTCTGATATTGCCGTGTGGCCTTGGTTTCTGTTGGTAGGGTTCTTGTGCTTGCCTTTCGCCATCTGGTTATCTCTGGTACTAATTGGTATTGTTGTCTTTGGCTAGAGTTTGTTCCTCCTGTGGGCCTGTAAGCCTGTGTCCTTACTTTTCTATAAAATAGCTCTTTTCTTTTAGCCTCATATTTTCCTATCACCTTTTCAACCAGAGATTTGTAACATTTTTATATCAGATAGTATATTGGTTTTGTTGTAATGGTTTTGTTCTTTTGAAACATTTGGCTTAACTGGCCACCACATGAAATGAATATTGATGTGTATGTGGAATATCTACATACATGCTTTAACTAATAAGAAACCATTCCCTTGATTATTTGTGCTTTTAGACAATCTCTAAGTTTATACTTTATAAAAATTACATATATACTCATAATTTACTACTTATATGTTCATAGCAGTATTCTTAATTGACAAAATAAAAGAGTAAGGTAACGTTTGTTTTTAGAGATCTATCCATATCTGTATTCAAGCAATTCATAATATTCTTTGAAAGAATTATAAACTGTTTCCACACTCTTTATGTAATTACCCTAGGAATAATAAATGATTGGATGAGCAAGTACATTTTAAAGATAATAACTATAATGGTATATTCTATCAATCATTCAAAGACCCTATACTAATTCAACAGTCTGCTTCAGAGATTAGTGGAGAAACACTTCCTGGCTTACCTTATAAAGTTCAGCATTATACCGTGATGATAAAACTAGACTATATTATAAGAAAAAGAAAAAGACCCTGCACATTACAGGCACAGATGACCTTTAAAAAAATAGCAAAATAGTGTATGAAAATTTGAATGAGAATGGGCCCCTGAAGGCTCCTGTCTCTGAATGCTTTATGCTCAGTTGATGAAACTGTTTGGGAAGGATTAGGAAGTATATAGCCTTATTGGAGGAGGTGTATCAGTGGATGAGATTGAAGGTTAAAAACTCCACCCCAGATTGCAGATAAAATGAAAGCTCTCAGCTATTGCTCCGGTGCTGTGCCTGCCTGCCTGCCTGCCATGTTCCCCATCATTATGGTCTTGGAACCATTAGGCCCAATAAACATTTTCTTCTATAAGTTACCTAGGCCATGCTATCTTTTCATGACAATAGAAAGGTAAGTAAGAAGACAGAAGGATAACAGACCAGAATACAAAGTTGGTTCAACATTTAATATAATTAACCCATATTAATTGAAGATCACATTATTTCAAAAGATGCAGAATAAGCCTTATATGAAATATAAAACCCACCCAAAGAGAAAATGAGCAGACAACTGGAAAAAGAAAATTCTACAATTAAATTTTTACTTAGTGTTAATGAAACTGTATTTCTTCCCAAATCAGCAACAAGGCAGAGATGTTTACCCTCCACTGCTGTTTCACAATTATACTAGCCAGTCTAAAAAGGCAAGGAAAAAATATACACAAATGACAATAAAGTGAATTTTCTTTATTGACAGGTAAAATAATCTAATATGAAGTAATTTATAAGATCATATAATAGCTTCCCTTACACTCACATGCACTAGCAATTTTGAAAGTAGATTTTGAAGCCATTATAATCATTTCCATGTATGTATAATATCAGTATATTGGAAACTACAAAGATTTCATGATATAAATTAAATAATACCTAATTAAATGAAAAATCATGTTTATGAGTATGAAGCTAAATTAGTTACATGCTTATTTCTCCCATGTTAATCTTTACAGTCAACAGAGGTACAATCTAGACTTCAACAGATACACACACACACACACACACACACACACACAGAGTGAAAATGGCTCTAAATTTTGAGTGTTAATTGTTTCAAAGGCACAAATTCAAGAGATCATATTTGCTGACATTGTGACTATAGAGCTGTAATCATCAAAAATGTGGCATCATGGTGAAGGTAAATATATCGATGAAAGAAAACAGTACTTAAACAGACTTTCACACTTATAAGCAACTGAGTTTTTCTCAATTTTTTTTTGTTATTAAAAATTAAAGGGAAGGGAAGGGCAAGAGAGAGAGAGATCTAAGATAATGGGTGAGAAAATAGTCTCTCTATAAAAAAAATATAATACTGGAACAATGAGCCATAACTTTTATCACAGGCTTATGCAGAATTCAATTTAAAATGAACAATGGTCCTAAACATAATACAAAATTCTAGGAGAAAACACAGGAAGGCACTTTAGTGATACTGAATAAGCAGAACACTTTTTTCTGTATGTAACATATGACACATGAAAGAAAAAGATGACAGAGATAGACTTCATAAAAATTAAATTTTTGTTCTTCAAAGACATCCAGAAAGGCTATAAAGATGTCTGAGCCTTTCTTGAAGCCCACTGTAAGAAAGATACAGTTATCCTCAAAGCAGCGAGTGGAAAGAGCAAGGTACAGGTTAAGAGAAAACATAAAATGTGTGCCTGACAATGAATATGCATTCCATGTATATAAAGAATTGCTGGAACTCAGCAAGACACTTTTAAAGATCAGAAAAATGGTTTAGTAAACTAGACCACAGAAAATGTACTGTGGTAACTGCTTTTTAAACAGTGTTGTTTGTGAAATTCAGCTTACTGGAGTAAACTGTGAAAACCAAAATTAGTACAGGTTGGGTTCTGCAAAGGCCTGCCTTAAGAAATGGAATCACAGACTCAACGATGGTTCACTAGACCAGTGTGCAGTTCATCGAAGTGTCTGAGGAGCACAGCCCGTGTAGATTTAGGGAACAGCATTCTGTGGTTCTCCTTGTATTTGATACTAGACTCTACTCTAACTGCTCTCACTGACACCTAGTGGAAATGCCCCACGTTTATGGGCCATGTTTATTGAATCATGTTTTGACAGTTCTGTAAAGGCTTATCTTTGTCTCCACACATCAACCCCATAAGGTCAGGGACTTAGATGTGCTCAGCATTTGGAGAGCTGAAGTTCAGTCTCAGTTTGCCAGCAGAACCTTTAGCTCATGTGTTAAACACATGGCAACAGTATGCATGATGACCAGACTGAGAGGGGAAATACAGGGCTGTGGGAACAGACCAGAGCAGACAGATTCTGAAGCCTCAAAGACTTCCCTGAGGAAATAATGCTTATGCTACTTGTTAACATTAAACCCATGTGCAAGGAGAGGTATGGGCTCTAGCAAAGCCTATCTTCCCAGCTAACAGCCCTAGACAGGCAACTTCCCCAGTAAGATCCTGCCTGTCTCTTGTGTAACTTCTGCCTTTGCAAACTTCAATTTTCCATGCTTTCTCATTCTGTTCTGTTTTGAGGAAAGGCTTATTTGCTGGATAAAGGGATTTATGGACTGGATATAAGTTTACACATACTTTTTAAATGCCCCTTTCCCCTTGTCATTTCCACCTCAACAATTTAGTGAAGTGCAAGATGTTTTGTAGAAGTTTTATAAGACGTTGATGGTGTCAACAAGTGAATAACTTAATTTTTAAGGTCAGATACTCCAAGTGCTCAGGCTAGGTCTTCATTTGTTCAAAGAAACTCTCAGAAAATAAAATAAGTTGAAACAACTGACCACCTATAATCTGAATCTATTGGCCTCATGGAACATTTTGTGTGCCTCCATGTGTAAGGCACCTTCATGTGTTACCCCTTGGATTCTCACAACTCTTTGAAGTTATTACTCCCTGAAAGAGTCTGGAGATAGCCTCTGGGGCATTAAAAAGCTTGCTCGGATGTAGGCAACAAGAGGCTAGTTCTGCACCTTTTCTTTAGAAAACCATGGGAGCAATTGCTGGTGTCCCAGGCCATTGCCCGGCTAATCCAGACATTCGTTAGCTCCAGGAGGTTGCCATTAGCAAAGGAGAGAAGCTCCTCATTGTCAGGATAAGTATTTTATGAAAAAATAAGTACTTGTTACCACTTCTCCATTCTCCAACCATACTGTGACTCCAACAGTTAGTACAGTGCCTTTTATACTCCAGCACACCCTACCCTTTTCTTGGTTCCCCCTTAGTTGATCTTTCAGCTCTTTTTTAATGACCCCATACTTGATTCAAGAAACTCTTGACTTATGAGATCCTCTTTTCTAGCTGTTACAGATCTATATCCATTGACAGTTGACTATTCATGGGCACGTCTGTAGATAAGAGCCAAGACTCATCTGTAATGTGCAGTAGACCACCTGGGTTCAAGGGAAATGATCACATGTGGACTATTTTAATCCATATTTAAAATTGTATTTTATTCTAGGTTTTTAATTTATATTTTAGTTTACATTATGAGTTTGCCTTCTCTGTGAATATCCTATTCCATAGCTTTAGAAAAACAATAATTGCTTTGATTTTCAATCCTAGCAATTTTTGAAACAATTCTTATAACTTATCAATTCTAAAGAAATATGCTTGTTTTGAGTGCATAGTCTCTTTAAATATCATTCTGACATCTGTGGAAATTCCTGTCAGCTTAAATAGCAATGCATGCAGGTCACTGCCTTTAACAGTTGCCAGAATATTTTATCATTGCCCTTGACAGATTAGGGTGTGGGCTTGCAAAGTTGCTTTTTTTTTTCCTAAATAAAAATGGTTTTGTTGTTGTGTTGTAATATTTCATTTTAATCTAGTTGTATTGTGGTAGAGATAATATGTATCAGGAACTCAAAATAGTTCAGTGAAACCATCACTTAGAAATAAATGAGTGATTGCTTTAGCTGTTCTTATCAGCCTCATTATACTGCTGTTTTCCATAGCTGTGGAAAGTTTGTCTCTTGGCTATTTGGATCTATTTTGATGCAGTGAGTATAAGTCATTTCTGTTCTTTTTCTTAATTTTAAATCTATTAGAAAAATGCCATTTTAAAATAGTTAAATGTTCTGGAGAGCAGAGAAAACAAGTCTAGAGATTAAGACAGTTTCAACAAAATTGCTTTTGATACATATGATACAAAAATGACAAAAGTTATGCATTCACAATGGAAAGTTACTTTACATGTATTTTAGTAGTAAAGTACTTCACTTCAGAGCTGTAGACCAAAAAGAAAGCATTCTATTATTTTAGAAAAATACACATCTCTTAATTTGGTTTTCATCTTAAAATAGGATATTGGGAAATAAAAGCAATTAATTTGTTTCATTCAAATAAATGACACTACTGAAATCCTGGTGCTAATTCACACTCATATCTGTAAGGCTTCTGTGTCTGTAGCTTGTATGGTGTGAATCTGGTGTAAAAAGACCACCATCATTCCTCAGCCTCGGCCGGTGTGGCTGTGCTCTAGAGTCCTTGAAAATTCCTCTAAACTCAGCCACCTTCCAGGCGTGGTTCCGGGTCTTCTGTCTGCCCATCCTGTTCTTATCTTTAGAACTGGCACCTCCTCGCCCCAGCAGGCGTCTGCTCTGTGGGCACACAGTCCATCAACTCCACTTTTCACTCTCATCACTTGCCTCTTCTCGGCTGCACAGCTTGGAAGCCACGAGCTATCACTACAATCACTCGGCTTCCTTGCCTCTCACCTCTTTACTGCTAGCAAGATCCTAACCTTGACTAAATCAATACTCATGTTCTGTCCCACCTCATCTGAGCATTTAAGCGTGATTCAAGAGAGAGACATGTTAACTGTGCTCAGTCAAGCTCAGGGCCAAAAGACTGAAACAGACTGAGGAGTTGGTTCCTTCTGCGGCTCTCTGGGACAATTCCTTGCTCTGCTTCCCTTCTCAAACCTATTGCATTTGTAGTCCTCTTTTGAGATGATTACCTCAGTGTCGTTGAAAAAGAAGCAAACACCAGAAAGCATGTTATCAGCCCAACCCAAGTCTACCTACCTCATTGCATCTCTCCATACAGTCTGCTTTCCTTCCTTTAGAGCAGAGGGGACTCTGCCATGGAAGTGTGCCTCTGCCCGACACCTGCACTGGTGCGCTGTGCTTCTCAGGCTTGTTCAGTGATGTTTTCCCCGTGAGTATCTATCCTTTCTTATCTGTATTTCTTCTTTCCAAAATCATTAAACTATGGAATTATATATTAAAGAATTGTTCCATGCTAAGTTAGGGCTGACAAGGTGGCTCACAGTGTAAAGGTGCTTTCTTCACAAGCCTGACTATGATTTGGTTCTAGAACTCAAGTAAAGGTAGGGAGAGATAGCAACTCTGCAAAGCAGCCTCCTTCCATATTTACACCGTGGCATGCACACATCCCACATACATCGTTCATGCATATACACATAATAATAAATAATAAATTTAAAATGTCAAATTTTGCTAAATTATAGTGATAAATCAAGCCCCAAATTTTCAGTAGTATAACTGAACAAAGTTCTATTGTTAAGTAAATACAAAGCCATTTTGTAGACTAAACTGATTGTAGACAAATTGTAGGCAAATTGATCATTTGATTAATTAATGCTTTCCAGATTATAAATAGAGTAGTGGGCAGAAAAACTCCATTATCTTACCTATGGGTCATTGAGTGGCTGGAAAAGAGACTGAAGAAACCATGCCCAGTTCTTTGTGCACTGACCTAGAAGTGACACATTCCACTCAAAGCCCTAAATTAGCAGGACTAGGCAGAGACTGTACTTGCAAGATGCTCAGAAACATGTAAGGAAGCAGCTTCAGAGCCAGATAGTGCCTGTTCAATGTCAAGACGTGTTCTGCTGCCATCCAGCCCTGCCTTGTCTTCACTGCACTGTTTCTCTTTACAGCAGTCTTCTGAAAGACTGCCTTCTCGCTTCCTCTCCCACCTGAGCCCCCTTCCTTCATCATTGGCAATGAGATCTCTAGTCATCTCAGTGCACAGAAACATTGGTCTGACCAACAGATGTTCTCTAAACTAAACGGGATTACTCTTCATCTCAGCTGATCTCAGTCTTCTGGACCCTCCTGGTCACCACCCTCTCTAAAGAACTTGACTTACATGACCTGTTTACAGCAACATCATCCTCTTTATGAGCCTCTCTTTGACCAGTTTCACCTACTCTACCACCTTTAGTGGCCCCACCTTATCCTCACACACCCTTAAGGCTTCTTTCCTCACTTGTTAAGATAGCATGCCCAGGCTCAGAGCCTTAAGTGCCATCTACAGGTGGGCACTGTCTTGTAGATGTTCAGTTTGTATCTCTAATCCTCTTTTCCCTGAGCTCTAAGCTTATTTATCCAACATTCTTCCCAAAATTCTGTTCTGAAATTATACTAGGCTTCACCCACTTAATCCCTCTAAAAGAAAGTCTTTGATTCTACAGAGCTCACAGAGATGTACTTGCTTCTGCCTCCCAGGTGCAGGGAGTGAAGCATGCCCTATCACCAGTGGCTTCTTGCAGTCCCTCATTCCACCTCTCAGAAAGCCCTGCTGATTCTTCAGACTACATGTGTATCACAGCACACCACTTCCCATCCTCTGTGGCATCATCACCCTGGAGTGATGCATCCTTAGCCCTTGCCTGGACTGTTGAAGTGGTCCTACCTAGTTTTCCTGCTTTCACACTTGTTACCTCTGACAGTTTCTTCACACATCAACCATCTTTTGGAAATAGATGTGATCATGTTATTCCCCTGCTCCAAACCTTCCTGTTGCTTCTCTTTATCTTCAGGAGAAAATGGAAACTCCTCTTTAACCTTTATCCTCCGAATACTCAGCTCTCCAATTTACCTCCTCCCTCGTTCCCCTCAGTTACAAAGTCCAAGCAAGTGGTTCTGATGCCATTATGACTGGGCCAGGTTGATTCCTACCTAAGGCCTTTCTGCTTTGTCCCTGTCTGAAGTTATACCTCATCACTCAAAGCCACACCTTCTGTACCATAATGCCGTTCTGTGCCCTGTCACTTCATGTTAGCATAACCTCCCTTTTATTCCATGTATTTCTAAATTTGAATGTTTTCATTTGGGGACAGGGTCTTTCTGTGTAGACCAGATTGTCCCTCACTGCCTCCTGAGTGCTGGGATCAAAGGTCTGTCCCCTACTTTCTCCCCCACCATGTCTGGCTACATTTCTCAAGTCTTAGGTTTTACTGCTGTAATTGTTTTTATTCTCATTGACTGTAGATTGCTGTCTTTAGAATGCTGTCTGGTGTGTGATAAAAGCCGTTGACTAGACAGCTGCCTAGATCTTCAGTGTTCTCCCTAAAGTGAGACTGAATACATTTCAAAAAGAATGATACCTCAGTTTTGATTTCACAGAAAAAATAATACTATATAGAATAAAAAAGTAAAATATTTATCTGCTTTTACATAAAATATGTGGCCTAAATTTTTGAAAATAATGCATAGCTGCTAAAAAACATTTTGGAAAGGGATTTGATTTAATACAGGGAGAGAAACTGCTTCTATATGAGAGTTCAGTTTTGATTTGGGGCAAATCAAAATCAGATTTTCTAACATCATGTCTTGATTAATTCTGATTATTTTTTCAACAAGATCTTGTTTGGATAAATTTCAAAGAGATCATTTTATGCCAGGTGAAAGGAAGTACAGAAATACTTAGTTTATCAGCTGTTTTCCAGGAATAAAATTCCCCACATGTCATTTTCCATGTTATCTCTGTATGCATGTAAGAGTTCACCATTCTGAATGCTATTTTTCTGACATGTTCTACATGCTACCGTTGTTCTTTCAAACAAAAAAAAAATGCAAAAGTCATCAACCCACAATCAATACTGTAGTACAACCTAAGAGATCCCTGTAACAACTGTGACTTCGGTGGTCTCTACAATTCTTGGTCCTTTCATAATTTGCCAGCCCTTCACTTGCCCTACTTCATGCTGCTTACAACTGCTTTCCAGTAGATTGACTTTTATAATCCATCCATGGGCAGGGGTAACCATTAATATCATCAGAATCCCTACAGCTCTAGACAACTGCTTGGAGACTTTGGTACTAACAGTAGAAATAGTGAAATAATTAAAAACACACTAAAGTGATGATGTAAATGAGAATTTTATGACACCTCATCTTTAAGGATGACTCATAAAAGACTTGCCTTTTGATAAATGAACTTGGGCCTCACATTGCATAATAGTGTTTACTATATAACCCTGTTAACAGAATTAGAAGATATGGCTCCTATTTAGGATGACTGTAGGGCCTAGTTTCAATAACTTTTTTCTTTTTCAAATTTATTTATTTATCTATTTCATATCCCAGTATCGGCCCCCTTCCTCCCTGTACCCCTCACATGTTGGGCGATCCACATGAAGCCCAAGCTGCACTTCTGCTACATATGGGGGGGGGTGCCTAGGTCCAGCCCATGCTCACTCTTTGGTTGGTTGTTCAGTGTCTAAGAACACACAAGAGTCCAGATTAGTTCACTCTGTTGGTCGTTCTGTGGAGTCCCTGTCCTCTTTGTGTCCCTCAGTTCTTCCACAAGACTCCCCAAGCTCCATTTAATGTTTAGCTGTGGGCCTCTGTATCTATTTCCATTGGATGCTAGGTGGAGCCTCACAGAATATAGTTATGCTAGGCATCAATAACTTTTTCAGTGTGTGGGGGGGAGGCATGAGTGGACGTGTGTGTGTGTGTGTGTGTGTGTGTGTGTGTTTATGTGTGCATTACACACACACACACACACACACACACACACACACTTGTTTATAGACATACAAAGGCTAGAAAATAACCACAAGGTTTTCTTTAGGATCATTTGCCTTTTTTTTTCAGACAGTTGCTCACGGTACCGGAGCTCAGTAAATAGTCTGGCCTCGGAGCCCCTGAATCTGCCTGTCTCTGACTTCATGTGTTGGGATAATAAGTCCATAGCACCTAGATATTTTTCAACATGGCTTCTGAAGATCACACTCAGATCCTCATACTTGTGAGACTAACACTCTACTGATGGGGTCATCTCCCCAGCTGTTCCTCTCCTCTCCAGACCTTTTTAGACAAGAAGTCTCATATCTCCCAAACTGATCTAAACTCAAGGTGACATTGAACTTCTGATTCTTCTTATTCTTCCTTTTGAGTACTAGCATTCCAACTATGTACCACCAACTAGTTTTCTGCTGTTCTGGGGATAAACCCAGGATTTGTATGTATTAGGCACATTCTGCTAACTGAACTACATCTCTAGCCCTTTTTACTCTGATTCTTAATATTACCTTCATTCTCAAGTGTTCCCCAGCTGTGAGTATAAACTTATAAAGCACCCAAATATTGTAAAGCATCCGAATTTTTTTCACTTGTTTCCAATCTAGCTCTTTGTAATTTAAACTTATATAAGGGACTTTTAAGTAATGTCATCATGGGTATACTTAGTACAAAAAAATCAAATTCAGTGTGTTAAGTAAAAACAAATATGAGTGAAGTATTTCCTCATGTCTCTTCTAGAGATTTTTGTATGATACAGTGATCCAAACATACATGCCGAGTGACTAGATTTATTTTCCTATATTAACAAGGAAAACTATCTGAATCCCATTTGGTTTAAGCTTTGGGGCTGAGGTGACTCAGTGCACAGCACATGTGGTTAGCATGTGTGAGGCCCTGGGTTGGATTCCCAGCCTCAAACAAAACAGGCTTCAGAGACTTAGAATACAAAAGTGTCATGATCATGGAGACATTTTTTATTTTGTGAAACATAATTCAAAACTCTTATATTTACTTAAGCTAACATATTTTGGCTTTGATAGACCAGATAAAACATATTTTTAGATTTTAAATTTTAGGTAATTAATTCAGCTATCTTAAGCTACACTCAGAGGTTTGTAAAGGTACAGATTGTTCTGCGGGATCCCTGGTGCACCGCCCCTTTCATCTGTGCTGATTATGCAGCAAGTTCTTGCAGCTATCAGCTCAGGGCTGAACCCTGAAACCAAAGTGTTTCCATTAGCTTGCATCTAGGATCTATAATCCACAATAGTATTACTTTATTTAATTTCATTATGTAAAAATTCAAACCTAATAGCACTTTTCAGTGTTTCACAAAACTGCTCTTTCTATTAGGAAACTAAACAAAACACTAAGACACTGAACTCAGTGAACATTGGCTAAGAATAGTCCATGAGTATAGGTAGGAACTCATACAAATGACCTAGAAATTATCCTTAAGAGATGATTCTTTCAGAGATGATAGCATGAACAGGTTTTTACTTTTTGTGCCATCATATGATGCTTGGTTAAACAGTGCAATAAGCTATATTTCAAGCAAAGAATATAACCCCCAAAACATTGGGAGGAAGGACTGCCTTGATAGATGTGAGTTCATTTCACACCTGGTTTAGCTTCATTTTGAAGCATAAATATGAAACACTTTTATTTTAATTACTTAACATTATTTTCTACTTTAAAGTGATGCATAAGCAGGATATGATCATATATGCCTGTAATCCCAGCAATTGTAAGGCAGATGCAGGAGGAGTGCCATGAGTTTGAGGACATCTAGGACCATGTAGATCAAAAGATAAATGGTAGGAAGAGAAAAGGTAATATGCATATACCAAGATATACCTCCGCTATATCTTCAATCTTTCATTTGTGGTTTCCCTGTTCAAATGCATAACAAAATTATCACATAATGATGCATCCTGACTTCAAAAATATTGGCTAAGAATAGTCTGTGAGTATAAGTAGGAACTCATACAAATGACCTAGAAATTATCCTTAAGAGATGATTCTTTCAGAAATGATAGCATGAACAGGGTTTTTACTTTTTGTGCCATCATATGATAATATTCATGCTTAACCTTTGTTATGGGCTTAGGATTTAAGAGTGGGTTTGAAACTGGTTCCGGATAAATCTAACTTAAGATGTGTTGTGGTTGCACTCAGAAATCAGTTGTTGCCAAGGTTATCTCAAAATCTCCACCTGCATTCCTGGTCCTTGGGCAAGAAAGCTACAAATAGCTGGACTCCTGACACCTCTGTGTTGATGTCCCTCCTGATAGCTCTCAGGATAGACAAGGATCTCCCGTGTTGGCTCTCTTCTCACAAGCTTCCTGTCCTGGGATATAAACCAAATGGAATCTACATCATTTTTTGAACTGGCCTTTGAATTAAATCTGTATTATTTCTGACCCTCTTTTAGTTAGTGTTTTGTTTAGTTAGTAAGTGAATCTACTTAGATTCAAGCAATAAGAACTCATGAAGTATAGATATCATATAGAAGGAAGAGTATGGTCATCTCTTGGAAGTACAGACTGCTATACAGATGAAACTGAGGAATGACTATAAAAAGTCAGGCACTGGGACAACTGCCTGACTGCTCAGCATTTCTACCCATAAACCTAACCACCCATCAGCCAAGTGTAGATTCCATGTTGCTACACGTGACAAAGAAAACTTTACAATATTAGTTCCTAAATGTGTCTCTAAATAATAACACAACATAACTGCCCAACAACAAAGAACTCTAGTGAAGGAGAGAAGAAAATCATGTTTTCAGAATTACTATGTTATGATATTCCAAATAACTAGTTTTTGGTCAAATAGTTATGAGGCATGTGAAGCCTCAAGTGTAAGCTCAGGGCGGGAAATACTGGAATCAGTAGGGCTTGTCCCTGAGGAGCCTACTCTGTTTAAGAAATAAAAGGAATTTTCTGAAGAAATAAGGAACAGTTGGTCTGCTAGTACAGGACTTTAACCCTAGCTATTCAAGAGACCAAGGCATGAGGATCAATGTATTGTAGCCCCAGCCACCCAGGAAGCAGAGGCAGGAGAATCACAGGACTGGACTGAATTTCTAGCTACTTAGGAGGCTGAGGCAGAAGGTTCCGATTTTGAAGTCTGGTACCAACCTGGACAACTTAAAATTCTTTCACAGTAAGAAGGGTGGGGGCACAGCACTGTTCTAGACAGAGCCCTGCCCAGCATGCACAGGCAGGGGCACAGCACAGTGACATAACCTTTGCCCAGCATGCACAGGCAGGGACACAGCATCGATACAGGGCTCTTGCCTAGCTAGCATGCACAGGGTCCTGTCCAATTCTAATACCTCCGAAAACTAAAACAGAAAAATCTTGATTTCTCATCTGAAATTAACCAAGATCCTACATTCAGCAAAACCCACCCTTTAAAATGAGATATTTAAAAACATTTCCAGCTTCAAAAGTGAATTTGTCAGTCTCTTACCAATCTTGTCTACAAACTACAATTATAGAAATTTTCAGGAAAAAATTTTTCAGGATAAACATACTAAAAATCTTCATTACCTTGCTCAAAACAACAATTATTTAGGTATTTCAATGATTATAAAAAAAAACAATGGAAGAGAAAATAAATTAGTTTCCAGCAAAGTTTAAAACCTCTGTGATTCAGAGACCCCAGTGTCATAAAGAAACTGAAACATCTCACAAGATAGAGGCAATACTTAAGAGCTTTTTGTCTCATAAAAGTCTGTTTTATACTGAATACAACTTAAAAAAGCAACAGCATGGATAGCTTAAAAGTGAGCAGAGAGAGTCTGAGTAGACTTCTCTCCAGGAAAGCCAGCTGGAAAAGAAGCACATCCAGAGATGCTTAGTGTCCTCAGTGTCCATGAAATTCAAGTCCAAATAGGCAATAAATGCTCATACCCTCCAGGATACAGATGCTCTATGGGAAGGGCAAACTGTGGGGACAGAGATGTGGAGAAGTTACCCAGATACTTTGACAGCCAGTGTCAAGTGATGTAGCTTCTTTGGAAATAGTTCAGCAATACCTCAGATGTTCCAAAGACTTACCCTAGGACACAGCACTTTGCCTCATGCATGTATTCCAAGAGACCTGAAGACATATCTACACAAACATGGATATTCATGTTCTCAGCAGCATGAGTCACAACAGTAAAGAGCAGAAACAACCCAGTTAGTCTTGTTCTGATGAGATCGCAGAATGTCATAAACCATGCAATGAAATAAACAGTATTGCTATATGAAGGATGGGGTGCTGGTGTGTGCTACAATGTGGCTAAATCTTGTAATTGCTGTGGATATGAAATAAGCTAGACATGAAAGGTCACATATCAGATGCACATGTTATATGAAATTCTGTGAACAAACTCACAGCAACAGAAAGTACAGCAGGAACTTCTAGCAGCTGAATGTCATGTGATGCTTAGCTGTAGGTGGTTTCTTTTAGACTGGTAAAGAAATGCGGATAATGGTGCTGCCTGCACAGCTTGCTGAATAGTCAGAACTACTGAGCTTTGCTGTCTTAAGGAAAATTTCAAGTGGTATTTAGAGTTGAAAATGGAAGAAAACACAAAGGAACTTGTGAGACTGGTCTATGTCCATACAAAGGCATCCTCAGTTTCTGAGGAGCACAGGTGACTGCTGTCCTCAGATCTGTCAGTACCTCTCCTTCTACCTGGTTCTCTAACAGGAAACCCCAAAGCTAAAGCTCTGTTCTCAAAAATCATGGGGTGGCGGTGGAAGAGAGTGCATTCATGAGTCTGTCTGGGTGCCAGTATATTTCCAGAGACAGAGTAGAAAGGTGGATGGGAGGGATTTTAAAAGCAGTTTCTTTTTTGTTTTGTTTTTGATTTTTATTTTGATTTTTCTATTATGTGGATTTCCTCTGAGAAAGAGATGTTAGGCTAGCCTGACTTCGCTGCCCTTTTCTCCTCAAGACTTGTTTCCTTAGGACTTGACACAACATCCTGGCCACTGGAAGCAGTTCTTTTTAACACCTGCCACAATTCCCTGCTCCTTTCTGGTCCACTCTCCACAGTTCCAAGGATTCCTCTCCACATCTAATGACTGTTTTACTCCCCACTCACAGGCATGTAACATACCCCATGATGTCCATGATTCAAACCAAATTCCTTGGCTAGAGACTCCTTGAATTGGCATAAACCTTGAATTGTTGGCCTTTGTGCCAGAGGTGAGTGGGAGACAGGCAAGAGACTTGATAGAACAGTCATGGGGTGAGTCTGGACTACCGTTGGGCACTGCTGCCTCTCACATTCGCAGCTCTCTATGCCGGATCGAAGCGTGTTGTCTGAACTGTCAAGGGGAAATATGTTTAAATAGCAGGTATTTACAAATATCTTTGTTAGCTGCCAGAGGCTATGGGAGTTGTACATGGAAAAACATCTCTTAATTTCACATCAAGTTAGAAGTGACAAGAGAATGAAGGAGTCAAAGAAGCTATCACTTTTAGGAAGAGACGTTTCTATTATAAAGAAGCCGTCACCTTTAGGAAGAGACGTTTATATTATAGTTTGGGAGAGTCAAGCAAATTTAGACAGTTAGCTCTTGCCTCTTCAAGCAAGTAAACTATGAAAACTAGATAACAAATGTACCTGTATCCCAGACTGTTTGCCAGTCAGGTAATTTATAAAACTAGAGAAAAAAAGTGTGTCTGTGTTCCAGACTGTTTGCAAGTCAGCATCAGCTGAGCTCTCTCCACCTGTTGCCTTAAGGGCAGAAGAGCAGAGAGAGAGTGAGAGAGATTGTGAGAGCGAGGGAGGGAGGGAGGGAGGGAGGGAGGGAGGGAGGGAGGGAGGGGAGAGAAACATGCAAGTTCTCACAGGAATCTGAAACGAGGTCTTTAAAAGTACCCAGAGTGAGAAAGTCCTTTGATAACATTAAACTCATATTTCTCTGCCTTATTTTGGAGTCAGGTTGGTAAGGTATAGATATGGTTTGTCATCATCAGCCCCAGGCCACTCCAGAGTGGTTACTACTGTCCAGACCGTAAGTACAGCCCAGTGCTATTTTAGAGCAGTTTCTGAACCTTAGCTGAGCATTAAAAAAAAAAGTGTTTTTCCCCCCCAGGGCTGTTCTCCAGGCCTCTGGAGATGGGAGGTACTGATGCACAGGCAAAGCTACTAATAGGAAGTATGCAGTAGGAGCCAAATAAAGTGCATGCTTACTACCTCACAGTAATTCTTTTCACTTGAAGGGCAGAACTCAGAATGAAAATGATTGGGTCTCCACGCAGGTTTGTCTTAGAGACTTGCCTTAGAAAGCCCAGACTGGTCAAGTGCGGGTCATGCGGCCTCCTCTACTGGACCCATTAGATTTATATTCCTGTTCCTGCTGCAAAGTTAGCTCTGTTTGTGGGGGTAAATTTAGGAACTTTCATTCATTTTGTACATTTTTACATGCAACTATAGACAGTAAATTTATCTCTTTAGAAAGAAAAGGCAACTAGAGAACTGACTCTGTAATTCAGAGCACTTGGTGTTCTTGCAGAGGACCACAGTTTGGCTCACAGCACCCCAGGATAGCTCATAACCATCCATAATAACTTCAGTTCCAGGGAAAGTGCCCTCTGCTCTTGAACAAGCACCAGGAACACACATGGTACACATTAGATACATGCAGGCAAACATCTTATACATAAAATAAACATAACTCAAATGTGTTAAAGAAAGCTGACTTAAACGATAAGAAAACTGCTAAAATCTTTAAGATCAGAGAAATTTCAGATTGAAAGAGCTCTGGACTGATGTTTCCTGTCTGGTTGCAGATTCCTGATAGAAAGCTTATGTCACTGAGACTGGTCTCCACCCCATTGCATTCTTACAACGTTATATACAGTGCTGAATTATCTCAGGACTCCTTATGTAGAACATGAATGGAAATGGACTTTGTCAAGAATTTTCTGGATTCCCATGTTTCATGATCCTTTATTTAGTAGAAATTAAATGTAGGAAATTAGTATTTTTCTTTGAGAAAGGGGCATCAGTCTATGACTGGTCCCACATTGTTTTAATGAGAACAAAAGCAAGATGTTCCAAAATGACTTGCTTGCAGCTACAAGCATGTTTAAGGAATAAAAATCTCCTTCATTAAGAACATAAAAAAAAAGAATTGTTTTTGAAGTTCTTAGGATCGGCTTGTATGAGCATCATTGTAAACTGACACTAAAGAGCTCCCATTATGATCTGTATACTTTGGTGCCAGGAGGGGTTTTTTTCCTATGGTAAATTAGTAAGTTCTGTCAGCTGCTGGGCTGTCATGCAGAGATACAGTAAATCACATTACATTTTGTCATGGATTACACAGAGCAGTAAATTTGGGAATAAAGATCAAAGCACTTCTACAATCACATCTGAGTGTAGGAGGGATGTTTAACTTGTAGAAAACTGATTTAGGTGAAACTGTTGCAGTTTTTGTGTGAATTGGAAATGAATTTGGATATTTGGTTGAAATTGAATGAGGATCAAACCCCAAAATGGCTTTCCATGTGAGTAGTTGGTCTGGAGAAGTCTGTTCTTAACAGAACTGCATGATGTGAATTAGATAAATAATTACATGGTGAGAATGGTGGATTCAGTGAAAACTTTATTTTGGGGTTTTATTTGCTTTCATGATTAAACAGTGTGTCCCATACCTCTGTGTTCGTGTTCAGGGGGATAGGTAATTAGTTAAATACTGCTATAGTTATGCTCTGAACTGGCCAGCTTGCTCAGAGCAGCAGTGAGTAGATCTTGGTAGTTAATATGTCTGTGCCATGACAGAAATTCTTGTGGGGTTATCAGAATTGATAATCATCTCTTGTTTAGGAAAACCAATCTCAAGTTGGGCTTTTCTCAGAGAAGAATCACTGTAGCAGGGTTTATGTAGCAAAACCAACAGGCAGAAGTCACAGGTTTTATGTAAACTATTGTTCCTATACCATTATTTAGAAAAGTGGTCCCAGTATATGCCCAGGTAGGAAAATGGTGGCTCCCGTTTGGAGGACCTTCAGACAACATTGAGGAGCGTGTCACTGCTTCCTGAACCAAGAAGCTTCATGGTCCCAACTGAGGAGATCCAGAAACTCAGCAGTGTTTTTCTCCTTTCCTCCAGCAATGTGTTCTTTCCTCATTCTAATGCATGAGAGTGTCAGAGAACAGGTACAGAAGTTTACATGTGATGTCTCAGGATTGTGGGTCCTTGTTCTTTTTGTAGCTTTCTGCTTTTTTCTTTATAGCCTTGATCTTTTTTCTCTTCTGAAATCAAGAGGATTCACACCAATGCTGTGATAAATCAGCTTAACAATTCTACCAGAAAACCCTATGAAGATTAAGACTACACCCCCATTCCAAATGGGATCATAATAAAGTATAAGTGGGGCTTGGATCTGACAGTTGGTGGTGCTGCTTTTTTTTCTGAAAGGAAATAAAGGACCACTTTGTGTCTGTGTGTGTCTGGTACATCCCCAAGGAAAGTACTAAGACAGAAGGAGGTGTTGCCACCAAGGCCTAAAGGAAAAAAACCCAACAGTTTGGAGAACTCAGCCGAAGAGCATGGGGTATTTATAAGGCCCAAGCTCTTTTCAGGGGGTGTCTTTGGATAACACTGTGATGCCTCCCAAATCCAATTGAGAACATCACCATAAAAACAAAAAGCAGGTAGCTCTTTGAGGAAGCAACCTAAACCCATATGGTTGGAAATTATGGGTCGTAATTTTCACTGCCTCTGACCAAGGAATAAAAGGAGCTGAAGACTACAGTATTTTAGGGCATTCTGGAACAGACCAGAATAAGCCAACACTGAAGTTAGGTATGTCCAGGCTGCTTGATTTTATGGGTAGCTTCTGTAAAAGTTAGGAGATGTAGGCTGTATATTTAGTACCTACAGGGCCCAGGCCAGACTAGCCTCTGAGGAGCCCTTGTAGTCATGGTCACATCGTCTTTAGTCTTATCATCTGACCTTGCCCTCATCCCATCCCAGCATAAATGCATGATAGCTCTTGGAAGTGGGCCCTAATCCTTAGCCTAGTTTATGTGAAACCCTGCTTCTAGTTCTTCCAAAGCTGAAACCAGCTCTCTCCTTGAGGGCACACATATCAAGAAATGTCCTTGTCTGGAATCTCCATTTCCCGTGTCCTACATTGCATTCTCAAATCATGCTCTTTAGGTTTCAGACTTTCTAATCTCTTTTCTGGGATTCAAGTTGCAGGGGTGGGGGAGGGATGCTTCCTTCTGTTCTCCTTACCCATTGTCAGGTGTGCTCTGCTTTCCATTGAGACACCCTGTCTCTCCTGTGCCGGTTAGGCCATGGAATGGGAAGGAAATGTGGCCATAGACCTCCGAAGGCACAAGGCATGAACAGTGCACAGACATACATTCAGCAAAACACTAGTACATATAATGTAAAATTAAATTAATCCTTCCAGGACAGCCAGGGCTGCATAGACCCTGTCCCAAAAAGCAAACAAAGAAATAAATCTTTTAAAAAGCAAACAAACAAAAACCATCTTTTAATGATATAGCTGTCTCCTGAGAGACTCTTTGAGAGCCTGACAAATACAGAGTTGGATGCTCACAGCCAACCATTGGACTGAGCTCCTCCCCAATGGAGGAGTTAGAGAAGGGACTAAAGGAGCTGAAGAGGTTTGCAACCCCATAGGAAGAACAACAATATCAACCAACCAGATCCTGCCCCCCTCAGAGCTCCCAGGGACTAAACCACCAACCAAGGAGTACACATGGAGGGACCTATCGCTCCAGGCACATATGCAGCAGAGGATGGCCTTGTCAGGCACCAATGGGAGGAGATGCCCTTGGTCCTGTGAAGGCTCGATGCCCCAGTGTAGGGAAATGAGAGGGCAGGGAGGTGGGAGTGAGTAGGTGGGTGGATGGGTGGGTAGGGGAACAACCTCTTAGAAGCAGGAAGAAAGGGGATAGGAGAGGGGATTTGGGGGAGGGGGACCGGGAAAGGGGATAATATTTGAAATGTAAATAAAGAAAATATCCAATAAAAATATGTATAAAACAGGATATCATTTTGTAGACCATGTAGGCCACCTGTCCTTGGAAGGTACTGTCCACATTGAGGATAGGTCTTCTCCCTCGGTCATCTCTATGTAGCTCCTAAGTCCTTATGAATCCAATCAAGATGACAATGAAAATGAACCATCAGGTTCATTTACTGGAACATGAATAAAGTGCGCTATACCCATAGCGGATTTGGCATTGAAATGGCATAGTGATCAATGTTCTAACATAGATGGCTCCTGGGCTTGTGTTAAGTGAAAGAATGCAGTCAAAATGGGCCTTATGCACAGTCTCCAAAGTGGGAGAGCCCATTGAGACAAAAAGTAGATTCATTGTCTCTGGTGTCAGAGGGAGAAAATGGAAAGTGACTGTTTTTATATATCCAGTCTCAAAGAAATAACCCTGTGAATATACTAACAACTACTGAGTGTACAGTTTAAAGTTATAAATAGAAAATCTGACTGCTATATATGGGTGAAGGTGTGGAACAAGCAGCACTTCCACTCGGAGCAAATGTCAAGTGCCGCTTGGGAGATAACCAGGCATCGCTCGACAAAGTTGGCTGCTTCCTTAATGAAGCATTGAATCAGCTACATAGCACATGCTCTTTAAACTCAGAAATGCGCACCGGAGCTCTCGCCCTGGACTGTGGCTCCCCAAGAGAAAGTCGGAAGAGCCAAGTGGACAGAGGGCTAAGTCATTCTGATCTGTCCACATAATTGAAGGATTCTTAAGCAGTGAAAACAAGAAAAGGCAGCTTCAGCTGTGACATAAATAAAACTGTTGTAGGCAACTACAAGGAGTAGTTTGTTGAAACCAAGCTAAAAATAGTAAAACAAAACATGCTAGAGATAATCATACATATGTTCACTTTTAAACAATAAAGAAAACATGGGGTAGTAATTAACTCTTAGAATGGAGCTGGTGAGGAGGACGCATTCATAAATACACTGAAATACTGTATAATCAAGCTGTCTTATTGTTTTCAGAGCTTCTGTGGTGGGGTTGTGTGCCTGTGTATGTATATTGCATGTTCACATGTGTATGGATGCATTTCTAAACTGTACATGTGTGTGCATCTACATAGAATTCTAACTTGAAATTATCTTCCTTGATGATTCTCCACATATTTCCTGAGGTGTGGAGTCTCCCACAGAACCTGAATTTTTCCAATTCAACTAATCTGGCTACTTCTGGGATGAGAGGCAGTCCTCACACCTGCCTGGCCTCTTACATTCTGGGGAGTTTACTATGTCTCCAGAACTGCTAGAATCTGCATAATGCATGGCAAACAGCTGTCAACTGAGTCATCTCCTCAGCTCTAGGATGCTTCTTTAACCTTAGATAATATTATACTTCTTTGCACATATGGACTATATAATTTTGTATTTTTCAGGTTTAAAACAATTGATTAACATTGTTGAAAGCAGCAGAGTGCCCTAACCCTAGGGACATATCAGGAAGAAAATTGTTTCCCCAGTAAAGAAGCTGAGACAGTCCTTTTCAGGGACTGAGTGGAAGGATGACCCGGGAAGCCTAACTGGAAGCCACTGTAAGACTGCTGTCAGTAGGCAGCCTTCCTAGCAAGCTGTCCTGCAGCCTCTTAAGCCTATCTACAGTAGAGGAAGTTCTCTCTTGCTTTGACTTTACCCATGGGAATGCAGCCGTGCCTTGGAGCTAACATTTCTCAGCCATTCACCTCTAAATCTCAGCCTGTCAAATGTTCCTTTTGATCACTCTTGCCTGGCCTTTTATTTCTTCCATTTTCTCATGCATAAAGAATCTGGACCTTGTCCTCATCCAGTGCCAACTCACCACTCTCAGATGCCTTGCCATCCTGACGATGCTAAACCTCAACTACATTCAATCATTATTGTCCACTTTATGTGTACATTCTATGTAATAATGTCCAGGAAAGTCACATAGTTTGCCATGGTCACACCACCCAAGTTGCTTGAACTTCAAAGTCAGCACAGGTGAGCAGCATGCTCTAGTGCTTTCCCCTTGGCAGCAGTTGTAGGTATAGTCCATCAAAGCAACTCGAGTGTATGGAAAAGATGGTGGGAATAGCATTTAGGATCTGGGTGGGGTGATGGGAAACTAACTACAAAGTGACATCATTATCTGGACACACCTTTCACTTGCAGACTGAGTGGGGAATAGGCATGTTTTGAATAAGCATCATGTCCATTGTTGTCAAGCATCTCTCTGAAGGAATCAGCTCAAGTATTCAAATTATCATATTATCTAGAAATAACTCCAAGTCTAACAGTGACTTACAAGGAAGGATATTATCTCACAAGTGGACTACTGCTCATTACATGTCCTTTTGTGAACAAATAACCAAACTGGAAGATTTTTGCAGTAAGTAAAATACTCTTGAAATTTCTGAATATATCGGGTTGGGATATTATGACCCTTGATTCAGTGTTAGCTTGGCATTGCTTATTATCTAATCTGTAATTGAATTCCTGCCACTTGATTATGAAACCATTTTAAGGTTTGAACTCAAAACTTGAGGAAAATATCCTACTACTCTAAACAACTATGCCATATATTATAACTCATTTATAAATTATATTAAGTACATTTAAATAAATATTATGCTTGTGGTTTTGTGGTTTGTGCATGTGCATATTTGTTTGCTGACTTTTTCACACAAATGTGTGTGAACACCATAGATGGAAGTCTTTATACCTCTTCAACATTTTTTTTGAAGCAAGGTATCTTACTGGACCAAATGGATAGACTGGGGAGTTAACTTATTCCTGGGATCCCCTTGCCTCCACCATCTCAGCACTAGGGATACAAGTCCAAACCACTGGGTTTTGTCATGAATGCTGGAGCCCAGACTTGGGTCCTTGAGCTTGCATAGCAGGCATATTTCCAGCTAAGCCATCTCCCTGGCTTTACGCCTGTAAAATTAGCTAACTATAGTAGTCATTTTCTATTGACATTTGTCAAATCATTAGATTTTAGTGTAAAGTATAACAGTGTCAAAGACATGTAAAAACATTACAGGAGGTAGAGATTCTTAAAATTAATTGGCCCCATTTCCATTAGGTCTTTGATGATAAATTCTTTTTTGCACATCAGAGAATAGCTACCTCTTCCCTAGAGCAAACTAAAGCTTCCTCTCCCTTTCCCTTAGTCTTAAAGTTTGTATTCCTGCCCAACTAATAAATGAGTTTCAGTTTCTGTGGCCTTTGCTTCAGTGAGCTTCTCTGAGGGTGAGCTTTGAAATATGATTAAATCTTAATTCTTTAACTGTTTCCATAAGCTTGTTTCACAGTTTGCCTTCTTTTTCAATCAGTGGGGAGAGGAAATACACATAAATCTTATGTGCTCATGTATGGGTATTAGCCATCTAAATGTGTGCTGCAGTGATGAGAGATTAGTCTTCAGTTAACAGTGTCCTGTGTTAGTCTTTATGTTATCTACCATAAAATACAGATTATTTTAGCCCACAGTATTGGGCACAGTTACTAATTCTGTGTAGTCAGAAAATACATCAAATACTAGTTGATATATTCAGAAGTAGGGCCAAATTCAGGAGTGGTTCTTCTAAGAATGAGTTGTTAACATTTACTGAGTAAGTCCTCAGTTGATAGTAGCATTGATAATAGCATAAACCCTAGTGTCTTCCTTCTCTGGCCAGGGGATGCCTTTCCACAGTGACTCTTAGTCTGGTTCCCAGTTTCCGACTGTAGGCAAAGCAACTAAGACAATTCAGTATGCTGGAAATTAACCTAAATTGAGGGGTTATTGAGGGTGGAAAAATGGTATTGACTAGCTTATCATTTCTCAAATGGGGATCTAAACCTAAGGACTGAAAAAGACAGTATTCTGTAACTCAAGTATATTTTCTTCTAATTGTTATATCAGAGTACTTATCCTTGACTCAAAGTAATATTTTAAAATTTTAAGATGTATCCATGGAAACTTTGCTCTGTTTTGACTTGTAGCTTCATCTGACATCTAATAGAAAACCAACATTTTTTTTGCTTCCCTCCATTGTCTCCATTGCCAGTTTCAGAAGGGGTCTGTAAAATGAGAAGTCTCATCTAACAGTCCCGCTGCTCATCAGCTAAGGAACTGATCATGAGGAAGGTCATATGCAAATTAGGATAATCAAGTCAATGATGGATTGAGCTTGTTTTCATCGTTCATATAAAAATAGTGTTTGATTAATGCAAAACATGGATTATCTTACAAAGTAAACAACAACTTGAACTTCATTACTTTTTTTCCTTATTCTCTTCTACAATGAATCTTGATCATAGCCTCTCCTTTTTCCCCTCCCCTAAGTCTTTCCACTTTCCCTCTCCTCCAGATCAACTGTTCCTCCATTTTTCTTCCAAAAAATAATAATTAGAGGGTTTCCCAGTGATATCAACTGAACCTGGCATAACAAGATGCAGGAAGTCTAGAGATGAGCCCTTGTCAAGGCTGGATGAGGCAACGCAGTGGGAGGAGAGGGTCCCATGAGGAGACCAGAGTCAGAGACAACTGCACTCCCACTGAGTCTCACAAAAAACCCAAAGCTAAACAACCAGAGCCTGTATGCAGAGGGCCTAGCACAGACCCATACAGGATCCATGGTTACTGCTTCAGTCTCTGTGAGACCCTGGGAGTCTGGCTTAGTTGATTCTGAGGCCTTGTTCCTTGAGTGTCCTCCACCCCTCTGACTACTCCAATTCTTTCTCCCACTCTTGTGTGGGGTTCCTGGAGCTCTGCCTAGTGTTTGTGGTGTTTGGTTCTACCCTAGGTCTCTGAGCCATCCAGCTTCTGGATCCTGGCCATCCATGCAGTGTGGGGCTTGACCCTCAAGTTAGACTGGTCACTGGTTGGCCACTCCTACAAGTGCTGAGCCACCATTGCCCTAGTGTATGTTGTAGGCAGGACAGGTAGTGCACAGATCATAGGTTTGTGACTTAGTTGGTGTCCCTAAGTTAACCACATTTTATTCATGTTGTTTTTAATAATCAACTGCTGTCACAGGACTTTTCCTGGAGCGACATAAAAATCTTTTTGCCCCAGACAGAGCACAGACAACAGACCAAAGAATCAATTCCATCTTAGTCCAGTGAACTAATAGTGAACCATAGTATTTTGGATTGGGATTACTGCAGGAATATCAGTGAAATATTACTTGCAAAAGCATGGATGGCTCAAAGACAGCTGTCACTAAAAAGCACACCCCAGCATGAGTGACAGCTTAGCTTACAAAGGCTGTATGACTGACCTGTGTACCACTTTCAGGCAGCACAACAGGCTAAGGAGGCTTCTCTTCCCCAGCAGGTGATACTGCTCCTGGAATCATAAGGAAAAGCCTTTTGTATCTTTTAAGTTACAGAAACTTTCTGAGACTTGTGAATTAATGGTTTCCTGAGCCCGGAGTAAGTTTAGTTCACTTCTGGTATCTTAAGGAACCTTTTCCTAGGATAAGATGCTTAAATCTGGAGAAAAATGCTATATAATTTTCTTTAAATATTGATTAAATATTGATAAATGTCTTGCAATTATGCCATATGAAACAAACAATATATACCAGGATCAAAGATAACAGAGATGTCCAATTTCCACTTACCCCAGATTATTTCTCATCTCTCCCTTTGAAATGCTCAACCATACAAGGTAGAAATAAAGGAATAGCTAAAGTGGAAACCTAAAGGTTCTTTGGAAAGTCTGTTAGATTGTGTTTTGCTGGGGAAAACACATGAAGGAATGGTTGTTTTAAACAGACACAAGAGGGAGGATGTTCTGCTAAGCAGGTGCATGAAAGGACACACATGATAAAGGATTCTTTGCTAACAACATTCATTATGTAGTTAAGCTGCATCTATCGGGACTCCATAGAGAGAAATGCCAAAAGACTTCTGATGGTGTCGGGCAGAATGATGTCAACTGAGACAGACACATGTGCTGAGGCAAGACCCGTAGAGACATGATATTTGAAGAGTATAAAAGGATTCAGTGGTGCTGGTAGAGCCAGCACTTGCAACTTGTGGGTCTTGAATCTTTGCTGATCTTCAGTTCACTGAGAGAGGCACAGCCAAGAACTTCTCCAGGTCCCTCCTCCCTTTGGGTCCCTCCCACTGAACAGAGCCAAGATTGGGGCATGGCTGTCTTTGCTAAGTAGTGCCACCACTGCGGACTCCTATTTGCTATCACAACTCTACCAAACTGGACTGCTGGTGTACTTGTGAAGTGTTTGTGAGTGAATCGAGCTGCTGCTGCCTGCTAACCTATGAACTGAACTGCCAATTTCCAGACTGGAGTTTCTCCAAAAAGCCTTTCTAAACAGGTCCTCTTCCCTTCCTCGTATTCTTTTTTTCTCATTACCTCTGGTGGGTGGTAAGCTAAAAGGGAGGTTAAAGTGTTTAAGAACCATCATTAAAAATAAGGTTTGAAAAAAATTAAAGTTAAAAATAGCTCTTCTCAATTCTATTTTTTTAAATTTTTTATTGGATATATTCTATATTTACATTTCATTTCCCTTTTTCTGGTTCCCCATTCCCCAAAGGTCCCACATGCCCTTTTCCCTCCTCCTGTTCCCCATCCACCCTTTCCCACTTCCCTGTTCTGGTATTCCCCTACACGGATGTTTTGATCCTTTCCAATACCAGTGTCCACTCCTTCCTTCTTGTCGGATAGCATTTGATATGTGGATTGTGTCTTTAGTGTCCCAAGAGTCTAGGCTAATATCCACTTATCAGTGAGTGCATACCATGGGTATTCTTTTGAGACTGGGTTACCTCACTTAGTATGATGTTCTTCAGCTCCATCCATTTCTCTAAGAATTTCATGAATTCATTGTTGCTAATGGCTGAATAGTACTCCATTGTGTATATATACCACATTTTTTTGTATCCATTCCTCCATTAAGGGACATCTGGGTTCTTTCCAGCTTCTGGCTATTATAAATAAGGCTGCTATGAACATGCTAAGGAGCATGTATCCTTATTGCATGCTGGGGAATCTTCTGGGTATATGCCCAGGAGTGGTATGGCTGGGTCCTCCGGAAGTATCATGTCCAGTTTTCTGAGGAACCACCAGACTGATTTCCAGAGTGGTTGAACCAGCTTATAGTCCCACCAGCAGTGGAGGAGTGTTCCTCTTTCTCCACATCCTCGCCAACACCTGATGTCTCCTGAGTTTTTAATCTTAGCCATTCTGACTGGTGTGAGGCGAAATCTCAGGGTTGTTTTGATTTGCATTTCTCTAATGACTAATGATGTTGAACATTTTTTAAGGTGTTTCTCAGCCATCCAAATTTCTTCAGGTAAAAAGTCTTTGTTTAGCTCTGTACTCCATTTTTGGATAGGGTTAATTGGTTTTCTGGGGTCTAACTTCTTGAGTTCTTTGTATACATTGGATATTAGCCCTCTGTCAGATGTGGGGTTGGTGAAGATCTTTTCCCAATTTGCTGGTTGCCGATTTGTCCTTTCGACAGTGTCTTTTGCCTTACAGAAACTTTGTAATTTTATGAGGTCCCATTTGTCTATTCTTGATCTTAGAGCATAAGCAATTGGTGTTCTGTTCAGGAATTTTCCCCCTGAGCCAATGTCCTCAAGGGTCTTCCCCAGTTTCTTTTCTATTAGTTTTAGTGTGTCTGGTTTTATGTGGAGCTCCTTGATCCACTTGGAGTTGAGCTTAGTGCAAGGAGATAAGAGTGGATCAATTCTCATTCTTCTGCATGCTGACCTCCAGTTGAGCCAGCACCATTTGTTGAAAAGGCTATCTTTTTTCCACTGAATGTTTTCAGCTCCTTTGTCGAAGATCAATTGGCCATAGATGTGTGAGTTCAATTCTGGATCTTCAATCCTATTCCATTGATTCACCTCCCTGTCACTGTACCAATACCATGCAGTTTTTAATACTACTGCTCTGTAGTATTGCTTGAGGTCCGGGATATTGATTCCCTCAGAAGTTCTTTTACTGTTAATGATAGTTTTAGCTATCCTGGGTTTTTTGTTATTCCAGATGAATTTGAGAATTGCTCTTTCTAACTCTATGAAGAAGTGAGTTGGGATTTTGATGGGGATTGCATTGAATCTGTATAATTCTATTTTTTAAAGTTTTACCAATTTCACACTTCCTTTACCCATTAGTTTATCAATATTTTCCAGATAAAACCACTAACAGCAAAGGATTGAAGCCAAGATAACTGTCTGGAACCTGTTAAGATATTAAACATCTCCCTAAAGCCTATAGAAGAACCACTCATATTGTCAGGTCTCTGAAATTAAAGGATTAAAAAAAAACACCTTCCAGAGATGCAAACAAAAATAATGTTGGTGTTTGAACTGGTCCTCATGGAGTAGTAGGATTAGAGGTGTAAAATGGCAGAAAGATAGACTCAAAGTACAAAATTTAGTCTGGAAAATTCTCTTAAGACATATTACAAAATGGTTTTTCATTTATTTAATAATTATTGGCTGTAGTTGGTCTTGAACTATATCAGTAATCAGACTAAGCATGATTTCTGTCCTTGAATTTATGTTCTGGTAAAACAAAGGTAGTATTCAAGGATGTTAGTAGAACAATTGTGTGGGCTCTATGTTATCAAAGACATTGCTATTAGAATTGTCACTGTGATCCAGGACAGACTAGAGACAAGCTAAATATGAATTTGAGATGAGGAAGGGAAAGAAAAATATCGAATGAAATGGTAAGAGTGTTAGAGATCAGTTATGGAGAAAAAAAAGATGTCTTAATCCCAGGAGAGGGACAGATGGGCATTCTTTTGTAAATACACAGTAGGAGGAGTACCATTCCAACTTCTGTTTCCTCTTTGAAAATACATTAAAATACTTTAATCCTCTTCTACAAAAAAAAAAATATCAAAACATTAGGGAATTCCATGGATTCTTAAACCCTGTCCTTGGCCCAAGATTAAGAATGTTCATGAAATGCAGTGGGCATCATCTCTGAATATATACTGTCAAGAGCACCTAGCCCTGGCCTGGGTGGGGAATAGGTTTGGAGGATGATAAATGCCTGTAGCACAATACCTGCTTTCAAACTCACACAGCTATAGAGATCTTTAATTTTGAGGTTACCAGGGTATGATTTAGCGTGAAGGGTCTAGCAGGCAGGCAATCAAAACAGAGTGGAGCCAAGTAGGAATGGGGGGAGACCTTTAGAGCTGTGACACCAGCAAGCACGTGACTCCAAGACTGACGGGCTGGCCCTTAGATTAGCAGACTTATAGAAATAAGACACTGGCAACTTTGGGTTTGTAGAGGAAACACATTTTGCAAAGTGGGTTGTCATTAATTAATGTGTTTAGAATGATAGCTACTCAGTATTGTGGCTGTAGTGAAATTGGTTGGCGTCATCCTCAATTTGTGGGGACATACATTTTTATTCTAAATCTATATGATGAGTTAGTAAGCATATAAAGTAGATTTTTTGGAGTAATATCTATGCAGAATTATGACAGAATACAAAGTACAAGAACTGATCAAAATGTGCTGTTGTGCTATGTAACCCCCTTCTTCTGTCCCTTCCTTCCTTATACAGTGGCAGTAACTAGCCCCTATAAAGGTGCCATGCTGTCCGTGTTTGTCTTCATCTGACTCAAGAGTGTTTGTCTTCTGTGCTCTCTTCCATGTTGCATAGGGATGAGATGGCTGGGCTGGGTCCATCTGTCTTCTGTCTCTCATTAAGCCTAAGCTTGCTATTGCTTCATGTTTCTCCAGCCCTATAGTTGACGAAAGGCTGGTTAGATGTTAATTCAGGCTTGGGAGGAAGGAGTCTCAACCTCAGAGGCATAGCCTCTTGTTCCTGCCCACTTACCACATCAAGGGCACTGGGCACCCTCACAGCCTCTAATAAAGCGACTTTTGTCTCTCCATTACTGCTGCTGCTTTCATTCATGGCTCCTTCAAGACAGGATGGCAGGCTAGGATCTGAGCCAAGCACCAGTACTATAACCTTTAGTAGTGATAGCACTATCACAGATCTGGGATCATCTGCCCAAATGTTAGAACCTTTCTGCAGTTTAGGTTTCTGTTTGGGTCACTGCTTGACTGTGGCAGTAGAAGCTTATTACTCTCCCTCAGCTCCATTACCCCATGCTTCCCCAGGACAGCAGGTCAGTCCCGGTGGCTGTCATGAATAGGATGGATGAGCTGGCAGCCACTGTGAAATTGCATGTCCCAGATGACTTTGGGATACCAGCTTGCATAACCGTGTTAGCCTTTCTTCTTCTTTGAAAGTCCATAGATCCAGAATTCTCATTGCTACAACCATGCACTCTCAGACATCCAGGATTTGAATGCTCTTCCTGCTTGGGAGGAGAAGTGAGACCCTGGAGCTCATAGAGAGCTGTGTCTGGTGCTTTCCCTGCCTTGCTGAGACACCATTACCACACCGCTGTCTGCCCATGAGGTAATACCCATACCAGTGTCACTGAAAAGACCAGCATCCTCCAGCTGCCTATGGCATGAGGGCACAGCCCCTTCTGTTCTCAGAGGAGCCTGTTCCTATATGGGCTTTCTGGTCTTTCCTCCTCCCTGAGGCTTCTCCAGAGGGTAAACACATGACCTTCTTTCAAGAATGAATCCACAGAGAAGCATCTCAGGCTGTACCCATTTTCTCAGCCTGGATACTTTTTTCTAGTCTGAGGTTTGGGGAAGAAATACAAGAAGCAGAACAGATAAATATCAATGTCTAGTAGGCTTTTGTACCAGGGCCCAGTGGGCCAAGGTCATGCTTTAAAGCACCAGTTTGACTCCTTTGATTACACTACAGCTTACTGTGGTGACACTCTTTTCTGTGAGTTTGTGAAGGCCTTCAAAGTTAGGAGGTATAAAACTTCAGAAAGTCGTGGAACATGCAGACATATTACAGCACAGGACAATCACTAAAATACCCATGTTGTTACGCTGCAGAATGAATAGCAGGAGGCTTTTCACCCTGTGTGGAGTTCTTCCTTAGTTCAAACAATAAACATGCATTTACCTTTTTTAAAAATAGTTTTCATTGTAATTTATATACCCAAAATATTTGTCTTAAAAGATAGTTTTTTATTCCATTTATTTTTGCGTGTTTTCCATGTTCATGCCTCACTGTATTATAACCTTGAACACATTTTCTAAGTCATCTCTTGCTTTCAGTGAAGTTAGCAAGAGCACCTTGTGAGAGCTTCCATCTGGCAGTGTGTAGAAAGCACTCACTCACACTATGCTGCAATAGTGTAAGAAAACGAGTGTCCTGTGGATGCTGTTAGAGTCATCACTGTCCTTTCCTACCCAGTGCTTACCACAGCCTTCTCTCAGGTGCCTCCTACTTCTCCCTTAACACCTGTTCGCATCTTCTTCCTGCCATGTAGTATGTTAGTGATTCACTCATCTCTCTCATCCCCAAATGCACAGAAGAGGAACTGAAGGAGATGTTTGTGAGACTCATCAGGTTCATAGGTGTATATTCAGATTTCAGAAAGTCTGTGCTTATGTATGTGTGTGCACACTGTAGTTAGTATGTCTGGAGGAGGAAAGCTAGTCAGTTAGTGTAGAAGAAAATATATGAAAGAAAGAGAAGCTGGGCATGGTATTTGAACAGGCTTTTAACCCTAACACTCTGGAGACAGCGGCAAGTGGATATCTGTGAGTTTGAGGGCAGCCTGGTTTACATAGCAAGTACCAGGGTAAGCAGGGCTACTTTAATGAGACCCTGTATCAAGAGGGGACCAGTGAGGAGCCCTGACATTTGGGTATTCTCAGTACTGTCAATACAAGAAAAATCAGCATTGATAAACAACATACCTCTTCATTTACACACACACACACACACACACACACACACACACACACATTATGATATGGTTTCTGCTCATGTTTTTTAAACAAAATTATGAATGCAATTCATATTTCTTTTTTGATGCATCACTAGTAAAACCACTTAGATATAATTGTTTTGTAAACATGTGTTCTCTCATATGAATGTATATAACAAATATAAGGATTTGGGGGTTTTATTACTTTACATGAATCATTTTTAATTATTTGTAGTTCATATTATTTAAGAGAATCAAATAGTTTGTCTAAATTATAAAAAATTTATAAATGTTTTTATAATATTATCTTACACCCCAGTAATGTCTATGGAATCTGATAGTAGTCTTTACTCTCATCTGATGTTGACAATTTTTATCTTTTTTCTAATCCATGTTTGAATGGATTTATCAATTCTGTTCTTTTTTTTCTTAGCATCATTTTATTTTCATTTCTTTTTTATTATTAAAGATTATTAATTTTTATTATAAAAGGAAGAACATTTTGTGAAAAAATTGAAGATTTATGTGGAAAATATTTCTGATAAAATAGAAGAGATATATAGAAAAACACATTAAAATTGATAATTTTCATGGAAAATTAAAGAGTAAAGTAACAGACATAAAAAATTGCTAAATTGATTGAAAAATAAAATAGAAACATTTTATGATAGAATTGAAGATTTATGTGGAAAATATTTCTGATATAATTATAGAAAAATGTAGAAAAACATGTTAAAATTGAAGATTATCATGGAAATTTTTGTATAGACATAATAATGGTAGGCATAAAAGTATTCCTAAATTGATTGAAAGTGGAATTATAAACATTGTCTGATAAAGTTGAAGATTTACAAGGAAAATATTTCTGTTAAAATTGAAGAAATATATGGAAAGACATGTTAAGATTGAAGATTATAATGGAAATTATACATATAAAATGGTAGGCATAAAAATAATTCTAAATTGATTGAAAGTGGAATTATAAATATTTTGTGATAAAATCAGATTTACATGGAAAACATTTCTGATAGAATATATAGGAAACGTTAAAATTGAAGATTATCATGAAAAATAATGCAGAAAAATGGTAGACAAACTACTAAATTAATTGAAAGAGGAATTACACTTTCTCATGAAATTGAAAAATTACATGAAAAATATTTCTGTTTGTCTTTTTATTGGGGAATTGAGTTCATTGATGTTAAGGGATATTAATGAATAGTGATGTTGCTTTCTGTTACTTGATGTTATTTTTATGTTTGTGTGAGTATCTTCTTTTGGATTTGCTGTAAGAAGATGACTTTCTTGCTTTTTCTGGGGTGTAGTTTCCCTCCTTGTGTTGGCATTTTCCATCTATTATCCTTTGTAGGGCTGGATTTGTCAGACGATATTGTGTAAATTTGGTATTATCATTGTAGGGCTGGATTTGTGGGAAGATATTGTGTAAATTTGGTTTTATCACGGAATATCTTGGTTTCTCCATCTATGGTGATTGAGAGTTTGGCTGAGTATAGTAGTCTGGGCTGGCATTTGTGTTCTCTTAGGGTCTGTATGAGGTCTGCCCAGGATCCTCTAGCTCTCATCTCTGGTGAGAAGTCTGGTGTAATTCTGATATGTCTCCCTTTTTAAATTGCTTACCCTTTTTCCCTTATTGCTTTTAATATTCTTTCTTTGTTTAGTGCATTTGCTGTTTTGATTATTATGTGCTTGTGAGGACTTTCTGTTCTGGTCTAGTCTGTTTGGAGTTCTGAAGGCTTCTTGTATGTTCATGGGCATCTCTTTCTTTAGGTCAGGGAAGTTTTCTTCTATAATTTTGTTGAAGATATTTACTGGCCCTTTAAGTTGGAAATCTTCACTCTCTCCAAACCTATAATCCTTAGGTTTGGTCTTCTCATTGTCTCCTGGATTTTCTGGATGTTTTGGGGTATAAGCTTTATGCATTTTGCATTTTCTTTGACTGTAGAGTCAGTGTTTTCTTTGGTATCTTCAGCACCTGAGATTCTTTCTTCTATCTCTTGTATTCTGCTGTTGATGACTCCTGAATTCTTTCCAAGGTTTTCTATCTCCAGAGATGTCTCATTTTGTGCTTTCTTTATTGTTTCTACTTCCACCTTTAGATCCTGGATGGTTTTGTTCAGTGCCTTCACTTGATTGTTTGTGTTTTCCTGTAATTCTTTAAAGGATTTTTGTGGTTCTTCTTTAAGGAATTCTGCCTGTTGACGCATGTTTGCCTGCATTTCTTTAAGGGAGTTATTTAAGTCTTTCTTGAAGCCCTCTATCAGCATCATGAGATACGATTTTGAATCCAACTCTTGCTTTTCCAGTGTATTGGGGTATCCAGGACTTGCTGTGGTGGGAGAACTGGGTTCTGAGTTTGCCATGTAGCCTTGATTTCTGTTGATAGGATTCTTCTGCTTACCTTTTGCCATCTGGTTATCTCTGGTGCTAGTTGGTCTTGCTGTCTCCAGCTGGAGCTTGTCCCTCCTGTGAGCCTGTAAGCCTGTGTCTGTACTCCTGGGAGAACAACTCTCTTCTGTCAGGCTCTGTGCACAGGAGCCGCCTGGCTCCCTGGTGCAAATGGCAGCCTTAAGACCTCTGTCCCACGCTGGGCAATGGTGGCACACGCCTTAATCCCCGCACTTGGAAGGCAGAGGCAGGTGGATTTCTGAGTTCGAGGCCAGCCTGGTCTACAGAGTGAGTTCCAGGACAGCCAGGGCTATACAGAGAAACCCTGTCTCGAAAAAAACAAAACAAAACAAAGACCTCTGTCCCAGCTGCTCCACTGATTTTTTTCAATTCTGTTGTTCTTAATTTACAAGTTTTTTTTTATTTTATTGATTTTTTTTTATCTTCTTTTACTGCTTTCTGTTTCGTTAACTTCTGCCCTTCTGTTTTACTGGTTTTGCTTGCTTTGTATCTAATTTTCTATTTTTTTAAGCTTCTTTAGGGAAGGTTTATGTATCCTGTCTTAGATCCTCTTTCTTTACTAGTAAATAAATTAAAATTAAAATTTTCTAAGTACTAACAAAGCTACAATCCATAAGTCTCTAGCCCTAACATCATCACTTGTTTCAAAGGATTTTCTAATTTCCTTTCAAAACTCTTTGACTTATAGATCACTTACCTGTACATATTTGACTCTTCAAATACTTGGGGATTATCAGATGCATTTCTGTGACTATTTGCTTAATTTCTTTGTATCAGAGAACGTGCTCTATATAAAATCAGTTCCCTTTAAACTTATCGCTGTTTATCTTATGGCCAAGAAAATGGTCTGTCTTGATTGTGATCCAGATGTTTGGTAGTAATTTTCAGATTATCTTTGCCCTCCCCTTTATACTCAGTCTATTTATATTGATTACTAAGAAAAAGTACTAAATTTTCTTTGGTTACAGCTTATAAATTTACCTATTAGTCTTCTTGTTTCTACCAGCTTTCGTTTCGTGTGTTTTAAAGCTCTTGAAGTTAGGTATTTGCTTATTTAGGATTGCTCCATCACTGAATGGATTAAAAATTTTAATTCTTAGCTCATACAGCTCCTTATTGGTTCTTCAATTATCCTCTAGGCTCTGCAGCATGCGTTGTAGTCACAGCCAACATTTACCCACTGTTCTGCCAATTATATGAGGAATGCAGTCCTTAAGAACTGCATGCTGCCACTTCTCCATTCTTTCTCCTGTTTCTATAAGTGTTATAAACCTTGCAATGTACTGCTTTTTATTAATGCAACTAATGGGCAGTCTGTGTTTGAGGAGACTTTACAATAAGAGCATTCCCTATTCATACATGTACTTTTATGGCCAATGCAATCTGTCCCTTTTAGTTCATACAGGCTGCTGTTTGATATCTTTGTGTGTTTCTAAGAATGACTCTCTCAACATTTCTGTATGTGGAGGGGTGCACATGAGTGTGCAGATATGTGACCCGTGCACACACATGTCTTCTTCCATCATGCCTTACCCTATTGAGAAAGAGTGGATCACCAATCAAGAAGCTTACCATTTTGGATAGGCTGGCTGAGCCAACAAGCTTTTGGGAGCCAACAAGCATCTGTCTCCAAGAACCATGCCCAATTTATTACATGGGTGCTGGGGTTTCCAACACCAGGTCTTCATGTTTGCAGAACATATGTTCTTACCCACTGGAACATCTCTTCAGCCCTTCAGCCTTCTGTGTGGTATATACTACTAGTGATGAGACTCAGGTTGGTTGTATGAGAAGCTGTTCTTCACTTTCAGTTTGAAAGGTTATTCCATTGTGTGTGCTGCTTGAGATGAATGCATCTCTTCAGCTTTCATTGCTCCCTAACTTGTATGGCATGAATGATAACTCAGTCATTATTATCTTTTCACTGTATCTGTTTTCTCTGGCTGCTTTGAAGGTAATAGCTTTATTTCTTGTTCTTTCACTGTTACGATGGTATGCCTTGATGTGGTTTTGTGTGTTTATCTTGTATTTTGTTCCAATGATCTTCTGAGTTGTGGTTTGGGGTTTTTTTCAGTTTGGAAAATTTCTAACCATAGTATCTTCAAAATTTGTTAGCATTTTTTCCATCTGTACTCCAGTAATTATGAGGATGTGATTCTGTCTCAGAGATTATTAAGACTATTCATTAAACTTATCTTCTGTCTCTCCGGAAATAATTTAGATATTATAAATTTGATTTCTTGGTCAATTTAAAGTTTCCTCTTAGGTATAGAGGTGGTTGAAGGTACCACTCAGTCTATTGAGTTCAGACCTAGACAAAGTAAAAAGTCAGCAGCCTTTGTTCTGTGTCAGAAGTGACCTCATAGGGAAAGCTTCTGTTCTAGAATTTGGAGAACAGACATGGGGAACCACAACTTACCAGAGCAAATCCTACTTAGAGAAACCTCTTCAGGAGCCAGTGTTGGTAGGACAGCCAGAAATGGGATTGGTGGATGATAGGGGCTTGGTCTGGGGAAGTCTGGAAGATAAACCTCTAGTGAATTTACGTCCAAAAGCTTCACCAGATTGACACAGTGAACACAAAAGAAATATCTTATCTATGCTCCTTACAGAGGAGGCTAAAAGTGACCCTTCTGATACAGCAGAGCATTCTGGTACCCTTAACCAGGCCTGCATTCTTAAGGGGCAGTTTCAGCAGATATCTCTCAGATCTTAGAAGGGAAGTGAATGAAACTAGCCTATTCAGACCTTCTACATGTGGACAGAGAAGGGTACAACCCCAGCCCCCTCCCGCTATCCTTCCTGCCCTAAGAGAAGAAAGGGCTGAGAGACACCAGTGAGGTTTGTAGCTCAGTTAGACAGTAGATTCTCTGAGCTCCATCCAGTCCTCTCCAAAACTGCAGTGGTTATGCAGTGAAAAGAAAACAAACCAGGAGATCTTTAATGTCCATAGAAGAGCAATCTAAATGGGAGCTTAGAAACTTGAGAAAGCAGAAACAGCATGCTGACAGCTCTAACTCCTCACAGGCTTCACACCAAGAGCAGTCTCCCTGGCAGAGTAGCTCGACAGAGACCAGATCACTGATGACTGAGTAGCCAGTAGCAGGGTTGAAGGTTAGAGCAAGTCCACCTAGAGCTGGAGCAGTAGGTCTGGATGAATGGTTGGGTGGGATCTGTCTCCATGACTTGAGGATCGCTGCAGTCTTCTTCCTTCTCTTCCCTATTCAGCTAGCTGTCCAGCAAACCTCACTGAAATCTTGAGTCTGTCTCTGAAGAGAGCAGATGTGTCATGGAGCCAAGACACAAGCGGAATCAGCTGAAGACTGAACTACAACAGTCAGAAAACAACAGTCAGTTTAGAAAACAAACAACAAAACAACAAAAACGAGTTCACTCATCTAGAGAGCTTGCTGGGCCCTGATTGCTTGGATGTGTGTGCATTCAAATGATGTATAGACTAGAACAAATCAGGAGCAACCTGTCAAACCTAGATGGAGAATGGAAAAACAAAGCCTGCCAAAAGGGTCCCCAACCACATCTGGGATGCAGTGTCCCTTCATACCTGTGCAGTGTCAGGGAAGTCAAGCACTCAGCCATCCCATTGGTAGGGACACAAAAGACTTTACCCTGAGTTTTAAAATAGCATTTTAAAACTGTATGCTGTTCCCATTACCTTTGCCTCCATAGTTCTACCTTGAGCTATACCTTCCAGCTGCTGCCACAGCCCAGTCCAGTAGATGGTCTTCAGTTGTCAATATGAGCTGTCGAGTGCAGCCTGCTTCAGCTCTCAGTGCCCCTGGAATTCCTCCTAACCATCTCTGATCTCCATTCCTGGCCACCATGCCAGTAGAGGACTTTCTCCCCAAGCCATACCTATACCATATTGTAAAGGACTTTTTAAAAGATTTATTTTTATTTTAGGTTTGTAGTCTCCCTGGAACTAGAGTGTTTGTTATATTCAGTTGTAAGCTGCCCAATGTTGGTGCTGGGAAATGGATTTAGGTCTTGTACAGGAATAGTATATGCCCTTCCTTAAACACTGAGCCATCTCTCCAGCCCCTGTAAGGGGCTTTTACTGAAGAAACTTATACCCAGCGTATAGTATCTGGTTAGCAAGAGAACATCAGACAATATAACCAAAGACAAAAAAAATCAAAAAATCAAAACAGTTTGAAGGAATAGCAAATATTGAAGCCAGTTTCAGATATTGAATCAAGATTTATAATTAGTTGTAATTAATCAGATCAATAACAAAACAGTTATGGTTAATGTATTAACAAATCCAATCAACAATATATATAAAGAAATGAGTATTATAAGTTAACTGGTTGGAATTCTAAGGGGAAAAAGTTAAAGAAATACTAAAGATAAAGAACACAGCCTGAATTGGGCATGATCCCAGCGCTCAGGAAACTAAAGCAGGAATATTGAGTTTGATACCAAGCTGGACTTACACAGTAATGCTGTTTCAGAAAGTAAGGAAGAATATCTTTGATGAGCTCATTCATATACTGTCAAGAATTAGTAAAAACCTGCTGATCTTGAAGATCTCAAAAGAAATATCTAAAATTGTAAAGAAAAATAAACAGAATACCAACACCTTTGGGACAGCACACAATGCTTAAAATTTGCATAGTAGGACTACAAAAGAGCAGGAAGAAAGGAAGAGGTATTGCAGGAAATAATGACTCTGAATTTTCTGAAATTAGTGTCAGATACAAAGCCACACAGTTCAGGAAGGTTGTAGGGCATTACTTAGGATAAACGTAAGCACAACTACAGTAGACATATTGAAAACACAAGAAATCAAAAATGGTGTTAAGATATGAGGGTGATCTAAATGCAGAATGTCCTGTTTTTATCAGGATTGATCTAGTATCCCCTGCCTCTCTTACTGATCTATTTGCCTTCTGAAGCACATGCTTGGTCAGAGAGCACACCTTATTGATAGAAGAGGACCACTCTTTGGTCAATTGTATAAATGTGCATAAATTCCCCTGCTAGAACATCCTAAGGAGTTCTCAATGGAAGTGTTGTTTGTTTGTTTTGAAAAGCATGTTCTTTTATTGAAAAAGGAAGTAACATTTTATGATAAAATTGAAGATTTACATGGAAAATACTTCTGATAAGATAGAGATAGACAAACATGTTAAATTTGACAATTTTCATGGAAAATTAAAGAGTAAAGTGATATACATAAAAACATTGCTATATTAATTGAAAAATATAAACATTTTTTATTTACATTTTTATTTTCTATATTCTATGTTTACATTCCAAAGGCTTTCCCCTTTCCCAGTTCCCCCCACCATACATCCCATAATTCCTCTCCCCCCCAACTATTCCCCAATCATCCCCCCCCCACGATTTCTCTGTTCTGGGTCTACAAAACTGGATCCAATCTTTTCAGGCCCAGGGTCCTCTCCTTTCTTCTTCTTGGGAATCATTTGACTTGCTAATTGTGCCTTGATTATTTAGGGCTTCTGGGCTTATTAATATCTACTTATCAGTGATTGCATTTCATGTGTATTCTTTTGTGATTAAAATATAAACATTTTATGATAGAATTGAAGATTTATGTGGAAAATATTTCTGATAAAATTATAGAAAATGTAGAAAAACATGTTAAAATTGAAGATTATCATGGAAATTTTTGTATAGACATAATAATGGTAGGCATAAAAGTATTCCTAAATTGATTGAAAGTGGAATTATAAACATTGTCTGATAAAGTTGAAGATTCACATGGAAAATATTTCTGATAAAATTGAAGAAATATATAGAAAAACATGTTAAAATTGAAGATTATAATGGAAATTATATAGATAAAATGGTATGCATAAAAATAATTCTAAATGGATTGAAAGTGGAATTATAAACATTTTCAGGTAAAATTGCAGATTTACATGGAAAATATTTCTGAAAAATTTCAAGAAATATATAGACAAACACGTTAAAATTGACTATTTCATTGAAAATTATACAGATAAAATGGTAGATATAAAAAACCTTTCTAAATTAATTGAAGGTGGAATTGTAAACATTTTGTGATAAAATTTACATGGAAAACATTTCTGATAAAATAGAAGAATATATTGAAAAACATCTTAAAATTGAAGATATGAAAAATAATGCAGATAAAATGATAGACATAAAAAATACTAAATTAATTGAAAGAGGGATTACATTTTCTCAGGAAATTGAAGAATTGCATGAAAAATATTTCTGTTAGTCTGTCTTTATTGGGGAATTGAGTTCATTGATGTTAAGAGATATTAAGGAATAGTGATTGTTGCTTCCAGTTATTTTTGATGTTATTTTTATGTTTGTGTGGATATCTTTTGGGTTTGCTGTAAGAAGATGACTTTTTTGCTTTTTCTGGGGTGTAGTTTCCCTCCTTGTGTTGTCATTTTTCATCTATTACCTTTGTAGGGCAGATTTGTGGGAAGATATTGTGTAAATTTGGTTTTATCTTGGTTTCTCCATCTATGGTGATTGAGAGTTTGGCTGGGTATAGTAGTCTGGGCTGGCATTTGTGTTCTCTTAGGGTCTGTATGAGGTCTGCCCAGGATCCTCTAGCTCTCATCTCTGGTGAGAAGTCTGGTGTAATTCTGATATGTCTCCCTTTTTAAATTGCTTACCCTTTTTCCCTTATTGCTTTTAATATTCTTTCTTTGTTTAGTGCATTTGCTGTTTTGATTATTATGTGCTTGTGAGGACTTTCTGTTCTGGTCTAGTCTGTTTGGAGTTCTGAAGGCTTCTTGTATGTTCATGGGCATCTCTTTCTTTAGGTCAGGGAAGTTTCCTTCTATAATTTTGTTGAAGATATTTACTGGCCCTTTAAGTTGGAAATCTTCACTCTCTCCAAACCTATAATCCTTAGGTTTGGTCTTCTCATTGTCTCCTGGATTTTCTGGATGTTTTGGGGTATAAGCTTTATGCATTTTGCATTTTCTTTGACTGTAGAGTCAGTGTTTTCTTTGGTATCTTCAGCACCTGAGATTCTTTCTTCTATCTCTTGTATTCTGCTGTTGATGACTCCTGAATTCTTTCCAAGGTTTTCTATCTCCAGAGATATCTCATTTTGTGCTTTCTTTATTGTTTCTATATCCACCTTTAGATCCTGGATGGTTTTGTTCAGTGCCTTCACTTGATTGTTTGTGTTTTCCTGTAATTCTTTAAAGGATTTTTGTGGTTCCTCTTTAATGGATTCTGCCTATTGACCCATGTTCTCCTCTATTTCTTTAAGGGACTTTTGTGTTTCCTCTTTAAGGGCTTGTACCTGTCGACCCATGTTCTCCTGTATTTCTTTAAGGGAGTTATTTATGTCCTTCATGAAGACCTCTATCAGCATCATGAGATGTGATTTTAAATCCACCTCTTGCTTTTCTTGTGTGTTGGAGTATCCAGAACTTGCTGTGGTGGGAGAACTGGGTTCTGAGTTTGCCATGTAGCCTTGGTTTCTGTTGATAGGGTTCTGGTGCTTGCCTTTAGCCATCTGGTTATCTCTGGTGCTAGTTGGTCTTGCTCTCTCTGGCTGTAGCTTGTCCCTCCTCTGGGCCTGTAAGCCTGTGTCTGTACTCCTGAGAGACCAACTCTCTTCTGTCAGGGTCTGTACACAGAAGGCTATGGAGCCTCCTGGCTCCCTCGTGCAAATGGCAGCCTGAAGATCTCTGTCCTACCTGCTCCACTGATTGTACGCCTTGTGAGCTCCTAGCTATTCCCCTCCAGAGAGGAGTTGGAGATCTCACATCCAAGCTCAGAAGTCAAAGTGCTGCTGGGAGATCACTGGAAATATTTTAAAGATGCCAGGCAATGAGAAACACCTTACCTATAAAGATCAAAAAAAGTAATTGCCTCCTCTTTCTAAGAAATATTTCAAGCATGAAGAAACTCTGACAAAATACGTAGAGTACAAAGTATTGAAAGAAAAACCCTACAGAAACATGAAATTCTTCATTTTGAAAGTTAAGGAGAAATTGTTTCTCATACAAAAACTAATGAAGCCCACTGCTTTTACAATGGAGCCTTTCCTGTAAGAAATGCTATGGCACATTCTCTATAAAGAAGGAAAGCCTGGGGGTCCTAAGCATAGATTGTGTATTAATGGAAGAATACATGAAATAATTCCTAACAGTTCTTTGTTTCAGTTTTCCTTGAGCCAGACTATCAGTGTACAGCCCACCTAGGTTGGCCTTGAACTCATGGTGTCCCACTTTCCTCATCCTTCCAGGTATCGGAATCACAGACCAGTGCCTGTGCCATCAAGCTCATCTTCACAATGGTTTTTAACAGGTTCAAAATAGTAATAGCTGCAGGTACTCAGTCAGGTACTTATGGACTGTATTTACGTGTAAAATAAATAACAATTGTTTATAAAAAAAATCAGGGAGAAAAAGTAGGAATTATTTTGTTATTGTACAGCACTAACTACCTATGAAGTGATATTTGAAAGAATTTATTATAAGCTCTAGGGTAAACATTTTAAATTATATTTTAATATAATTGGCATGATAAAAAAAAAAAAGAAAACCGTGGAACTGTACAAGGTGTTAAAACAACAAAAGACAGAAAAAGAATGAAAAAGAATATGAAAAAAGAAATCAAATATAACATAACAAATCATTTTGAATGGTAATGGCCTGAATATACCAATTAAAAGGCAGAAATTGTCTGTGTAAGCCAAAATAAAATGCAATTATATGCTTGCTATCTGCATGAAACCTGCCTTGCATATGATTCACAGACTAAAAGTAAACCAATGGAGGAAGATATGCCATCCTGATTTAATCAGATGTTATGTTTTGAGTAGACTTCAGAGCCAGGAAGGTTGTCAGAGATAGGGGTATTATATAATTTCAAGAAAATAAGTCCTTCAAGAACACAGAACAATCCTTGATGTGTATTTCCCTAAAGTAGATAGTTAAAATTTGTGAAGAAAAAGTGATAAAACTCTGAGCAAGAATAGATGAATCCGTATATTTCATTTGGAGACTTCAGCACCAGCTGTGAATAACAGAAATATCCAGCAGACAGGAAAATCAGGATGTAGCTGAACTTCATGAAACCATCAATCAACTGTCAATAATGAACATCTCTGAACCACTTCTGTAGCATACACTAAACCATAGCTTCTGAAACTGTGAACTGTGATTCTATACAGGGTCATATGACTAAAAAGTTTCTAAACTCACCAAAACAATTAATTCAAAATAAAGCACACAAAGGACTGGTGGGTTTCTGGCAGCATTTGTATGTTTCTACATTGTATGTGTTTACGTGTGATTGCATCAGTGCTCTGTTACATGTGCTTGCATGTGTTTCTGTGTTTCATGTGTCTGCATGTGCTTACATGTGTTGCCTGTGTTGTTTGGAACAACTTTACTCAGCTTTGGTTCTGAACACTAAGCACACACACTCAGTATGGTATCACAACACGGAACACCAGTGAAAACTGCTTGGCACATCAGCTTGGCTCCACAGTTTTGTACACTGTGAAATGTACAAAAAGTTGTCCAGCACATGCTAACTTTGCTGCTCTTCTATGAACAGCATGGTTTAATGATGGAGAACAAAGAGTGTTTCCTATTGTCATTCTTTATCATGTGTCAAATTAGTTCATCTTTGAATTGGATTGTTCTAGAATATTTGATTTTTTTCTTTGTGTTTTTAATTTTTTATATTCTTTGTTTACATTCCAAATGATTTCTCCTTTCCTGGTTCCCCCTCCCCATAAGTCCCATAAATCCTCTTCCCTCTGCCAGTTCCCCAATCAACCCATCACACTTCTCTGCCCTGGTCATCCCCTACATTGCTGCAACAATCCTTTCCAGGACCAGGGCCGTCTGCTTCCTTCTTGGTAATGATTTGATATGTTAATTGTGTCTTGGGTATTCAGAGCTTCTGGGCTAATATCCACTTATCAGTGACTGAATTCCATGTGTGTTCTTTTGTGAATGAGTTACCTCACTTAGGATGATATTTTCCAGTTCCAACAATTTGCCTAAGAATTTCATGAATTCATTGTTTTTAATTGCTGAGTAGTATTCCATTGTGTAAATATACCACATTTTCTGTATCCATTTCTCCATTAAGGGACATCTGGGTTCTTTCTAGCTTCTGGCTATTATAAATAGGGTTCCTATGAACATAGTGAAGCATGTGTCCTTATTGTATGCTAGAGAATCCTCTCAGTATATGCCGAGGAGTGGTATAGCAGGGTCCTCTGGAAGTGTCATGCCCAGTTTTCTAAGGAACCGCCAGACTGATTTCCAGAGTGGTTGTACCAGCTTGCAATCCCAACAGTGGAGGAGTGTTTCTCTTTCTCCATATCCTTGCCAACACCTGCTGTCTCCTGAGTTTTTAAACTTAGCCATTCTGACTGGTATGAGGTGAAATCTCAGGGTTGTTTTGATTTGCATTTCCCTAATGACTAAGGATGTTGAACATTTCTTAAGGTGCTTCTCAGACATTTGAAATTCTTCAGGTGAAAATTCTTTGTTTAGCTCTATACCCCATTTTTAATAGGGTTATTTGGCTCTCTGGAGTCTAACTTTGTGAGTTCTTTGTATATATTGGATATTAGCCCTCTGTCAGATGTAGATCTGTTAGTTGGTGAAGATCTTTTCCCAATTCGTTGGTTGCCATTTTGTCCTTTTGACAGTGTCCTTTGCCTTAGAGAAACTTTGTAATTTTATGAGGTCCCAATTGTCAATTCATGATCTTAGAGCATAAGCTATTGGTGTTCTGTTCAGAAACTTTCCCACACACACACCTTACCCCCGTGCCCAAGTCCTCAGTGCTCTTCCCCAGTTTCTTTTCTATTAGTTTCAGTGTGTCTGGTTTTATGTGGAGGTCCTTGATCCACTTGGAGTTGAGCTTAGTACAAGGAGAAAAGAATGCATCAATTTTCATTCTTGTGCCTGCTGAACTCCAGTTGAATCAGCACCATTTGTTGAAAAGGCTATCTTTTTCCCACTGGATAGTTTTAGATTCTTTCTTGAAGATCAAGTGACCATAGGAGTGTGGGTTCATTTCTGGGTCTTCAATTCTATTCCATTGATCTACCTGCCTGTCACTGTACCAATTCCTTGCAGTTTTTAACACAATTGCTCTGTAGTACTGCTTCAGGTCTGGGATACTGATTCCCCCAGAAGTTCTTTTACTGTTGAGAATAGTTTTAGCTATCCTGGGTTTTTTGTTATTCCAGATGAATTTGAGAATTGCTCTTTCTAACTCTATGAAGAACTGAGTTGGGATTTTGATGGGGATTGCATTGAATCTGTATATTGCTTTTGGCAATATGGTCATTTTTACTATATTGACCCTGCCAATCCACAAGCATGGAAGATTTTTCCATTTTCTGAGGTTCTCCTCAATTTCTTTCTTCAGAGACCTGAAGTTCTTGTCATATAGATCTTTCACTTTTTTAGTTAGAGTCACGCCAAGATACTTTATATTGTTTGTGGCTATTGTGAAGGGTGTCATTTCCCTAATTTCTTTCTCAGCCTGCTTATCCTTTGAGTATAGGAAGGCTACCGATTTGCTTGAGTTGATTTTATAACCAGCCACTTAGCTGAAGTTGTTTATCAGCTGTACGAGTTCTCTGGTGGAGTTTTTTGGGTCACTTAAGTATACTATCATATATCTGCAAATAGTGATAGTTTGACTTCTTCCTTTCTAATTTGTATCCCTTTGACCTCTTTAGGTTGTCTAATTGCTTTAGCTAGAATTTCGAGTACTATATGGAGAGAGGGGACAGCCTTGTCTAGTGGGATTGCTTCAAGTTTCTCTCCATTCAGTTTGATGTTGGCTACCGGTTTGCTGTACATTGCTTTTACTATGTTTAGGTATGGGCCTTGAATTCCTGTCCTTTCCAGGACTTTTAGCATGAAAGGATGCTGAATTTTGTCAAAAGCTTTTTCAGCATCTAATGAAATGACTATGTGGGTTTTTTCTTGAATTTGTTTTTGTCATGGATTACATTGATGGATTTCTGTATATTGAACCATCCCTGCATCCCTGGATGAAGCCTACTTGATCATGATGAATGATCATTTATAGTCTCAGTTGCCAAATATCTTTTTTATAATTTTTTGAGATTATAATATAATAACATCTATGGTAATTGAGAGTTTTGCTGGGTATAGTAGCCTGGGCTGACATTTATGTTCTCTTAGGGTCTGTATGAGGTCTACCTAGGATCTTCTAGCTTTCATAGTTTCTGGTGAGAAGTCTAGTGTAATTCTGCCTTTATATGTTACCTTTTTCCCTTACTGTTTTTAATATTCTTTCTTTGTTTAGTGCATTTGGTGTTTTGATTATTATGTGTTGGGAGGATTTTATGTTCTGTTCCAGTCTGTTTGGAGTTCTGTAGGCTTCTTTTATGTTTATGGGCATCTCTTTCTTTAGGTTAGGTAAGTTTTCTTTTATAATTTTGTTGAAGATATTTACTGGCCCTTTAAGTTGGAAATCTTTGCTCTCTTCTATACCTATAATCCTTAGGTTTGGCCTTCTCATTGTGTCCTGGATTTCCTGGATGTTTTGGGTTGCAAGCTTTTTGCATTTTGCATGTTGAATCGTTGTTTTCTATAGTATCTTCAGCACCTGAGATTTTCTTCTATATTGTATTCTATTGTTGATGCTTGTATCTAGGACTCCTGAATTCTTTCCAAGGTTTTCTATCTCCAGAGATGTCTCATTTTGTGATTTCTTTATTGTTTCTATGTCCATTTTTAGATCCTGGATATTTTTGTTCAGTTCCTTCACTTGTTTGTTTGTGTTTTCCTGAAATTCTTTAAGTGATTTTTGTGTTTCCTCTTTAAGGGTTTCTACCTGTTGATCCATGTTCTCCTGTGTTTCTTTAAGGGAGTTTTGTGTTTCCTCTTTAAGGGCTTCTACCTTTTGACCCATGTTCTCTTGTATTTCTTTAAGGGAGTTATTTATGTCCTTCTTGAAATCCTCTATCAGCATCATGAGATGTGATTTTAAATCCAGCTCTTGCTTTTTCAGTGTGTTAGGGTATCCAGGATTTGCTCTTGTGGGAGAACTGGGTTCTGATGATGTCATCTTGCCTTGGTTTCTGTTGGTAATGATCTTACATTTGCCTTTTGCCATCTAGTTTTCTCTGGTGTTAGCTGGTCTTGCTGTCTCTGATTGGCTTACCTGTCCTGCAAGCCTGTGTGTATGTACTCCTGGTATTCCTGTTCTCTCTGTGTAAAAAGATATGTAGGCTCTCCTGGGAGACCAGCTCTCCTGTGCTCCAAGGCCTCTCTGCACTCCAAATGACCTAAGTGCAGCTAGTTCTTGCCTGGCTCTAAGAAACATTTTTGTATATACATGTGATCCTGTTATATTTCAGAGACAGCAGCTTTGTACTGGTTGCAAGTATGCTATATAGACTTGTTTTTAAGAGTAGATGTTATCAATTTTTAAGTAATGGAATAAAGCAATGCAGAAAGGAGAGAAGAAGGGGTACAATATTAGATGGGTAGAGCATGGGTTGGGGGTTTGAGAGGTAACAGTGGGACTATATTTCATGTGCAAATGTTGGGTTTTATGTAGAACAGTGGGGGGCAGTCATGAATGTGACATAGAGGTTAAAATACAGTACGTTAACATTGTACAGAATTATAAAAGCTAGTCAATTAGAAATTAAACTACTATGTTGTCACAAGGCGTAAGTGCAACAAATATATACATATATATTATATATGTATATGTTATGTACATATAATGAAACAAATATACATGCAAACCAATCAACATTCAAAAAAGTGACAAATACCTCCTCATCCAGTCCACACTCAATGGTTTTGTTTTTGTTTTCAGTATGAAAGAGAGCTTTTCAGGGCCACAGCTGGGTGAAGTTTAGACATAGAGACGGTTGATGCTGCCTTTTGTCATGGCTGGGAGATGGGTTGTCATGTTTCATGTGGGGCTGTTGTGGGCAGGACTGAAGTCTGGTTACATGGCTTGTGTAATGTACACATACCCCATCACCCCTCTTCCCAGGTGGAACCCTAAGTACTCCGGATGTAAATGTCATCTCTAGAAAGAACATCTACCAAAGTCCTGTGGGTAACATTTCACTTATGCCTTCAACTATCCCTCTGTAACACAGACTATGGCTAATAAGTCTCCTTGAAACATTTTTTCAGCATCATGCTGCTGGTTATGTTAGACGGTGCAGTCAGACAGGAAAAAGAAATAAAGCTACACAGATAAGGAAGGAAGAGAGCACTTTTGGCTTAAGGGTGATATAATGTTTTTTTTAATAGAAAAGCAAAGCTCTGGGACTAATAAGCAAATATAGGAAGGTCTCGGGATTGGAGACAAACATATAAACATCAGGTGCTTTCCTGGATATGGCGATGATAAAATGGAGTTGTAAATTTATAACATAATAGCATTTACATCACCATTCTCCAACATTAAACACCTAAGTATAAATATGAGAAAATATGTAGCAGATTTGTATGTGGGAACCACAAGACCAATGGTAAAAAGCAAGAAGAAAATCAGCCACAGAGTTGGACCGCTGGCCTCATCTGCTTCCTCCCTGTGTCACAGGCCTGTACTTATTGATGTCTAGTGTTCTAAAACTTTCTCCAAAATCCTGTCTGCTTTTACAAACTTTACCAGGTACCTCATCTTAGTCAGAGTAGAAACCATGAATCTTACCCATGCTCCACAAACGTGCACCTTTTCTTTTATTTTTTTTTTTTTTTTTTTTTTTTTTTTTTTTTTTTTTTTTGCCATGATCTCTGTACATAACTCTGGCTGTCCTTGAACTCAGAATGTAGTCCAGGCTTACTCAAACTCAGAGATCCACCTGCTTCTGCCTCCCAGGTGCTAAGATTAAAGGTCACCATGCCTGTCCAAATGTGCACTTTTATTTGGAAGTAAAATAAGTGATTTTTGAAGCTCAACATTTTGTTGGTAGAATGGTGCAGTCTTACCAGGATGGTCAGATCTGTCTTCACAGTGCTTTAACAGATTTCAGACAGGGGACTGTGGAAATAAATCACTTTGCCAGAACCCAGATGATGCAGACACAGTCTCAAGTCTTATCATTCCAATGCTCTTATGATGACAGGAGATGTGGAGACAGCTGAGTGGAAGCTTACAGGCCAACGGGCTTGGTGTGACCAGTGGTGAACAACAGGAGACCCTGTTCCAAACAAGACAGGTTAGGACCCTCTCTGACTATCACTTAAAAAGGGCCCTGCAAGAAAGGGTACATTGTTAAGATGATTATGGGCCATTGACACTGATAAATTCTCTACCAGTGAAATGAGCAATTCAGGCAAGATTAAAGTATATAAAAGCAGGTTTATTGGGAAGTTGTTCTCAGGCAGGCTCACTAGTCTCAAGGAAGGAGGCCACGGAAGTTGTTATGGAGGGGGAGACAGTAAGGGAAAGAGAAAGAGAAAGTGCACCTCAGAAAGAAGGAGAGAGGGAAAGAGCCTCTGAGGTAAGGAGAGCCCTGAGCTGGAAAGCTTAGGGTAGAAGGTGGGGTTTGAGAGGCGACTGAGAAATGCTGAGAGATCCAGGTCCACTTTGGTGTGTTAAATATGCACCCCCAGGCTGGAAACCATACAGGCATGTTTATGAGAGGTCTGGGGCAGGTGCGGGTCCTGCTGTTGTTTGATTTTTGTTTTCCTTTCCAGATGAGTTTTGTTGTTTTGTTGTGTTGGGTTTTCTTTGGAGTTATAAGAGGTTATTTGGCTAACATTTTTATATTACTGTTCATCATCTAAGGAAGTTGGGACAGGAATTACAACAGGGCAGAAACATGGAGGCAGGAGCTGCTGCAGAGATTTTCTTAGGCGTTGCATAGGGAAAGAGGACCAGCACACTGGGCTCTGGACTAGGAGTGACCTAGAGAAGCAGATCTGAAGGCAGAGGACTAAGTGTGAAGGGGCACTGACAAGGGGCCAACGAGACACAGCAGCAGGCTCTACAAAAAGGCTGTCTACAAAACCACAGTGGGCTTTCTGTTCTGTGGGGTTGGGTTGGCTTGACTTGGGTTAACTTGGGTTGGGTTGGGTTGGGTTTTATCTGTTCAGGCCATACTAAGGGGGACTGTGGAAACAATGGTTTTACATAGAAAGTTCTACCTAAGGTTTGTTTTTGGGGGGTTTTGTTTGACTTTTGTTGTTGAGAGAAGATATTGCTATGTAAACTAGGCTGGTCTCAACTTTAGAATTCTCATGGCTCAGCTTCCTAAAAACTGAGATTATAGCTGTGCTTTGCCATGCACAACTTCTAAGGCTTGGTTTGAAATACTTTAGTCTGAATTTTATATATAGAAATGAAATTTATAGTTAGTACTATCTCGAGAATAAAAAAATATTCAAAAATGTTTTAAAGCCAGTTTGCATGGTAAATTAGCTTTTAATTTTCAACCAGACTTACCAAAAGCATTTTAGACTTATTTCAGAGGGATTTAAAAATGTAGAACACTGTAAATTTGATTCCGAAAAATAGCAAAATCTTCAAAGGGTGATAAATTAATTTTGACTTTTCAGATAGTCTGTCTCCAGTATATTGAGTCTTTGCCTTTAAGCTATTGGCAAGTTCTAGAGGTGTTTGCATAGTACAAACCAGTCTTGCTTTAAATTCAATATTGATAATTTCAGATGTTTCCTAGAATCCTGAGACTTGCTCCGCTCCCTTTCTTGTCTAGATGACCACTTTATGTCTTTCCCAATCCTCACATCTTCCAATGGCCTCTTCTACTATTCATTCTCTTATCCAACCAATGCATCTTTCCTCCTCTTTCTTAGAAAAAAACAGAAGCATCCAGAATCTCTCCCCACTATTCTGGGGATCACTTGTCTGCCCCACTAGCAAGGGCATCTCCTCATAGGGTCTGAGTTTGTCTGTGGTGGCATCATCACAGACCCCACAAGCTGATTCATCATTGCCTCACACCCCTGGAGTCAGGAAGTCCAAGACTAAGGCAGGCCAAGGCTCCTTTCTGATGAAACCTGCCTGGCTTGTAGAGCTTTCTGCTTATTGCAGCCTTCCCTCCATTCATCCTGGGGAGACAGGGTTTGGGGAAGGGAGGGGGAAAGAATAAGGGTTAGATGTATTATCTGTTCTCCCCTGCCCTATGGCCTCCATCTCCAAAGGAAATCATCTTGGAGCTTCAGCCTTTTCCTCCCTTTATCTTTATCATGGATAATCAGACCATCTAAACCATCACTTTTTAAAATTATATTTTTCACTCTACAGAAGCTCTACAGAAGTAGAGAGAGATTCTTCTGTGTTTTATACAATGTTTTAGCCCTAGACTACATGAATGAGTTGAATACTTATCAGTAAAGGAGCTCATCTGGTTTGTTTGGGCCAGCTAGCTACAGAGGAACTGCAGCTGAGACACAGCCTTCTCTGCACTGACTAACATCTCTGAAAAGGACATTGGTCTTCACAGCACTGCAGTTAATTTTTAGGTTCTCTAGTGGGTAAATATTTGTAAAGCACTTAGAACAGTGCCTGGTGCATGGCGTGAGCTCTCTAAGTGTTTATTTTAAAAGCAACAAATACTTCATCAAGCATTTTGTGATAAGTAACATTAGCAGAATATGAACCAAAACCAATAAACCTCAAGAGGTTCAAAGTGGCCCTAACTGTGTAACGGAAAGTTGCTGTGTTAGTCACAGAGCTGGGATGGAAACCGACAGCTCTCTAGACAAATAACACAAGTCAAGTGCTCTGGATACACTTTAACAAAATTAGAGTGTAAACTGGATGGGACCGCAGATGTGGAGATTTGTGGAGTAAGCTGTAATGGGTTGTTCTTAACTTGAACCCAAGAAACACAGTTTTGAAAGGATTGCTTCAAAAATGAGAACTAGGAGATTGCACAGGAAAAGGCTATATATCTATCCATTGTCAAACAAAGACTTCTCAGTGAGTACTTTGTTAGGTATGAGAGGCAGCCTTCTAGGATCTCACAGGGAGTGTCACTTCCGCCTTACTGCTGTGATTAGAAGAGCCCACATGGATTGCTCCATCATTCTAGTATGATATTCAAATAAATCATTTGCTGACCTTAAACACAGTAGACAGCACTTGCCTATGTATCGCTACTGCTTGAGGAAGTTCTATCAAAGTTTAAAAATGAAAGATTGGGGGTGCAGCTGAGAGGTACATTAGACATGAAGCCCTGGGGTGGGTTATGGGGTTGTTTGTTTGTTTGTAATGTAACACTATTTTCATTATATATACATGTATATAATGTGTCATGATCAAATCTACCCCTCATTTCCAACCCTGTAATGCGTCCTGTGTCTCCTAGCCCCTGTTCCCTCCCAATTTCTTATATTCTGTTAGTGCTGCCAATATTTGCATGGGTTTAGGGTCATACCCACTCAAGAGTCTCATTTTCCAAAGAAAACCGATTCTTCCCCTCTTCACCATCAATTGCCAACAGTTCCTTAGCTAAGGGAGGGGCTTCCCAATACCTCCTCCCCTGCCTGCTAGAATTTTATCTCGAATGATCTTGTGCAGATCTTGGGCTTGCTTGCAAGACACTGTGATTTCATGTTTGACTGCCATTGTGTCCAGAAAACAGTTTTTCTGCAGACATCCACCTCTTCTGGCCTTTACAGTCTTTCTGCCACCTTCCTCCTGAATGATCCCTAGACCTTAGGAGAAGGCACGTGATTTAGAATCCCTGAGTTTGAGCTGCATCACAGAGAGAGAGAGGGAGAGGGAGAGGGAGAGAGAAGAGAAGAGAAGAGAAGAGAAGAGAAGAGAAGAGAAGAGAAGAGAAGAGAAGAGAGAGGGAGAGAGGGGGAGAGAGAGAGGAAGAAGAAAGGAAGGAAGGAAAAGAGAAGAGAAAAGGAAAGAAAAGAAAAAAAGAAAAGAAAAGAAAAGAAAAGAAAAGAAAAGAAAAGAAAAGAAAAGAAAAGAAAAGAAAAGAAAAGGGTATGGACTGTGACTTAAGAGTTTGTTAAAATAGCTACAAAGTTTGTGTGTGTGTGTGTGTGTGTGTGTGTGTGTGTGTGTGTGTGTGTGTGTGTTTGGGGGAGATGTTAAGTCTCAGCTCCATAAATTTTTGTGCTATATGGTGCTAGGCAGGTTACCAAAACTCTTTGTGCCTCAGTTTCCTCACTTATAAAATGGGAGTTCATAATGATGATGTTGCAAAGAACAAGAAACAATCCATAGAAATTCCAACTGTTGGCAGTTGTTTCTAATCCCATAGAACATCTTAAAAGTTGAAGAACTTTAAGAGAAATCAAGACAAAGATAGAAAATAGAAACAGTAAAGAGATGACAAAACAGAGAGGCTGGATAGATGAGCAGACAAGCTTAAACCGGTTCCGAGAAATGAGGGTCTGTGTGCTTGACAGGGGAGGGGCCCTGGATTGGGCAAGTCACTGTAGCCTTTCTGAGCACCAAGGAAATTGTGAAGATCTCAAGCACTCCCAGAAAATAGGAAGAGGGTCACATCTAAAAGTCCAAGACTTGAGTGGCAGCAGGACAATAACGTTCTAAGCAATGTGGTCTTATTCTGGGAAGGCTACCCTAGTTCCAGGATAGAAAACTGTTTGATTTAGATATATTTGTCACTTCAAAAGAGTGTTCTTGTGTGTTCAGCCAAGTAGGGGCTCAACTCTGCTTAGTGGTCTGAACTTTTCACACCTGCCTTTGTCTGAGAGCACCTATTTTCTTTTTCGGCTAAGGTGAAGAGCATTCAATTTACCCCTTCCTTCCCTCCCTCCTCTGCCAGTTCTCTGTCCCATTTGTCTCCCTTTCCCTTCCTGTTCTTCATTCTCCCTTCCTTTGCCTTTGAGCCATCACATTTGCTGTGTCTATTTCTGTCTCTCCTTCTCCCTTTTTCTTTCTATCCACAGAAGTCTTATGTTTGTCTAATAATTGGCAAGAGAGATCTTTTTTTCTTGCTTGCTTCTTCAGTGATGAATAGTTGGCGTCAGATCAAAGACAAGCCCTGTGGTTTTCTGGCTGCCCAGAAGGGCGGTGCAGCTGGCAGGCAGCCCAGCTGCCTGGTGATAGGCGTGTGGAAGAGATACCAAGCTCACAGGTCACTGTGTGTGTGTGTTCGTGTACGTGTGTTTTGCAGGCCAACAGCAGGCTGAAGCAGATCGAGAAGGAATACACTCAGAAGCTTGCCAAATCTTCCCAGGTAAGCATGAGCCAAAGACACAAAAGAAAACAATAAATCCTAAACAAAAAGCAGAAATGAAACCAACAAATACAACAAAGCCTTTGTACTTCAGAGTTAAATCGAATTCTTGTCAGTTTTTCATGGATTAGTATGCTATTTTTATGAGTAGATAAGTAAAATATGTTTTTAATACTCAATCTTATTAAATTAGGAGCAACTATGAATACTTTTTGAACCAACATACTAAACACACACACCTTCATGTTCACACACACATATAGACACACACTCAAAGATGTTGAAAAACTAGCTAGCACACTTGAGCAAGCCCAGGCCGAAACACATTTCACAAGGGCATGAGATACACACCTACCTTTGTGATGTAAGCAGGATGATAACATCTGTACTTTTTTTTCAATATTCTAACTTGTTGCGCCCATGAGCTGGCTTGTTGACTAATTCAAATGACATACAATTCTAGGTTAAATCAAAGCTCAACTGCTGGCTTCCTCTGGAGGGAGGGAAAGAGTCACTGCATCCTTCGCTGGCTTGTTGTTCACTCTGGCAGTTTTCCTGCAGGGAAGACCTACAGTGAAAATGCCACCTCTGCGGAGGGGTGACGCTTGCAGAGCTACAGCTGCACGGCGTGGTCCATTTCCCAATAGCTTCGGTCAGGGAGTCTCAAACCGCTGGAGGTCTGCGAGTTCTCCTAGAAGTAACCAGTGCTTACCTCCATTTGGTAAATGAGTAACTAAACCATTTAGTTTTACAGTTTTCCTGTCTGACGATTTTAAGTTTGGCTCCGGTGTCATGGCCTGTATACAATGGTATATAAAGTGAGATTCATGTGGTACTTTATGAATGCCTCATAATAGGAGCGACAGAACAAATGTCAATACCCAACATCCCTGGGCACAAACCTAGTGACTTTATTCAGTCTTCCTTCTTGGCCCCATCTTTCCAGTTGAGAAAACTGAGAGTTAAGAGCTGAGGATGTAGCTCAGCAGTAGAGGATAGAAAATGGAGATCAGAGAGATGAGCTCATAGGAGTTAGCAAGTGACTAAGCCAGGACTCAGCCTGGATCTGACTTCAAAGTGGCAATCTTGACCTTTGACATACCAGCCTGCCCCAATGCTCTACCTCCCTAATACAGCAAAACGTTGACTGTAGTTTCCAGGAAATGCCAATTCTGTAATTATTTCTAAAATGAGCATGTTATATAATTCTCATGCCATTAAGGAAGCCAGAAGTCTTTAATTGAATAATATGTGTTTATATAAAAGATGATTATGGCATGGTTGCATTATTCCAGACCCTTCAGGAAGAAATGTCCTTGTCAACCTGCTGAAATGATGCTTGTAGCCAGCTGAAAGAAGTCTTAACACTCCTGAGTTAATGTTTAAACAGAAACATGAAAGATTGCAAGTTGGCATGGTGCTTATTTTGCTTTATTTGAAATGGAGGATACAGACAGTAAGATAGAGCTAACTAATAAAAATGCTTAGCTAACAAGAGTGTAAACGGGAACCTTAGGCTGAGCTACAGAATGTGTGCAGAAGACCGACTAGGTGACAATAAAGCAGGTAAATGTTAGCATATAGGAAAGCCCTGGTGTGGAGTCCACAGGCTGGACTGGATACCAGACAGTGGTGCCACTTGTGTGGCCTTGAGGGAGTTTACCTGCCACCTTTGGGATTCAGTTTCCTCATTAGTCAAGGGAAGATTATTACCTACCTCTTCAGACACTTTTAACTAGTAAGTAAAATTAATAGCCAAAGCACATAGTGCCTTATATGTACTAAAACATTTAATAACTGTTAGCAACCTTAGGTGTGTGAATATGGCCATAGGAAAAGGAAGAACAAGGGCAAGGAAAAGATCTAGAAGAAAGTTGAAATGTTTTCACCAGACACCATTCTCTGAGGTGTTTAAAGACTGGTGACATTTCTCTACCAAATTTGGAAATGTGCAAGTGTGCTATTTTTCTTCAAGACTCTAAGGGAAAGGCCATGGGAAACAACTAGTAACTATCACGCACTGTAATCATTTCATAAACGAAAGATCAATTGATGCCAGAAACACACATACTAAAGGAATGTCAAATGGAAGATACCTTACTCTGATAACAGCACTCATCTGTACCCATAGCTGACACAGTATCTATAGCCATGAACTGGCATTTGAAAGCGTTAATCTACAGTGCCAGTCACTACTGAGAAACAGATTATTTTTAAATGAACATTTGAAAAGCCTGGAAACATGAGCTGTTTGTGCTCTCAGATGGTAGTTCGTTGGAATCTCTAATGCATATCTCATCAAGCTCATGAGAGCGCCAGAAGCAGTGTTGCTGCAGTGTGTTGATTGGGATTTTAAAATCTCCCTCTTAAGAGCAGTGCTAATATGAATATATTAGTGATGGGTCCATGGGTGCTCAAGAGAGCAGCACTTTAAACTTAGAAAATATTTGAAATTTTTCCTCCTGTAAAGGAAGTTACTTGATCTTTGAAATGTTATCAAGCTTTGGACCTAGTAGAACATGTGCACTTCACCCCGACCCACTCAGAGACTGTGCCCCTTAGGAACCACACAGCGCTCATTCCTCATAGCACAAGGGATGCATCATCTCTGCCCATGAGAGTTCTCTCAGTCACATATTTGTTCTTTTTGTCTAAATATTCGACAGTAACCTTGCCTTCTCAGTCTTCACAGTTCAGTTCCCTACTCTTCAGTTTATAATTTATAAAACAAGGTATTACAGTTTTACAAAAGTATTCATAGCTGAAGAGGACCAGCTACCAGCTGAACCTACCCACTGCCAATCACCCATCATCCCTAGCCTGGCTTGCTTCCCCTTCATGGTGCAGGTTACTGCCCCAACTGTGTCCAGGAGCCATGCTAGAGGGTAGCAAGGGTCTCTGCCCTCCTGTATTTTGTGAGGAGTCCCAGTGCCCTCCTGTCTTTTCTAGGTGTGGTTTATGTTGGCTATTGAACTTAGAGGAAGAGTTTCAAACTGTACCAAAATCTGGAAAAACAGTATAATGATTTAAAAGTTGAAATTTAACTTCTGTTTTACATTCTGTAAAGACTTTAAATAAGGTCCTAATGTCTATGTAAAGTTTCATTGCTTAATAGTTATTAGCAGCTATTACTGCTTTTGTGGGTCAGGCTGCTTATAGCACCCTTCAAAATGGCCCCTGTAGTTTGCCAGAGTGTTAATTTCTCATATCTACTTGAAAATGTCCTAATCCACTCCATACTCTGAAATAGATACAGGTTGAACATTTAGTAACATTTTGTGCTCTTTGTGATTCTATCCAAACTGGACATTCCCACTTATGATGGCTATTATTTATGGGCTGGCTAGACTATGTCAATTCAGTTTTCCAGGTGGTGAGCATTTCTTATTTAGCATGGTACTTCACTACTTGATTTACCGTTGTAATCACTACTTAAATAGTTAGTGAGTGCTAGTGATATGTGCACTGAGCTAAGGTGAAGGAGTTTTCTACACTCTCCACCAGAAAGGCTGGTCTGACTTTTATAAGACTTTGTACCACCTATCACTCCCCTAACCCCATCACCACCCACCCAGCACCATCCCACTACCACCTCCTACCCATCACCACCACCCACCCCATCACCCACCCACCACCATTTTATCACCACTCACCCACCCACCGACCACCACCACCATTCATTCTTCATGGTCACTCAATTCTATACAGTAAGCCTTGAGTATTAACTAATGTTTATGTATTGTGTTGTGATTTAAAGTTTTTATATTATTTGCTACTGTGAGATAAGAGTAGTTTATTCTTTTCAAAATGATGAAACAGATACAAAGCGAGGTAAGATATTTTACCTTGCTGAAGATGATTTCCAGCTATGGAGCTAGGTCAAAATTAAAGCCCACAGTCAGCTTCATCCTCCAATGAGCCAGTGTCATTGTTGTTCTTAACAAAATGTTAGTATCAGAAAGAAGTTCATACTTCCAAATAGGTTGTCTCCTTCTTAACTGTACACACTCATGAAAGTTTACTCTGGGTGGGTGTTGATAAGCTGGTGGTAGGCAGGCGATGGGGGTGGGTGGTGGTTGGTAGGAGGAGGTATTGGGATGGGGGTGGGTGGGTGGTGATGGAACTGGAGGGGTGATAGGTGGTGGTGGTACAAAGTCTTACAAAAGTCAGACCAGCCTTTCTCACTCTTAAAAAGTTTATTTCTCAGTAAAATACAATCTGACGCTTTTCTTTCTTTTTTTCCTTTTTGAAATCACAGATGTTCTTTCTTCTGATGAGTAAATATTGTGGAATGTTAGAGTGGAAATGTCTTCCAAATATATTTGGTTCAGCAGTTGTTCACCATTCACAGTTTTATTGGAGCCTTTTATTGTGTGGAATTTTGTGCATTATCCTGAGTGATATGTTAATTGAAAATGTTCAGTTTGTGGAATAGAGTTTTGCCAAATTCATTCTTTTGTTAAGCATAAATACATATAAAATAGATGCCTCTTGCAGGAGAATTTGAAGTTACAGCATGCTGTTTTCATTTTAGATCATAGCAGAACTTCAGACAACCATTTCCTCTCTGAAAGAGGAGAGCAGTCGGCAGCAGCTTGCTGCAGAAAGGCGGCTCCAGGATGTTATACAAAAGTTTGAAGATGAGAAGCAGCAGCTGATTAGAGATAATGACCAAGCAATCAAGGTAATCTGAAGACTCCGGCAACCAGTGGTACCAGCTGCTTTAATATAATTAAAAGGAGGCTGCAATCCCAGCAGTGGGCAGATGAGCACAGGTATCTGGCTTGCTCACACAGCCTACAGTAATTCATTCACTGGACTCTGCCTTTGATGTATCCAGTGACTCAGGCTGACTTCCCTCCAAAAGATCGCATGCCAACATAAAAAGTCACTTTTGGCAAGCCTTAGCCATTCATATTGAACAAATATCTGAAAAATACCTCGTCTTTCTCTTGAGAACTACTTTGGAATTGTCTCTTGAAATTAGAATGAGTGTTTCAGCCCAGTACTGCTGCCTAGTACATACAGAAGTCAGCTTCCCAGTTCTGTTCTGTCTTCGCCCACATCCTTTCATTGTGCATTCACTGCATGAGCAATAGCATCTGTCCCAGGCATGGAATGCCAGCCATCTGATGTGCTTTGACATTGCACGGGGTTGATTGTTGCTGCCGAGAACTTTGGTTGTTTCTAAATGGCTTCAGAGAACCATTCACACCTTAGTAGAACAGAGAGCTTCCTGGACCTGATCCTCTGGGTTAGAGGCAGTTAGCGCTCAAAGTAGCTTTGTCCTTGGCTCCAGAGCCATGGGCATCATTGAAAGTGTCTACACACGCTGCGCTCAGCGTTGAGGAGCAGCATCTGGAAACCTTTATAAATAAGGCTGACAGGAGAACAACATTGTCTTAAAGGATGCCCAGCAAAAGGTTATTTTTCACTGCCTTTGCTATAACAATACTTAAAACGTGTAATCAGAGAGAGGAAGGAATATTTGCTCTCTCTCTTTGTGTGTGTGTGTGTGTGTGTGTGTGTGTGTGTGTGTAAAGTTTAAGCCTAGATGGTATTGAATAAATTAAAAGGCTTTAAGAGATAGAAAAACCGCCGGGCGTGGTGGCGCACGCCTGTAATCCCAGCACTTGGGAGGCAGAGGCAGGCGGATTTCTGAGTTCGAGGCCAGCCTGGTCTACAGAGTGAGTTCCAGGACAGCCAGGACCACGCAGAGAAACCCTGTCTCAAAAAACAAAACAAAACAAAACAAAAACAAAAACAAAAAAAAAAGAGATAGAAAAACCTTTTGAGACCAATACAACCAATCTCCTCACTTTACAGGTAAGGACTTGGAATTTGATTGATATGTTGCCTATTTATTTCTATTTGTAAGCTTTTTGCCCTCCATGGTTTATGAGACTAAAATGAAAAGTCTGTTTCCTTTCATGTTCTGGCCTCTGAGAGCGTCTGTCCTCCAAGCCCCTTTCTCTCAAGAATGCCCATTTCTCACCACAGTGGTGCACTGGCCTGCGATGATTGTCTCTGATGCTTGAGCTAGCTGTAGAGTTAGTTTGAACTGTTTCCGTTACATGAAAGTTTCCTTTTAAGTGGATTTCTCTTCCACTTATATCCAAATAACCAAGTGATTGGTGATTTCCAATTGTCAAATAAACAAGTGGGTCCCATTTATGGAGCAGGGGAAGACATGAGTTAGGTTACCCCTGCGACCATCCTAGCATTGTTTGTAGAGGATTAAAGATACTGTGAAAGAATCGTAAACAGCACAATTACCCATTTTTAAATATTTATTCTTATACTTGTAACCATTTGCATGATAAAGGGCGAAAACCTTTTAATCATAACTCAGACCCATCCCAAATCACAGACTGAATTTAAAAACGGCAGTTGATATGTATATAACATGTGCATAAAACATATGTAGCTTATTTTTCCTGATAGTAACAAATTACAGTTACAGTACAGTTCTAGTATATGTGCTGCCGAAGCGAGCACAGCTACAGTACAGTTAAAAAGCCAAGTGTAGCGGCACTTTCCTATAATCTCAGCACTTTGCTAAGGCAGAGGGAATCATGAGTTCAAGGCCAGCCTAAGTTTTATAGCAAAATCTTGTCTGGGGAATAAAAGTTTATTAATTAAAGAAAAATAGAAATGCAACAATAGTGGAAATACTATTCAGTTTGGGATCTGTTATTTAGTATGTAAAGGGAACAGATTGTTTACCTACCTCTATCAACATTGTTAAAATAATTGATTTATTAGCAGTGTTTCTTTGACTCTCTCTCTCTCTCTCTCTCTCTCTCTCACACACACACACACACACACACACACACACACACACAAACATGGAATAATGCGTGATAATCATTCAAGCTGTACTGCAGCATTCTGGCTTCTCTAACACTTTCATTTATTTTTGTTCTATTACATCACTTAGCCCTTACGGGGTTTTTTTGTTTTTTTTTTTTTTTACCTGTTTAATAATTTTCATTGTCTGTAACTTTTGGAAAGCAATCACATGAAACTACACAGCTAGCAAATGTCTTGACATCTATAAATATAACCTAAATTACCTCTTATTCGTCCATTCTTGTACTACTCGATTCTTAAAAAATAAAGAAGGGACGGTACATGCAAAGACAGGCCTGCAGACTATTGACAAGGGAACATCCCTTTAATTTTCCTCTGACCTTACTCCAGTTCCATGCCCAGCACTTAACTGTTGGTCATAGACATTTCCAGGAGAGTTCTCTCTCCCTCACTCAGCTTCCGACTCTCAGGCAGCCTGCCCATGTCTCTGATGGAGGAGGCTGGAGCACTGCAGTGTTCTTCCTCACCCCAGCTTCTGGAAGATTCTCCTCTGTTTCCATCAAAACCCCTGCTCCTGAATGGGATCTTGGAGCAAGAGTAGGCACCATTCCTTTCCACTTACTTAGTCTGAGCTTGCTGGATGCACCCAGGAGGCTTGGTCACCTCAACACTTAGAGCAGCTCCTGTGACCTTCTCCAGCTCTTCTATCAGTGCCCTCTGGTCCTCCAGTCCTCCAGCAGCTCCAGGGCCCTATGGCATCTCAGCTTCTTTCTCTGCCTCTCTACTTGATCACACTTCAATTCCTCCAACTGTTAAGGGAATCTTTCTAAGAAATGGATTTCCTGGCCATGGCTTTGGGGAGACAAAGATGAGATTGGATAACCAGTACAACACCAACCTGGCTGACAACTGGTGTTCAAGGTTCAAGCCATAGTCTTTTTCTTGAGAGCCTAAGCTGTTTGCCCACTGTTATGCCTTCCCTCGGTGACCTTACACAGGATCTCTGAAAGTGAAGGAAATGACCAGATCCCCAGGTGGAGATCCTTACTGCACTCTTCTGTCTGCCTGAATGATGGAACAAATCTGAGCATCTTACATTCTAATTATCCTTAGGGGTCTATCCATCCAAATGCAGATACAGAGGCATCTGTAGATAATTACAGAGAGGTGGAGTCACCAGGAGGCTCAATTTTCTGGAAGCAAATACATGTATCTGAAGAAACCGTCAGCAATGGGGTATACGCAGCAAGGATGCTAGCTGTTGAAACTGCTTTACACTCAGCCTGATGAGCTGAACTTTCATAAACTGAGGACCAGGATGATTAATAAACATGGTGCCTGCCCCCTGAGCTAACTGGATTTCTGTGGGTACAAAAGTCATGCTGTAGAGAACATGTGAGGAAGAACACAGTCTCAAATCCACTGAGGACACCAATGTGTGCACTGTAGCATGGTAAAATAGTTTGGATAATTTGACAGTGCCCATCAGTATTAAATTAATTAGTTTGACCCAATTCTAGGATTCACCCCAGTATGGTTGACTAAAGAGACATACTTTGCTTTAGTCATGAAATGCTCTCTCCCTCCCAGGTGACTGCGGGGCTGTTGACACCATCCCCCTGCAGAGACCCCTACCAAGACTAGCTAGCCTGCCTCCTCCTTCACTTTTATAACAAACCCACCTCCTGGATCAGCTGTTTAATAAACTGTTTACTAGCTGCTAATGTGTCTCCATCACATCTCAGCTTTTCAGTATGTGTGTGTCTGTCTCCTTTCTTCGTTCCCCATCACAGGTCAGGTCAGTACCAACGGGTCTAGTTTCACCTACCATTCCTTCTTCAGCTGTATAATAGCAATGAAAACCCTGTCTCCACAGTCCATTCTTAATCGTTAATGTCACAATAAAGTTTCATATTTTCCTTTTTTAAAAGCAATTTTGTTTTGTAGTTTTGTAAAAATATAATGTAATATATGCTCATGACAAATCCTTCAGAATTTCTTTTAAAAGGTAAAAGTTTTTCAAGTCATCCCAAATGTCTCTAACCAAAAGTAACCAGCATAGAACCAATGTGGACATCAGTTTAGATATGCTGTACCACATAAACGGGGAATGGGGGAATACAAGGAGATTCATAGTGAATCCTATTTCAAATACTGTTTGTGACAACATTTACCTTTAATCCCACAGATTAAAAAGAAGGGAAAAGTGAAAGGGGGAGATGAACTATGGAACAGAGGAGGTGATGTGGGGCTGAGGAGAGTGCACTTGCACAGTTATCACCTCTACGCCCGTCCCTTCCTGCCTGCTACCTTGGGTAGTGTTGCTCTTTCCACACTGTTCAGGCCTGTGATGCTTGGTCATGCTCTGCCACACACACTTTAGTGTGATTCTCATGTTGTGTGGATGCAGTTGTACATTGTGCCTTTTCCTCAGCATTTCCAGTTCTAGACCTCAGTTGGTCAGGTGGCTCTCAGTGGTCCCCTCTACTCAGAGCCTCTGGTAACTAAGGATGTCTACTGTCAAGTCTTGTATGAAACGTGGTCCATAGACACTATATTTTTTGTCCACTTTTTCTTCCAGTGTGTAACTATCACTCATGGAATGTTTTGGGGTTTGTTTGGTTGGCTGGTTGACTGGTTTGGGTTTGGTGTGGTTTGGTTTGGTTTGGTTTGGTTTGGTTTGGTTTGGTTTGGTTTGGTTTGGTTTGGTTTGGTTTGGGGTTCTAGTTTTTTAGAAAAGGTTTCTTTGTGTAGCTCTGGCTGTCCTAGAATTCACTCTGTAGATCAGGCTGGACTTGAACTCAGAGACCTGAAGATGGCCTCCTCCCAAGAGCTGAGATTAAAGGAGTGCACCACCATGCCCAGTTTTCTGCAACCTTAATCTTGCTGTAAAGAAAGCTGGGGCTACCATTCCTTCATATGAGTGACTGTCGTGCATGAGGGATTCCCAAAGAAGCCTTTCCCAGGGAAGGATGGCTAAGCCAGGGTGCATACGGCTATTAAGGCGTTCAGACTTGATAGCAGATACTTTTGAAGCATAGTAATCTCCTCCTCTGAGGAGAAAATTGACCTCTGCTGTTTTCCTCCTGTTCTGTGGCTTGAGGGGAGGAAAGGAAGGATGGGGACGGAGGGAAGCATGTGCTGCTGCTCGCCCTTGGAGAGTTAAATGAGTAAATCTCTCAGCTAATCTTACCAGCTGCAACAGGCTGCTTCTGTCCCCAGGAGCTCAGACGCACCCACATGCACCCACATTCTTGATACCCATGAAGTAGAGAAAAGGTTGTCTCCCCCCATAGAGCTGGTGCTGTCCTCACCTGGCCAACTACCTCAGCCTCCTTTCCTCCTCCCATCCCAAGAGGTGAACAACGAGGCTCTCCAGATTTGAGAATGTTAGTGAGAATGTTAGTGAGAATGTTAGTGAGAATGCTTAGAATCCTAAGCAAAAGATATTCTGGAGACAGTGGCAGGCCTTGGCATCAGACTGCTGTGAATCTTTCCAGAGGGTTCCAGAATCATCCTTTACCTGGGCACAGAATTTTGATAGTGTTTTGTATTTTATTGACATTACTGCCCTATATTTCTGTTAATAAGTCTTCTATAATTTCTACTTAGGTTTGTGTGGATTTTGTTTTGTGTTTGCATTGAACTCAGGGCCTTACCCTGTCTACCTTCATGTGCTGCCATTGAGCTGAACTTCTACATTGAGTTTTTGCTCCTGTTTACTAACTATCTGATACAGAAGGAAACTACCAGTGATCTGAATTTAAAATCCTGACTGGTCTTTTTATAACATTTAACAAGTAACCTAGATTGGTCAGCATCTGCCACAATGATACTCCATAACAATCTCCCAAAGTCAGAGTTTTTTATAGTAAACTTTCGTTTTCATGCAGCATGGCCCTGGGACACTGGTGGAGAGCTTATGCACTGTTGGGGTGTGGCTCGGGCTTTGAACTAGAAATTGCCAACTCTATATCTGTATGAACTTTTTGGATTTGTAACTGCCTGGGGTGGTAGGTAGATCCTAGAAATACAAGAAGATGAGTGTAAATATCTCTTCAGTGTCCAGTCATATGTGTCTGCAACACTGGAGCAGGGGAATTATATTCCCATTCTCAGAACATCTGTCAACTGTTGCTTTGATGTACAGAAGCTGGTCTCTAGATGCTTCTGTATTTTCATAGCAATACCTTCCCAGGTTATCTAACTTACAAATCCCTCATTTCGGTTTCTAGCCTCCTTCTCCTCTTCCTTCCTTAACACTTAGTAATAGTTTTGTGTGTGTCATATCATGCCTCTTGTCTGTGCTTTCTCTGATAATCTCAGCCCTTCATGTGAACTTCCACACAAAGGAATTTTCAATTTTAAGTTTTTCTGCCCTTTGTTTATGTGTTTATTTTTCTGATAATTTATTTGACCAGAATCTTCTTGAGTAGTCTCTGCCTCAGCCTTCTAAGTTTTGGGATTGAAGAAATGTGCAGCCACACCCTGTTTTAGCCCACATTTCTAATCGTCATTTACATCTCCACTCAGATGGTCCACTGGCAGCCCAAAGTAGACATCGTGAGACTGAAGTTTCCTTTTCTTGTTCTCCCTGAGCTAGTCTTTGTGTGCCAGATGCCTGAGTCGAATCACCATTGCCCACCCAGCTACTCAAGTCAGAGTCCTGGAAACTTGACAGGATTCTTCTCTGTCCTTATCTCTCATAAATCAGTCCTTAGGACAACTCCTAAATGTATCTGGACACATAGCTCATTCCACACTCACCAGTTCCTACCCTTACTCAAAACTGCATTCTCTCTGGCCTTGCCTGGTACAATTTCTCCTTCCTGGAATCACTGCCCACAGCAATGTCCTTTACTTTGATGATGCCGTGACAGTTCTAGAACACAAATGAGAATATGGTATTTACAACTAAAATCTGTCAGTAGCTTTCCATTTCCTACAGACTAAATCCTAAAGTTGATCTCCTAGCAGAGGAGACACAGTGTCTAAAACTGTAGTCTGAGGTTGCTCCCTGTCCTTTCGTTCCTCAGGGTCCAGCTGTTTTCGTAGGAACACATATCCGTCACTGTGCGTGCATCTCACTGTTGGCACAGCAGCAATGGGAGATGAAACTGCTGGTCCCAGTCAACTCTCCTAGTAGTGACTTCTTCCCACCACATTCATGTGCTTGAAACAAAGAGGAAACAACCAAATATCCATTTTATTGCCCCAGATCTTGAGACACAGCAATACTCCTCATAATAATGGGGAGAGCACATCAAGGCCTCCTGCCACGTATGGAAGCAGGTCGGTTGTCTCTGGGAAAGGCAGCTCTGCACCAAGTGTGGGCTGCACTCTGTTGTTCTGAAAGGGCTGACAACCCGTGTTTATTCACATTCTGGTATCTGACAGACATTTTCTAGAAAATAAATGAAGTGAGCCTGACAACCAAGGATAACAACTGACTATATGGTTGCTAATAATACAATTTGCCCTTTCAAACAATAAGTTAGAATTTTGGAAAAATTGGTATCACTGTTGTGAGTTTGACAGCTTGGCAATGCTTAAAGTTTTCTGATGAGATCAGTGACTTTGCAAGTGGTAAGAAAGAGGCAGGGAAAGAATGGAGCATCTTTAGTTGAAAGATTTATATAACTCATGATTCATTATACCATGTATTTCAGATGATCAGTCCCTGATGTTACAAATCCCTTCATGACTAAAAGGCCCATTCAGTGGGATTCAAAGGGATTTTAGTGTAACTACATGCAAAGTTCATGCATGAGAGTTGCAGATTCCACATTGCAGCTAGCTTCAGAAACTACCACTTGCTGTGGTTTTGTATTATATAATAGCAAAGTGCCCCAATCATTGGAAGGGCTGCTGAGATACCCCTCTGCCCTTTCTGACCATCTTTCTGTGTGACTGAATTTCTTTTCATGTTTCATTGGGAACAATGTTTTTGTAAGAGTTTAAATACAGAAATAGATATGAGTCCAGCTCCCTCTGTTAAACAGATTTGTAGCAATATAAAACACCCACATATCTCATTGATTTTTCTTTTAGCCTCAAAAATAAACAATTTAGGATTTGGAGAGATGACTTATAAAGTACCTGCTATGCGAGCATGAGGGCAGGAGGTTCAAATCTCTACATGCCCACTCAAAAGGCCAGGCACAGCAGGGCCATCTATAAACCTGGGGGTGGGGGGGAGCAGTCAGACAGATTTCTAAAGCTCATTGGCCAGACAGGCTAGTTGAAACAGTGAGTGCTAGGTTCAGTGAGAGACCCTGTCTCAAAAACTAAGGTGGAAGAACTGGGAGATGGTTCAGCAGGTCAGAGCACTGGCTGCTCTTCCAGAGGAGCCAGGTTTGGTTCTCAGTACCCACATGATGGCTCACAACTGTCTTCAATCCTGTCGCAGAGACTTGATGCCTCTTTCTGGCCTTCTTGGGAATTGTATACATAAGGCACATAGACATGCATGCAGACAAATACCCATACACATTAAATCAATTTTTAGAATATTTAAACCTAAGGTGTAAAAATAAAATACAGTGGAGGGAAATCAAAGAAGACAGCTGCCACTGACCCCCAGCTCTGCACATGCTCACTCTGCACACATGCACACATGCACACTGCACACATGCATTCTGCACACATGCATACTCTGCACACATGCGCACTCTGCACACATGTGCACTCTGCACACATGCTCACTGCACACATGCACACTGCACACATGCTCACACTGCACACATGCACACTCTGCACACATGCACACTCTGCACACATGCACACTGCACACATAGGCACACTGCACACATGCACACTGCACACATGCACACTCTGCACACATGCACACTGCACACATGCATACTCTGCACACATGCACACTCTGCACACATGCACATGGACGCAAATGCTCATTTGTATTAAAAATATCTTTGTATGCTCACTCACAGTGAGTTTATTTCTGCTATTTTAAAACCAAGTAAATGTTTTTATACTTATTAGTCTTAACTTCTAATGTATCAATAGATACTGTCCACATGAACAAAACTTTTTTGAGATTCGTTTTGTTTTCAACTTCCTTTTTTAAGTTTATTTAAGAAGAATATGGATAGAAAATTATTCAATAATTTTGGTTGTGAAAATTAAATTTATATATTTTGGGCAATCGCTGTGTTATTATAGTGCCTTTGAACCATATATGATATAGTTTAGAATTATTAAAGTTAAAATTTTTCAAATACCTATTACATTCTTAAATATGAAAAAGCTAAATGATCCATGTATATTTTCTAGCTGTTGATTAACCACAAGCCCTTGACATTTGGACAGTGCATTAATACAGTTAGCCACACAGTCACTCCAGGCACATAAGGGTACACTGGGCCAATCCATTGACTCAGAGGAATCTGTCTCCCCTAATCTTATAATTACTCTCCTTCATGTTCGCACCATTTGCTCACCAAAGTCTAATTTATTCTCTGGTTTTGAATATACAAAGCAGTGTTTTAAGGGTTCAAAAGTATTTTCCACACAACTTGAAAGATTTTTGTCCACTGAATAAAGAATCTTTTTCAACAAGTTTTAAAATGAAGAACAAATTTGCCCGCGGCTAGAACTGGAGGGATGCAGGGTAAGCACATGAGAGCTGCCCGTGTCCCCGTGCTCCCTCGCTGTCACCACTCCTCCTCACTCGGAAGCAAGGTCAGACCTGCACACGGGCTGAGCCTGTCCTCTAGGAAAGTGGTTCTTTGGCTTCTGTTAGCACGAATGCCCCCGTTTTGAGTTAGCAGACAAGTCTTCTTGGGTGGGATGGGAAACTCCTTTCTATTCTTAGCATCATTAATTCTCAGTCAGGAGGGCACAAAGAAAATGCCACTTTTTTCCCTCTGTCTTTAGGACATGCACACAGGGAAGGCAAGAATTAAATAATGAACAGCCATCTGAGGCTAGACCGAGATTTCTTTCTGTGTCTCAATGCTTCTAAAACCCCTCAAAGAGGCTTGTAATTTTATTCTTTGGAAATTGATTCATATAAGCTCTTAGCACAGTGAGAACTTCCCTGGCTTATGAAATATTCCTTTTCCCCCTCAAGCCTTCTGGTAACACAGAGCAGATTTCTCGGTGTCCTACTGGCAGGCGACCTTTTCTCGTGAACTCCAGGCAGTGGCCGAGGGAGAGAAGCATCGGTGCTTTAAAAGCTCTTTTCTATGCCTGCAAGCAACATTTTTTACAATATTTCTCCTTGATATGAAATCTCTGCTTGGACATCTGGCCTCACAGTGAGGAACTTTCAATACTCAGGCTTCAAAGAGAGGACTTAGCTCTGGTGGTGCAGAAGGGGCCATAGGAATGTTCCACAGTATCCTAGAGAACGCCCCCACATTTCCTCAGATGCACTTCTGCGAGCTAAGTGGATGGTGCTAAGTAGCTCTCAGGAATGTGTCCGTGGCCACAGCCGTCTGTAGGCACTTCCCGGGAGGACATAAGGACATGCAAGGCAGAGAGGACTCTTGGATTGTGCCTGGTAAGGCAGGGTATGTGCCCCAAGTTTCTCACATGGGACATGTTAAGTGGAAAAGGACTTCTTGGGGAAAGGTGCATGAGGAAGGGAACCCGTAAAGACAACTTGTTTAAAAGACCATAATGACACTGCTTGAGAATTTTTAAAAGCTCTAAGTTCTTTTATCATATCTGTTATATTATCACAAACATTTACCAGCTCATTGCCATAAATTAAACCTGAGAATCCTGTGATATCACCAGTTACTAGGGCATTGGTTTACAGGGAAGCAGTGCTCATTAATCCAGCATACTTTTAACATGTCCACCAAAACATACATAGTAAATGCGTATTCTCAAGAAGCTCAGAGTCCAAGTTATTTTAAAAAAAAAAAAACTGAATCAGATTTTACAGGTCTATATGTCCTATTCTGAATTACTGGAAGTCTAGAAAGGGATAAACAATTTCAAAAGATTGTGGTTAACATGCTTAGCAACAGATCTGCCTGATGCTGAGGGCATTTATTAGAGATATTAATGCACTTACTGTTCATTTTTGTTTGTATCTAAGGATGTTGTCCCAGTTGCCACCTGGGAAGGTACTCTATCTATAACATCCTAGAATTTGCAGTATCTGGTTTCCACCCTGAGGATCTGTATGGAGGGCTGATTCAGTGCCACAGTTCTCCCAAACACCCCGCATGGGCTGCCTACTCTTTTTAGCGATAACAGAAGAGGCAACACTTATGTCTTAATTGGAAAGGACTTCTTGGGGAAAGGTGCATGAGGAAGGGAACCCATAAAGACAACTTGTTTAAAAGACCATAATGACACTGCTTATGGATATATGCATTAGGTCTTTTTGACCATCCAAGACCAACTAAACTGCCCAGGGGTGGCACCACCTATGGTGAGCTGACCTTCCATACCAATTGCTCATCAAGAAAATCCCCCTTCTCCGTCTCCCCCCCCCATTTGCCCACCGACAGTCTGATGGAGGCATTTTCTCCCTGAGGTTCCTCTTCCCAGATGAGATTGGCTTGTGTCGAGTTGACCCAGGATCTAACCAGAACACTACCTCTTCATAGTAACTACCATTCACCCTATCTCTTGCAACCCAGGATTTGTTCCTAGAACAGAACATTGATCTTGTTTTCCCACACCTCAGTTTCTCACTGGTAACAGCAGCATCTAGGGATAGTCCTAGCATTAGGGATATGCTAAAGGCAGTATGCATGGCTTGAGCCAGCTGATGGATGGCTCTGCTGTCAGGACTCCTGCAATAGTACATGCCGTCGCTCTTTTCTGAGACCCAGTAAGCCCAGGTAGACTGCTGCAGCAGTTCTCAGAGGTCCCCTACTTTCTGACTCGCAGTTTCCATCTCCAAGATGCTAATACGGCACCTTATTGTCACAGAAGGTGTATGGTTGTGCATCTGGACAGGCCACTCTACCAACTCCTAATAGCTACCAACTAACCTCTTGCTCTTCTCTGATATAGATACCATTTTACTCTATTTTTTTCATTTTTAAAATCTCCTTTGTAATCAGTAAATACAGAAACTTTGCAGAGCAATGTGTTAAATTTTTTCTAAGTATTTTTCTGTGTATAACCATTTTTTTTAGTTTCAGGTGCTATTTGACTATACTAAACTATTCTTCTAGATCAGAGTTATCAAACTTTCTGTAAAGAGATGGATGGTAAAAGTTACTGGCGAGCTGGAGAGATGGCTCAGCTGTTAAGAGCACTGACTGCTCTTCTAAAGGTCCTGAATTCAATTCCCAGCAATCACTTGGTGGCTCACAACCATCTGTAATGGGATCCTATGCCCTCTTCTAGTGTCATATACATAAAATAAATCTTTAAAAGAAGTTACTGGCTTTGTACAACACAAACACAATCACAGGCTCTTTCCATGTGGTAAGAAGCAGAGATAGACAGTCTATCAATAATTGGCCGTGGCTGTCTTCCAGTTAACTTTATTTAGGAGGACAGGGTTACTGCTGTTTGGTGTGCTGGCTATAGCTTGCAAACCCCTGATCTATAAGGTCACTAAATTCTTGCTTTATATAGTTTTCCTGTTCCACAGTGTGCTTACAGGGACATTCTGGGCTTCACCTCTTCTCTTCACCTCCTCTGTGACATCAGCAATCACGTCTTTTGTGGAAATAATTTTCAGAAGCCCCAACCTGTTTCCTGGTTGGGTCCTGTATCTTACAGAGACTGTAAATCACCATCTTGGAGGGAGATATAGTGCTATTTCAGTCAGAAGCTACAGCACGGAGCTCTCTTCCTTTCTATTGGCTCTCCCTTTCTGTGTATACAGCTTTCCGTTTCCTGGTGGAAAGGTGGAGTTCGTGGCTGCCCTTTGTTCTCTCACCCCAGTTTCTCTTGTGTCTCACTAGAGTTCTTAAACTCTTATCATGTGACTTGACCCTGTTCAGAGCTTTTCTTGATTGAAAGTTGCCCCATCTCAGCTGATAGCCAAAACTCACAGACACATTTCAGGGTGAAAAAAAAATCTACCTGTAAATCTGAAACCACTGTGGCTTCCTACATTACAAAATGTGCTCAGTAATCAGTAGAAAAATACTAACAACCCATGCCCCCAAAGAGCAGAGGGGGTGAAGGTGGATCACAGGCAGAGCATCAGTATTTGACAAACATCAAAAATGTATTCATTAATGGAAATCAAAAGTATACTTTCAAGGGTCCAACTACCATCAGATTTGCATAAATTTGAATTTGGAAAAGAACTCTGAAGGTAAAGGTTGAGAAGTCACATGGGCTCATGCATTGTTAATTGGAGGAAACTTAGAGTAGCTTAGATCCTTCAGTCCAGCAGGTCCACAGACAAGAATTCATCTTACGGACGTACTTGCAAGTATATCCAATGTCTTTTAGTGTTTCTAAAGCAGAAAATTGAGAAAACTACTGGTAATGTGCCTGTACAATGACATACAAAGTGGGTGCTGGCATGCCAGTGTGACACTGAAGCAGGAGTGCCAGTGTGTAGTGAGGATAAACAAAGAGAAACACAGAATGTCATGTTTATACATTAAAATGTCCTGACCAGTCTCAAATGAGTAATGAGAGGGGCCTGGGCTTGTTTCCTTTGCTTTGTAATGATGTTTTAACCTCTTAATGATGGCATCTTACCAAATGATCAAACCTCACAATCAAAATGTCCCTTGGCTGTCAAGCCGTGCAGCCTCCTCAGGTCACTTGATGCCCATGTGGTCTTACTCAGACCCTCTGACCACCCACAAGCATCTGCTCTGTCCCTACCCTTACTTCCTCCCGAAGCCATCCTCCTCCTGCCACAGCCTTCTCACCTGTTAGAGAATGCCTTATAGCAAAGTCATCTCAAGGGCACGTCCACAGTCTCCATGGAAATGTTCCATGGAGACTGTACGTCATAAAACCCTACTATGCTTCATGATCCTAAGGACTCACAGAATACAGTCCTTAGTTATTAAACATTTTTTTTTACCTGTAAGGGAACAACATTGGCCCAGGACACCCCAAGATGAGTTCTTGGCACAGAGGAGATTATTTGCCCCCAGAGGGTCAAAGGGCAGAGAATAAGACAAAGATAGGAGATAGAAGACAAGGGGGAGGGGGAAGGAGTATTTGTTCAGGAGAAGGTACGAAAGACCGTCTCTGGATAAAGAGGAGACAGACATGGCACATAGGAAAATGGCCATGTTGGGATGAGGTGTTTAATTTTAATTGGGCATGTTAGGCGAGCCAAAGGAGGCTTTTGATAGCTGGACCTTTGGTAGTCAGCCTCAGGAGGAAGTGGCCAAATAAGGGAAGAGACCTTGGTGGCTGGCTTTTGGGGTGTCATCTAATGGTTTTTAGCATGGCAGAGGGAATGGGGGAGAAGGGCAAGGCCTGCCAGAGCCACACCTTCTATGCTTGTTCTGGCAAAAGTCTTCAATACCTATGATTGGCTTTTGTAAAGGCAGCTGTAACTACATCAACCCTAACCTTCCTGTTAAGGAAGTGGAGGCGTGGGTAAGATGGCTCAGGGGTAAGGACTCTTGCCACTAAAGCTGATGACTTCATGTCAGTTCCCTTAGGACCCACATGCTAGGAGAGAACGGATTCCACACATTGCCCTCCAAGGTGGACATGCACTATGTCATGCGCCCATGCTAGAATGTGTGTGCCCTGGCACATGTGTCTCATCACACATGTGTGCACACACATAAATGAAATGTAATGATCAATTTTTAAGAGGAGATTAATATTATCACACCTTTCCCCCACAAATTACAGTAAAGTCATGAGCCTTTAGGTTAGCAAACTAAACTGCAGATATTCTTGATGTGTTAACATTTTTAACTGCTGGAAATAACTCACATGCTATAAATATAAAACTAATCATAAATCTTTCATTCCTAACAATCTGGTGAGGATCTTCCCACTTGAAGGACTAGGGAGTAGAATTTGGAGAGAGATGGGAAGAAGATAGCTAGAAGAAATGTAATAACCTGAGGGATAAACGCGACGGCGGCTCCGGGGTGGCATAGAGAGCTCTGAGGACAGCAGGGTCACCTCTGCAGCAGATAGGATGGGTTAGGTTGGCATGCCAAGAAAGCCTCCCAGGGAACCAGGCTGGAGCCCACTGCCTGCTGGGAGACTTGATGTCCCATTATCTTTGTGGCTACAGAGCTTACACACCTGACTTCAACAGGGATAGGCTGAGCTACATGTCTACTCTATAAAAGGAAATACTGCATAAGGGGATGACATTTGAAATGTAAATAAATAAAATAACCAATAGAAAAGGAAATACAAAGTGTGTATTGTGTAGGTTTTGTGTGTGTGTGCTTTTCCAACTACAAATATGGAATTAATATACAGAGATGTATTAATTTGTAATATTATAAACTATTAGGGAGGAAAACTAGAGAGTTAATAAACAGTTCTAGTACCATGAATAATTCTGCATAAATGTGCTTTCTAAATCAGGAGAAATGGCTCAGTTCTAACTCATGCTTTTATACATTATACAACATGAAATGATGCAGCTGTAGAAGAAATTTCTAAGGAACTAAATTGGAATCAAATTAAATGCACAAATCATGTGTAATATTTTACATGGATTTTTTTCAAAAATCATATCATTGGAAAATCAATGCAGTGAGCTCTGCCACCCAAAAAGAGGAACTGAGGTATCAGTGCAAGGGCTGTTGTCATCACAGCTGCCTTGACAGAAACTAAAGCTTTGGCGCAGCACAGAGCTGGGGTGCTGGGCGGGGTACAGAGATGGTTTAGAGTTGGAAGCACAGAAGAAAGAGTGCTCTAAAAACAAAGAAGCTGCCCCCATTTTTTTCAAGAGACTTAGAACCCTTTTGCTTTTATGTCTGTCACTTGCTCCAGGACTCTTCCTAAAGCCCTCTAACCACCTACATAAATATTCATATGGCTGTTCAGCATCTCATTAATAAAACAAGATTTGGTGGTAAAATGTTTCAGAGTAACAGATGATTTGCATCTCACCCTTGTTTAACTTTAAATCTCAAGCAATTAATAAATTAGACTCGAGAGCTTTTTAAGAAGTTACTTGTCCATGCACCACAAATTGCATTATTTTTATGTGTAAATAACGATGAAAGGGGAGGTTGTTCCTTTGATGTCTATAAACTACACTGTAAAATATGCAGAAACATTCTTGAGTTTACTTGGAGCCAAAACAAATAGGCTAGTTCATCAAACAAGGCAGCAGCATTCTCAGAAACCAGCGTGATTTTTCTCCTCTTTGCAATTGCTTCTTCCATCATTTATTCTCTTGCCATTCCTAGCGGCAGATTCATTCTAAGTTCAAAAGTGATGTTAGCCGGCATTTCCTCATCCAGAACACAGGTCTCTCTGCAGATTCCTCATGATAAAATTGGCTTCCTGTACAAGGCTCGCCCGAGCTCAGCTGGGCCTTGGCGTTCCTACAGTGAGTCATCCTTGTCCCTGGAAATCCACCATTGCTTAGACACTGATTGCTTCAGACATTAATGGGCACTAATGTCTCCCCATGAAATGTTTGTCTCTTCTTCTCCCAGCTGACTTATTTCATTTTAAAATTTGTATCATATTTGTTTTATTCTGTACACCTCACACACTGGAGGCTAGGGGTTCATTTGGGGTACTCAGTTCTCTCCTTCCACCATGTGGGTCCCAAGAATGGCGCTCAGGTCCTCAAGCTTGGCAGCAAGCACCTTTACCTGCTGAGCTGTCTCCCTGGCCAGCATTTGTCTTTAAATTGTGTCGGCAAAGTTTTGTTTACAAACTCATTGAGTTGGGCCTCATCCTTTCTTTGATGTGGTTAATAAATGGCACCTCTGCCTGGCAGTGATGGCACATGCCTTTAGTACTGACACTGGGGGGGGGGCACAGAGACAGGTAGATCTCTGTGAATTTGAAGGCTATCTGTAAGGCAAGTTCCAGGACAGTCATCCACACTCTCTGTGAGTCTTGACAGTGGGCCTTTCTCCATATGTTCCACCTAGCCTGGTTTCAACCCTACTGCCAGCAAGTCTGCCTAGTCACTCCTTGGCCTGGTGCTTTTTTGTAGAACTCTGACCTCCAGCTCTGACCTCGTCAAATACCATGCTTGTCATCAGATTCTGTGTCCCACTTTGGTCAAGTTTTTACTTGGATTCTCTTCCTTCCTGATGGCAGCTTTCTAGCCAAACCAACCATCCCTCTATCCTTGGGCCTCACTCCTCCCAACTCTTTCATAATTCTTGTCTATGTTTAGGGAGCAGAGCATTGAGTAGAGTGGATTTCTCTGCATCTTTTTCATTCTCTTACTAAAAAGAATCTTAGGGAGTTGACCCTCTGACCTCCCTCTTACCCCACTCAGGTCTCTCTTTGCACAAGGGTAGATCTTGAGCCTTGCGCCTACCTGAAAACAGTCTGATCCTTTCAGTGTAGCAATTGGCAGTGCCATGCCTCTGTCTGGACTTTGAAGCCTTTGCTCGCTCACTCATTCAGATATACATGAAAATGGAGACAGTGCTTTGACCAAAATTCATGAGCTATGCAAATGATGTATCATCTTTCTCACCATCCACTGTGCTTCCTGTGACTTGGGCAGAACCTCTCCTTGGCTTAATGAGGGGCTCAGCCAGGCCATTTCTTCTGTATACTAACAAGTATCTCCTTCAATTATTGGCTGTGTGTATTTTTTATGATCCTTCCTCCTCAGCATCCTCCCCTTTCTCCTCCCCTTCCTCCTCCTCCTCTTCTTCTTCCTATTCCTCTCTTCCTCCTCCTTTTTCTTATTCATAAACAAAATGTTGAAGACCAATTTAGGAAAGAGATCATACTTTGAAAGGCAGCTTTCTGGATAGTTCATCGAATTTAAAGGCCATTCCCAAGGAAGAAAATGCTAATCAAAAATGATCTCTTGCTGGCTCCCCAATGTGGACATTCCACAAAGACTTAATGCCAAGATTGATTTGCAAAAGGCCTGAGGAATTTGTTTTCTAAGAGGAAACCAATTATTCTGAGAAGACTCCAGTTCAAATCGCAATTCTATGATGTCAAAGGATCAATGTGTAAATAAACAAATCAATATGTCAGTGTTCTCGGTGTTCAGAAGGACTGAGGCATAGTGGGTGGAGCAGCCATCTTTGAGCAGTTCATCAACTTGGACAGAACTGATGTGTCTGTGAAACAATCTTTTCAGAGTTGCTGCCTCTTTACCCTTCTTAAGGTGATTTTCCAGAGGAAATCTCTGGATTAGCTTATATGTGTTGCACTAAACAGAGACCTGGGTTCTTAATATCATGGAATCTGGAGTCATACTGCCTGGGTTCAAGTCTTGGTTCCCCTACAAAGAGTCTATGGGCCTTAGGCTGCTGCTTACTTAATCTCTCAGTATTAATCTCCAAAGTGAGAATTGTAGCTAAGCTTGTTCGTGGGAATTGTGAGAACTGGGTGAGTTAATGCTTGAAAGGCATTTTAAGAGTGCCCTCCAGCTAGTAGTCCTATGTATATGTAGTTATCCACCACCACCACCCCAAATAAAACAGCCTTTGTGGTCAGAGCTGGTCTATAGTCAAATTTAACCCATACTGGATAAATCTTGATTGATCTTATTTCCCTTCTACCAACCATGTATCCATAATCCCTTCTGATTCCTTACCACTTTATAACCCATCTCTGTCTCCATTGACTATGAAAACTGTTCTTAGGACTGTTGGTGACATATAGTTGTCACTAAGTCTGCCCAGCCATGTGCTTTTGCCAGCTTGATTCTCCTGCCTTACCTGACCCAGTGGGCCATCTGCTTCTCTGGCAGCTTGCTTTCTGTTCGCCTCAGGGCCTCTTGGTCCCTTGCTCCTCCATCTGCTGCTCAGGTAGACTGTGATCACTCCCTCTTGTTACAACCCACTTACCCTATCTTGCCTTTCTTCTGAGACCTGCAGATCTTCCTTTTTTCTGGCACTGTGTTCTGAACATTTCTGGAAACTCTCTAGATACCTACATAGATCTGACAGTGTCCTGTGGAAACCTGGACCTCACCAGGCCCCAAACTCTATCAGACTTTTATGAACCTTTGCTCTCCCATAGAATATTACCAAAGGTTGTTCATGGCCATGGCCACCCATGAAACCCTTCAGCCTCAACCTTCCTCTCTCATCACCACGTGCTGGCAGCAACCCAGCCCCCACTCCTCGTGTTGGCTCATTCTCTCCTCTGCAAGACTGTCTTCAGAAAAGTTCCAATGCCCCTTACAAGTTCCCTTCTCACACATGCAAAAATACTTCCTTGGGTCTCCCTTGGCCTCCAGAATGCCAGTGTGGCCCATCTGCATCCTCAAGGCTTTCCTGTGCCACACTCACCCAGTCAGCTTCCTGCTCCCCCTACTTCCACAAGATTGCTATTTTAGATGCTTGTCAAATCCATAAGCTTTCTCTCATTCATACCAAGGTAGCAAGTGCCATTTCTTCTTGCTTTGCCTCCCTCTTCTCTGTCCACCTCCCAGGTTGTCTGCAGTATCCTCTTAGACATCTCTCCAGAAAGACCATTAATCACCTAGCCTCCCAATGCCGAATCAGGGGTCCACCGTGCTGCCTTTGCATCTTCTGATCGCACTGTAGCAGACTGCCATGGTTGCTGTTGCTCTTTGTGACTCTTGACTGGCTCCTGAGCTGCCAGAAGCAGGGTCATAGGTGTCAAGTACATCACTTGCAGCTCACTGCCAAGTTCACCCAGGTTTGATGTCCACGTTAGTGTGAAATATAAAGAACAATGAAAACCAGAATTGCCCATAAGTTTTTAAAGGGCATGTTGCAGCATGTCGTCCTCAGGACTCAAGCTCTCTGGGCAATGGTGCTCACTATTTTAAGCAGTGTTGGACCTTAAGTGGTTGGGTAGGTCAGAAGTAGGTCACTAGGAGATGTCTTTAAAGGGATAAAGCAGCCCCTGGTTCCACCCAGATGTCTCTTTCCTCTCACCCCTTCATCATACCTTCTTCACTCTGATAGGCTGAAATCCCTAAAGGAGTAAGCCAAAATGACTCACCCCCTTAGTTGGTATTTCATCCCAGGGATACAAAAGTGCCTGATACAGAAAATAGCACATGCACAAAATGCCTGTCTTAACCAGCCCTACTCCTTACCACCACCCTGCCTGCCCCCCTTACCTCTTCCCTACCAACCCCCCTCATGCCTCCCCTTCCCTTTCTTTTCCACGTCACTTTCCTTCCTCTCCTCTCTCCAGTCTCACTGAGTTCTTCCTATGGAAACATCTGAATTAACTGGGACTAAGGAAATGGCCAACCTTTGAGGCTTTACCTCAAGATAAGAACATTTTAGTTATTCCTTTTCTACCCTCAGTCCCTAATTCTTCTAGAAGCTCCATGGGATTGGAATGCCCTTCCCTTTCTCGTGACATTTATCCAAGGTTTTAAGAAGTATGTTGAAACTATACTATTTCAGGATGTAAAAATTCCTGTTGTTTTATCAAACTCTCTTAAAGTCTTAAATATAGAACTTTGGGCTGAGCTCTGTCCCCACAGAGAAAGTTAAACAAGTCAATGGAGTTTAATGTGCACTTGCCTGCTCATTAAGGGAACAGGGTGTCAATAGGATGACAAGAAGAGTCCCTTTGTCGGAGATAAAAAACATCCAGTGGAAAAAAAAGACAGCAATTTTAACGAATGGTGATGGATCAACTGGAGATCTGCATGTAGAAAAATTATAATCAACCCATTGTTATCTCCTTGTACAAAGCTCAAGTCCAAGTGGATCAAGGATCTACACATAAAACCAGGCACACTGAAGCTTATTAAGGAGAAAGTGAGGATGAATCTTGAACACATGGGCACAGGGGAAAAGTTCCTGAACAGAACACCAATGGCTTATGCTCTAAGAACAAGGATCAACAAATGGGACTTCATTAAACTGCAAAGCTTCTGTAAGACAAAGGACACAGTTAATAGAACAAAACGACAACCAATAAATTGGGAAAAGATCTTTACTAACCCTACATCAGATAGAGGGCTAATATCCAATATATACAAAAAAAAAAAACTCAAGAAGTTAAGTCTCCAGAGAATCAAATAACCCTATTAAAAATGGGGTACATAGCTAAACAGGGAATTCTCAATTGAGGGAACTCGAATGACTCTAAAGTACCTAAAGAAATATTCAGCATCCTTAGTTATCAGGGAAATGCAAATCAAAACAACCCTGAGATTCCACCTCACACCAGTCAGAATGGCTAAGAAGAAAAACTCAGGGGACAGATGTTGGAGAGAATGTAGGGAAAAAGGAACACTTCTCCATTGTTGGTGGGATTGCAAGCTGGTAAAACCACTCTGGATATCAGTTTGACAACTCCTCAGAAAATTAGACATAGTACTACCTGAGGACCCAGCTATACCACTCCTGGGCATATACCCTGAAGATGTTCCTACATGTAATAAGGGCACATGCTCCACTATGTTCATAGCTGTCTTATTTATAATAGCCAGAAGCTGGAAAGAACCCAGATGTCCTTCAACAGAGGAATGGATACAGAAACTGTGGTATATATACACAATGGGGTGCTATTCGGCTATTAAAAACAATGAACTCATGAAATTCTTAGGCAGATGGATGGAACTAGAAAGTGTCATCCTGAGCAAAATAACCCAATCACAAAAGAACACACATGGTATGCACTCACTAATAAGCAGATGTTATCCCAAAAGATCAAAATAAACATGTTACAATTCACCCAGCATAGGAAGCTCAAGAAGAAGGAGGACTTAAGTGAGGGTGCTTTGGTTCCTCTAAGAAAGGGAACAAAATACTCACAGGAGCAATAAGGGAGACAATGTGTGGAGCAGAGACTGAAGTAAAGGCCACCCAGAGACTGCGCTACCTGGGGATTCATCCTATAAACAGTCACCAAACCCCAATACTACTATGGACGACAAGAAGTGCATACCAAAAGGAGCATGCCATGGTTGTCTCCAGTGGGGCCCTGCCAGAGCCTTACAAATACAGAGGCAGATGCTAGCAGTGAACCATTGGACTGGGCATGGGGTCCCCAGTGGAGGAGCTGGAAGGTGGTCCGGAGGAGCTGAAGAGGTTTACAGCCCCATGGGAAGAACAATGATCTCGGCCACCCAGAAGCCCCAGGACTCCCAGGGACTAAACCATCAACCAAGGGGTACAAATGGTTTCAGCCAAAAATGTGGCAGAGGAATGCCTTGTTGGGCATCAGTGGGAGGAGTGGTCCTTGGTCAGGTGAAGGCTCAATAGAGGTCCCAACAAAGGGAAATCGGGGCGGGGGGGGGGGGGTAGAGGTGGGTGTGGGTCAGGTGGAGGGGCATATACGTGGAGGCAGGGGGTGGGAGGAGGGGTTGGGAGTCTTTGGGAAGGGGGTGGAAATCTGGAAAGGTTTTACCATTGGCAATGTAAATGTAGACAATATTCAATAAAAAAAAAAAGAAAAGAAATATATGATAGCATGGGAAAACTGAAGGTTTAAAAAAAGAGTCCCTTTGTCAAAACTCATCACTGATTATAATCTATAGAAGGGTAGTAAATACTTAATGGAATATAAAATAATAAATGCAACTCCCAGTTAAATGTGATAGCAAAATACCACAGTTCACTTGAGCTTAACCCAAAGGCATGGGGGGGGGGTGATAAAAGCCTGGGTTTATACCAGCAGTTATACTTGGTTATGCATGGGGTTGTTGTAGAGAACTAAATTTTAGATCAGTAGAGAAACATCAGAAGAAATATGGTTAAAAAGAAGAGCTTTTTCCTTTGTGTGTTTTTTACGGTGTGAGCCTGTCTCTCTAAATGATTGTCAGTAGACAGGACTATTCAATTAGCTCTGCTGCTTTTATTTCTTCCTGATCAAGAGGTCACCATTTCACCTAGAGCCACCTACAGCTTCAATGCAGCACAAATCTTTTGGCTGCTAGCTTTCCATGGAATAGTACATAAGAAAAGTGAAACTCCCAAACAGGGAGAGTCTAGAAATAAGAATACAAGTAAAAGAAAAATGAAAATCAGTACTTTGTATTTATTATATAGCATCTTTAATACACTAGTATAGTAGGAGGTACTGAATTAAAATATATACTTTCAAATGTCTGTTTTTTAAGTTAAAGCTTGTAGCCAAGAGAAGGAGCCAGGATCCAAAGCTCAGGGGGAGAAACTATTCATCAAAGGGAAAGAGAGAAAGTAAGGACAGTGGTTATTAGATGGCATTTCTGGAAATAAGCAAATTAGTTTCAAAACCTGATTTTTGTTCTGTTTCCAGAGCAAAATTCTCTCTCCTGAGTCTCACTGGGCTTACTTCTGTGAGATCACAGTAGATTAAAGGGAGGACATTCGTGCTGTGTGCAGCGCCCTCCCCCCCCCCAGCTGCCTGCCTGAGGCACAGGACATCCACTGAAAGGCTGCTTCAGGGGGCAAGGCCAGTTTTTAAATTCATAGCAAACACTTTTAAGTATGATGTGGTTACAAATCCTAAAATATACACATTTCTTTTTTAGCTGAGTAAATTATATTCCCCAATGAGAGCCCAGTCATAAAGGTTAGCATTTTTCTAGGAATTAAAAAAAGGGAACATGTAAATATAAATTTTATGGCAGCTGAGGATGTCTCTAGGCTTGGGTAGTCTGCACTGTTGTTTAGAGCCTCCTACCTTTTAAAGGTTCAATGTACGAAGTTTTATTTAAAGGTTATATCATATAATAGTTTTCTAGAATTCACATGCAATTTCATACCCAGTGCATCCCTAACAAGGTGTCACAGTCCCACAGTTTCCTGGCACCACCTTTTACAGCATTGTGCCTTCTTACTGGCTTTTTCCTTCATCGTTGCCTTAGTCACTGTGAAGTGATATTGCTGTGAAGAGACACCATGACCAAGGCAACTCTTATAAAAGAGACCATTTAATTGAGGGCTTGCCTACAGTTTCAGAGGTATCCTCATGCCAAGGGATGGTAGGACAGGTAGGTGCTGGAGAAGTAGCTGAGAGCTACATCCTGATCCACAGGCTGAGGAGCTTGGGGAGAAAAAGAGAAAACTAGACCTAGAATGAGCCCATGCCCAGTGATGAGCTTCCTCTAACAAAACCACTCCTATTCCAGTAAGGCCACACCTCCTAATCCTTAATGCTCTCTAACAGTTCCACTCATGGGGATCAGGCAGGCACCCAAATAGACCAGCCTACTGGGGCCATTCTTATACAAACCACCACAATCGTCTCAGCGCCTTCTCAAGTCTGTCATTGTCCTTGTCCTTGTCCATTGACATGGTCCCTACCTAGACTGCTGCAAGGAGAGATGTGCACTTCATGTCCCAAACTCTGGACACATTTCAACAGAAGTAGTATTAGAAATGCTAGGTGGGTCACAGCATACAGTTACTATAAATACAATACTTGAGGCATACAAAGGTTAAATACCCGTTTCCAGGTTAACTTCTTCTGCGAAAAGTAAATGTTGACTTGACTCTGAGAGCCCCCTTTGGCTGCTTTCTCATTTCAGCCTCTTGAAAGAAGGCCCAGGCCCGGGCCTGTCGCTGGTGCTTTCTCATCATGCATTTATTTGTTTCTTGTACTTGCTTTCTTCCCTTTCCCAGTTTGATATTTGGCAAACACTACGCACTTAGTACATTTTTGTTGAATGAAGAAACGGATTTGCATTTCATCTGCCAACCATGAGACCACATTCTCAGATGTGAGCAACTCCCTACACCCTTTGAGTGTTGCCAGCAGCAGGGATGACGAGTGGCACCCACTGCTGTTGAAATGGTGACTGCGGGATAATGGCGGTTATGAATCCCTGCGATGCCACATGATCCTCCTGCCACCTGGAGCGTCTCTCCTCCTTCACCACCCACTGCCTTAAAGTCCGCTTCAACTTTTCTCTCAGGTCCTCAAAACATATTGTTCCCTGTCTTTCTGTTAACAAATTCATCCATTCCCACTGCTCACAAGCTAACAACTGCAGAAGGATTACAACTTTGAGCTCTGAGCCCTCATATCTTTTCAGATACCAAAATGAATGTAAATTTATATGTATGTATGTATATACACGTATGTATTTATACATACATGTATGTATATATGTATGTACATATATATGAATACTGTCAAGAAGTATAGTGTAATATAAATACATATCATTGGCTGTTGAGCTGGCTCAGCGGTTAAGAGCCTTTGCTCTTCCAGAGGTCCTGAGTTCAATTCCCAGCAACCACATGGTGGTTCATAGCCATCTGTAATGAGATCTGATGATCTCTTCTGGTGTGTCTGAAGACAGCGACAGTGTATTCATATAAATAAAATAAATAAGCAATATATATATCAAGAAGTATGGCTGCTTGTATATTCATACCAATCTGTATGACTATGAAGGGAACTATGTTGGAACTCAAGGGTGAAAATCCTTGGAGCTGCCTGGTGAGTGCAACCATCTGGGCTTGGAGAAAGTCTACCTGCGGGGTGCACTGTGAGCAGTGGGTTGGGTGGTCTTTAAAGATAATATAGAGGGCATTTGCAGGACCTAGTCAAAGGGCATATTCAGAGGTTTCTTTAGGAAGGTGACCAAAAACTGTTACACAGAGAAAAAGAGGTCATTTGGTGAGGCTTCAGCTCTGAAGATGGACTTATGGAAGTAAGAAAACAGTTGGTCAACATTAAAGAAGTGAGACGATTGCAGTTGACTACCTTCTGTCAGTTCCTGTACCTAGTGACTGGCATATGACCTAATCCGACAGTACCCACTGGCTGGCACCTCTCGGAACCTAAGCATGTCCTCCGCTCTCAGTGCCGCCAGGCTCTCTCTTGTAATGCGGCTCCCACAGTGAGGCTCGAGGCTTTGTTAGGAGTCAGCGGCCCATTTGTCTCTCCTCAACAACGGTGCCTTTGAGCCTCACGACCCTTAACCATGTTGCTCACATACGGGGCAGCCAAGGATCTGAGCCACATGGAGACCACGCCAAATGTGAAAGACAACCTCAGACTCAAGCTTTTGCTGCCAGACTTCTCGAAGGGTGAAGATGTAGTAGCAGTTCAGCCCATGTCCCCAGGCATGACACTGGATGACCAAAGGCACAGTTGTATCTCAGCATTGCTCTGAAGCCATGATCTGCAACACCTCTTGACTGCTATTTCATCATTCTGATTGCAATAGAAGTTTTCAAGATGTATAGCATGTGCAACACCAATAAGACCTTCAGTGTGGTTCCTCTGGGTATCATCAGAGCAAACATTTGTGGCAGATCCAGAGGGTTTAGATATAGTTTGAGTTAATGTCCTTATCACTGGCAGCATGCCTGGAAAGATGAATCCACCACTAAGCAGACTTTTCCCATCATGCTCACTGCAGATCCAAGAAGGGGTTAGATCCCCAGGCCAAAACAGGAACAGCCACCTTGCCCATAGCATATTCCGCCTTGTCTTCTCCCTAGTGGATGTGGTAAACAGGAAGGAAGGGAGCTGCCGTGTACTACCCCACTGGTAAGGCGCGAGAAGCAGAGTACACCGTCTTCACATCTTCTCAGCTGTATGAGGGGCCTGGAGAAGACGCGGTCGGCAGGATGGGGGACAGTGTCAAGAGCGTAGAATGAAGTAGGGTTGATGAGCATCTTGTCACCAGAAACCACCGCTAAGCCTCAGACTTTAACAGGCTTTGATGACGGTACAGTACAAGGACTGTTACCTCATCCTAAATCATAGCTGGCCTGTTGATACAACAGAAGCATACTCTGAAGAGGAATATGAGATTTAAACACACACACACACACACACACACACACACACACACACAGAAAAACACTGTTTATGAAATATCTTAATTTGCTATCACCTGAGTACATCTTTTCGGAGCCAGTCTGCAACATACTTTGGTATAGCGCCTAGAATAACTTCTAAATTGTTCTTTAGACAGTATAGGTTTTCCAGCTCTATTTAGATTTTCCTGTATTTTGTTTCTAAAGCTAATATACTTTGCGTCCTTTGCAGACTTGGACTCAGAGTTGACTAAAATGAAAAAAGCAATTTCAGAAGCTGCGTAATAATTGTTGTATCAGCATGCTCCAGCTGTCTGCATGTCTGGTACTCAGCCATCACTAGCTGTGGGAAAGGCAGGCTGCTCAAGTCCCTTGTAGCAGGTATTTCTGAAAAGTTACCTGAGTACTCAGATGCCAGATCCAGAAAGAAGAAACACATAAGAAAAGTGAAAATAATGGGTGTGCAGAGATTATAGTGTGGTTTGTGTGGTTAGGACTTTGTGTTTCCCATTTATTTTGTGCCTCATGTCTGCTCATTAAAAATAAGAAAGGCATTTTTAATGGTCAGGGCTTTTCCTGCCTGAGCCGGCCTTAGCCAGCTGAGCCTGACACAGGTGACATGGGGCTTCCACTCAGCGTCATTATTGGTGTTGCACCGCACCGTGCACAGCCGTCACCCCATCCAGCCCTTGCTCTTTACCGTCTTTGGCAGTGCCCACCTACACAGGGGACAAACTTGCTCACATCTTCTTGTCAAAAGCAAAAATTAGAGCAGGGCCCAGACAGCCCCAGCCCAGCTTTCCTTCCAGTCCTATTCTGGTCACTATTCACATTTGCTGGGGAGAAAGCAGAAGGCTTTTTTTGTTGCTCAAAACCCTTTTGAAGCCCACAGCACAGCAGAAATTACATGTTTGTCTGAGCTTTGCCAGTCGGATGGAAGAGGGCGGTCCCAGCAATGGTAGTGCAGAGGTCCTGGTCCTGTTTGATGTTATTCCTGCTAACAATTTTAATATGCCATATTTCAAAATTAATTGGGACTATTCCTGCCTGAGATATAAGCCATACTGGACAGATTTCAGGTGGGGGCTTTCCACCTGACCCAAAAATACAGTGCTTCAGTTTCTTCCACGGCCTAGAAGAAATGGGTGAGGGGTGCTTATTTTTACCTTATCCTTCAACTTCTGTATGTCATGTCCATGAATATGAAAGAAAGAATTGTCATAATTGCCCTATGGAGGCAGGAACCATTCATTTCTCTCCCTGTTCCCCTTATTTTCAGCATCTCCGATGCTTCTCTGCTGAGCTCTGTGGGCATCTGGTAGCTGTTACATGAGCTGAGACCAGGAGGGAGGCTCTTTCTCAATGCTCAGGCTCTCGGATATTGGTGAGAGGGTGTCACTGTCCCTGCTGAAGGAAGGAATGTGGAAGGGCCCTGGACACGCAGCGTTGGACACACCCTGGTGCAAATTAACCCAAGCAGCCTCTGGGGTGTGGGTTTCTCTCTTGTCTTGCTCCCACCTCATGATTCACTGTAATGAGTTCAGGCATCACAGTCCTCAGGTCATGGGGCAGAGTAAAGCACAGGTAGCAGCAGTGGTACGTAAACCGGAGGGGAGCCTGCTCTGGATGGAGAGGCAGGGGATGGCCTCTCTGCCCTGCTGCACTTTACTGCCATTGTGCAACTTCAAGACACTGGCAAGGCAGAAAGTGAGAATGGAAATTTATGTTGGAAAATGATTGGACTATATAAATGTTCTGACTCCAACTCTGATCAAAGTTGTGATGCACTTCCAAAAGGCTTGAGAGTCCTCACTTGCCCGTTACTGTATAGGCAGATGTACCTAACAACCAGTGCTCGTGAGAAAGATAGTAACAAGCACTTAACAAAGGAAAAAGGTACTGTACAGTTGCAGATATAGCCAACCACTTCTTGTTGCCGTGGTGATAGAGTATCTGTACCTATTGAGATCCTGTGTGTAACACCGTGGTGTTATGTGATAATCCCCTTGACAACTTTTGACATCCTTACTGTTGTTATTGCTTTACTTACAAGCCAACAAACTGATATCCAAGGAAGTTTAAGTGTCTAAAGTCATAAAAGTGACAAAGCTGACGCAGCCATGAAAACTCAACCAGGAAGACTAGGAAGCACACACATATAACCACTATGTAGAGCTCACCTTCAGTCGTCTCTACACTGGCTTACACGGCCTTTGTAATAGGGAAATAGTTGTGTGGCAGCTGAATTTAATACTAAAAGATTGGCACGTCAATTTCTCCAACATTTCACTGGCGAGCGCACAGAAACGGGTTCTTGGAGCAAAGTGGTCAGTGGTCAGAGTCATGGCTAGAGAGAAAGCAGGACACCAGGCACCCAGACCACTCTTCCCACCAAGCCACCCTGTCTCATCCAGTGGTGTCTTTCCAGTAGTTGGCTACCATTACATCACAGATATCCATTTGATAATTTTTTCTTTTGTCTTGTTTTATTAATTTTCAAATAGAAACCTTCTATTTTCACTCTTAAGTGCAAGAATTTTTTCTTTGAGGCCCAGTTCATGATGTCTAAAAACAGCCAGACAATGTTCCTGGTTTAGAAAAGTGTAGAGACACAGGGTAATGTGAATCCAGAACAGCCAGCACAGCTTCAATTGCAAAGAAATCTACACCTCACACTGCCATGCGGCCCACCAAAGCCTTTTCTTAAAAGCTTACATCCCTCAAAATCTTTAGTTGTTTTCCCATAGAAGTTCTATGGACTTACACTCTGGGTTTGTATTCAAGTGTCGTATGCTGCACTTCCACATACAGACTGGCTGCACCAGCAAAAGCTAGGACTAGTGTTATGCATGCTGTCTAAGGCAAGCAAAACCACAGAAGTGAGACATCCGTTGGCCCCATTGCTTCCTTGCTGCAATGCCCAAATAGAGATGCTACCAACTCTACCTCGCCTCATTCCAGTGAGCATTTCAGATAGAGATGTATATGATTCTACAGAAGTAAACATAATTAGTGAGAAAATCAAGGTCAATAGACATGGGGAGATGCTATGGAGCCAAGAGTAGGTTTAGTAATCACGCCTGTCATAAAGTCTTAAGTTGCTGAGACTAGCCATGCCCAACACAGCTGAGCTTCACAGCAGCTGAAGACAACAGAAGGAAGTTAGAAACTGAAGCGAGATCTCAGGAGACACAGGTGTCCCTCCATGGCCCCCACTGCCCCACTAACCCGGCTCACTGGAGCCTGCTCTTCTTTGCCCCTGGTGAGGACTCAGAAAGGAGCCTTGGTTTCTCAGGTCACTCAGCCTAGTCACTTTAAACTGCACAGTCTGAATCTGTTAGATTCAGAATTCTCAGAAATGTGAGTGCTTCCTGATTAACCTGAGGTGGAACATCCCCAAAGTAGCCCAGAGTGTCACTCTGCAGCTTGCTGCCAGGGCACTGCTGTCAACGGCCAGCTCCAAGGCCTCCCAGCTGAGATTCAGGTACCTGGGCCACAGAAGTTTTTCTCCTGCAGTTTTTACTTGCTGGGGACATGCTCTGGCTGCCCAGTGCTGCTCACACTCCAGGATGCCAGCAGGTCACCTGAGACTCTTGTTACAATGCAGTGGTTCTTAAAACACATTGAATAACAGGGATATCCTCCATGCTTGGGAGCTTGAGACCCCTGTGGGTAGAGAAGGACTGCTACCATCTCAGAGAAGCCAGGTTAGGAAAGACCCTTAGCAACCATGTGCAAGAGAGCTTGGGAAGCAAAGGAAGATGAGCGGGAGAACCTTTAGGTACAGCAGATTCTCAGCAACATCTTTACATGAAATTAGCACCAAGCTGCTCAAGGCTGTGATTAATGGTGTGATGGAGGAGATGTTGCCTAGGACCAGTACGACCTTAGTTCTGTCCCTGCACTAGGTGTGGGTGGGAATAGGGATTCCCTCAAAGCTATTTCTTATAACCCTCTTCATGAGGACCCATGAGATGTACCCAAACACAGATTTGTACTGAAGTCCAAGTGAGATTATGTCTCTGAATACAATTTTGAATATTTAAGTACTATGATATCTATCTTACCAATATTTTATGACACTTTGCTCATTAATCACATTAGACACTTTTACTGCAGAAGATAAGGTAGTTCACAGTCCAGCAAGAACCTGAAGTTCATATGTCACATCTCCCACTTACAGGGAGAGTGTCACTGTTTGAGCCTCACCTGAAGAAAGTGAGAAGAATGAAGAGGCCCTGTCATCCAGCAGGCAAAGATCATAGACAAAGAGAACTACAGCAATCTGCTGAAGTCTGGGAAGTCAGGGTGAAGACAAACATTGAGTAGTCTGAGGGAGGAATAAAATACATGTCACTGTCCCCGGCCCCCAAGGATCAGGGACCATCATAAAAGGGAGGGTGGGAAGATTGTAAAAGCCAGGGATAAAGAAAGACCAGAGAAAAACAGTGTCCTCCTGAGATGTCAGGAACACTGCACTTAAGAACTCACAACAGCTGTGGTTGCCTGCATAAGGCCTGCACAAGACCATGCCACTCAGCATTCCAACATGGAGCAGGGACCCCCTGACCCCCCAACACTAGCTGAGGAGCTACTAACTGATGGACACTGGGGAGAGAAAGTCAGTTTTCATTAAGTGAATAAACCTAGTAGTCAACCATGTTCAGCACCACACCTGTGACTGTATGGGCAGCAAAAGTTAAACTCTTTTTAAGAGTATGGAGAGGTGGGGTTTGTTCTAGCAGAAGATAGAGAAGTAATGGAGGGTGAATATGAAAAACAAACTCTGTAAAGTTCTTGAAGAATTCAAAATATATTAAAAATACAACGAGGAGGATGAGGTCAGTCGACACCAAACATCCAGTCTAATCCCCGGACAAAGACAAGCAGGACCCAAAGTCCCTCAGTAATTAGTCACAGAATGGCAGTCTGTGGCAGTTAGAGACGTTATACCTTAGAATAAAATGCTTCTAGGAACCACTCACATTTCTCTTGAGAAGGATCTAACAGATTCAGACTGTGCAGTTTTAAGTGACTGCAGGCCAGTGACCTGAGAACCGAAGGCTCCTTTCTGTGTCCTCACCAGGGCCAGAGAAGAGTGGCCTCCACAGAGCCGGATGAAAGGGACAGCGGGAGCCACAGAGAGGCCTTTGTGGTTACACTCTGAGTTCCCTGGGTTCATTATGCCAGCTTCTTATGCACAGGGGGAAAGACATGGAGAAAAAGACTTTGTACTAATAGCATTATGTCTGAATAGAGCGATTAGGGAACTTCAATTCTCTTAATGGTTTTTGTTTGTTTGTTTTAATTCATATGTATTTAATAATCCAAAGTGAAACACAATTTTAAAAATGATATTAGTCCAGGAACAGGTTTTATCCACCAGTAGTATACCAAATGGCCTTAGCTATTCAGAAGTTGGACTGATGAGCTGTGCTCATAGTATATTGATGAGAAAACATAATTTTAACAAATTACCTAGAAGCCAGAGAGATTGCTCACCGTATGTGAGGGTGCTTGCCACAAGGCCTGATGACCTAACTTTAATCCCCAGAATCTACATGGCAGATGGAGAACCAAGTCCAGTAAGTTGTCCTCTGACCCCTGTACTGCACCACAGCATGTACACACACGATAAATGAATGTGGTCCAAAACTAGATTGCTTAAAATCCGATTTCCTACATCAGGTCCACCTTAAGGTACCAAAATGAATTTTGTCAGTTTATAAGAGAAACAACACTGTAATTTAAGTCTTAGATGTTTGGTTTAGAACCATTTATTTAAACAAACAAAAAACCCACTAGATTTATAACTTTTGTAACAGAGATAGTTTAGTAGTATAGAAAGACTTCAAAATTATTAAGGCTATAGTTTAGTTATAGAAAACCTTTCAAAAGTTAAGGCTTAACAAATTTAGGACTACATTCTTAAAACTTGGGCAACACTACTAAGAACCAGTTGTATTTTGGTTAAAAATATTTTTTTGAGCTAAGTGCAGTGGACCACTAGAATGCCACCTGAGGCAGGAGGATCATGATTGAAATCAGTCTAAACAAAGGCTCATTTCAAGCGAACAAAAGATAAAGACTTTTCAGAGAAGCCATGCACCTTCCTGGAGTAAAGTGCTGCCTACACTAGTTCTTGTGCTTCCCGGGAATCTTAATTTACTTTACACATTACCAACTGTGATTAAAGTTACTTCAAAAAGTGTTAAAACATTAGCTTTTTCTTTGTGAAAGACATGTTTATTATGCAATATCAGTGCTAAAGGAGAAAAAGGCTTGCATGGCCAGTCCAGTAATATTTTTTAAAAATCTGGTTAGAAACTTCTGAAACTCTCATCTAAAGCAGGCAATACAAATCACATTAGAAGCCTCATAATTTCATCATGAGTGCAATTCTTACTATGTGGTTAGGATCATAAGCATTCAGGATCATTATTGTACATTCAGATTATAACTCGAAAATACACATTTGTTCTTCTCTCACTCAGAAAACTTCATTTCCCAGTGTGGCTCTTGAAAAAGTTACCTTAAAAGCTGTTCATTGCCAAGAACGTCACTATTCTCATGCAAATAACAGTGGGCAGAGCAGTAGATGGTGTGCTGTCCACTCACATGACCTAGGATCACGAGGGAAAAGGGTCTTAGTTGAGGAATTATCTAGATCAGTTTGGTTTGTGAGTGTATCTATGGGGAATTGTCTTGATTATTAATTGGCTAAGCCCACTTTGGATAGCGCCATTCCCTAGGCTAGGGAACCATGGAAGTGAGGAGAGCTGGCCAAGCAAACAAGCAGGGGAACCTAGTGCATTCATTTCTCCCTGCTCTTAGCTGTGAATATGTTGTTACTATCTGCTTGAGTTCTTGCCTTGCCTTTCCCCTCAGTGATGGACTGTGACCTGAAATCACAAGTAGACCAAACCCTTTCCTCCCCTATGTTGCTCTTTTTCAGGGTAGCACAGCAACAGCGACAAAATTAGGACTTATACTGGTCAGGCAAAACTGTGGAGGACTAGAGCAGACTGTAGAAGATTGCTCTGAGGGAGATGTTGAAGGGTAGATGGAAAAGATGTATGAAAAGAGAAACAAAGTAGAAAATGGCTAACTCATGCTACAGGTTACAAAACAGAATGTGCAAGCCATTCTTACAGAATAAAAGGCCTCCTGGACCTCTGCTCAGCCTTCCTTTGCAGCTCTACTCAATCAGCCCCTGCTCCGTGGGCTACGCCATCCCTGCTCAGCACAGCCCCATCTTCTCTTTGCTGATCTCTACAGTGGTATTTCCTAGGAAACAGTTCCTCCTCCTCCCTACCTATTGCCTATCAAAATTGTAGCCGTTCCTCAAAGCTCCTCCGGAACACTTTCTTGACACCACACCAAAACCCCGTGCCTTTTTACTGTGTATTGGACTTCAACGGCTGTCAAGATTTGACCACAGTGAAGCTGAGGCGGAAAGGTTGCTCTGAGTCCAAGGCCAGACTGAGCTAGCTAGAGAGTTCTAGGACAGCTTGCTCAGCAGAATAAGGCCCTGAGTCAAAGCCCACACTTCCTTTCTTTTTCCTCTCATTCTACGCTAATCTATACTGAAAGAAACTACAGACATCATTTTGCCCCGTGTACCCCCAGAATTCATCTGAGAAATCTTGGTTCACACAGTCCTCAGTCTCATTGTCACACCTGGGAAAATTAAGCTGTCCTTTAGCCTTATTTACTACCTGTTTCATAGTCAAGTGACTTCAGATTGCCACTTTATGGGCGACTTGTCTGAATCAAAATCCAAACAAGATGCAAACATTGTGTTTGATCTTCATCTTTTATGCCTTTCTAATCTAAAGCATGCTGCCTTTGCTTTTGTGCCATGACACTGACTTGGTGCAGAAAGCAGGTCAGTTGTCCTGCAGAATGCTCCACATTCTGGATCTATCTGCTTCCTCCCTTGTGGTGTCTTTGAACTCCTTTCTCTGTTCTTCCCATTCCTTTTGTTCTCAATTGACCGCTTTAGACACTTACTGCGCCCTCCTGCCTTTTGTCTTTATCACATAGCTTGTATGATGTCAGCTGCCTAAAAGATGCGACCCAGGCTCACCCCACTTTGTGCCTCCCATATAATGTCTAGCACATTCTATATATACTCAAAAATTTTAAATGTAATATGAACTTAATGTATTCTTAGTGTATTCTTAAAATATATTTCACTTATTCTTAATCTGAAGAAATTTACATTAGGGATTAAATTGCCAGAGAACTCTCTCCTCCATAATGTAGGTCACTATTTCTTGGTTTAGACTGAAAGAATTCCATCCACTCTGACTTACAGTGGTACATTCTCATAGCTGAACATTCTTAAATTTTGGAGCATCATAAAACACTTACAAAGAAATTTCCAAGTCCCTGGCATTCTTCTGGGTCCATCCAGAAGTGATTTTAGAAATCAGCTGGGTGGCGCTTCCAGCCTGGAAACTAGGTCACTAATCATCTTTCTGATCAGAAGAACTGGATTCTGCTTAGTAGTTCAGAAACCAAATGGCTGACTATAAAAACACTGTCACGTGTTTGCTTTGTTGTTGATAACTAACTGCAATCTGAGCTTTAATAACTAGAAAGGAGTGGAAGAAACTTCAAAAGGTTGCATGATAAATGTTTTTGACAATGTGTCAGCTGAACATTAAACAGGATCTTTGTAAATCCTCTCATTCTAAGTGGTTTAAATGGAAAGTTTTAAACTTCTTCCCTCTTAAGTATGGGCTCCAGATATCCCAGAATCCTAGGGTTAAAAAAAGAACAACCCATTCCTGACATGGGTGATTTGCATCCCTTGTGTAAATGTGGGGGGATGGGAAGCAAGGCTCTGCCTCCATCTGAGAATGCACCGTTGCTCTGCTGAAGCCGCTTCCTTTATAACATGAAATGGCCACGTGTGCAAAACCATAGAAACACTAAGGAGTAAGTACAGAAATAATACCATCCCCTAGTGCCGTTCTCCAGACTGAGTGAGTATACTGCTGGTCCTCGGGAGAACAAAATGACCTCTAGTAGGACCGGGTCCTATGAAAGCTTTTGGTTGACATGTTAACCAAAGGAAACAAATACACATGGAAGAAAAAAATCAGCCAGGCGGTGGTGGCGCACGCCTTTAATCCCAGCACTTGGGAGGCAGAAGCAGGCGGATTTCTGAGTTCGAGGCCAGCCTGGTCTACAGAGTGAGTTCCAGGACAGCCAGGGCTACACAGAGAAACCCTGTCTCGAAAAACAAAAAAAAACAAAAACAAAAACAAACAAAAAAAAAACCTTCGATTGTTGTGTGTGCTCCCTCTCAAAATACTACACACACACACACACACACACACACACACACACACTTTCATGTGACCCAGATAGGAAAGGCACAGCTGGGTCAGGTCTTTTGATTTCCCCCACCCATTTCCATTCTCCTAGAGATACACTTCCACCTTTTCTATGGAAGGACACCTGTCTTCTGTTCTCATTTCCTAACCTGGAGATGAAACTGATTTATGAGTCATTCTGGTACAAGCATGTGACTCAACCTGCCAATCAGAACATCCTGTTCTTCTGCCCTTTGGGATGAGCAGTGGACCCTACGAGGGCCAACTGATCTTTAAGATTTATTTCCAGTGGGTGGTGGGGGGGTGTGTGTGTTCAGTGTTTCAAGAGAAAACAAAGTCAACAATGGAAGGGTTTTCCTCCTATAGCTACCATGCCAACTAAAAGCTTAAGCAGCCTCGAAGAAAGAGCTGTTGTCTCCTAGCTCAGGGCCAGGAGCCTTAGATCTGGGCAGAGCCAGCTCCCTGTGAATGCTGTCAGAATGGACACTTTCATGCTTCCAGAGGCTCTCACGCTCTGGACTCACAGTCCTTCAGGCTCTGGCCAGCCTCTTTCCTACAGAGCTTGGTTGAGTGGTTAAGAGGCCATGCTAAATCCAAACACACTTGCCCATAACTGGCTGGCATCCCAGAACTCAGGAGAGTGAGATGAAAAACCATTAATTTGATCCCAGTCTGGATTACCTAGCAAGGTTATTGGCTTTAAGTTTTTTCCTTCAAAAGGGTATGCCCTCCTCTAGTATAACCCCAGCTAATTATGTCTGTAAGGACCCACGTGCACATCAAGCCACCATCACACATTCTGCAATAGATAACTTTTCTTGGAAGGATATCTTTCAACCAAACCATCAGGAAAGTTGGGAGTGAAGCTAATTGAGAGGAAACTTTATGAGCTTGGCCTTGAACTTGGTAAGTTTGAGGTGATGCAGACGTGACTGACCATGTACCCACAGGAGAGACAGTTTTAGGCGTCGAATTAGAGGACATGTGAGGCACTGTGTGGAGATGGATGTTGGGAATCAGCAACAGCGAAGCCTAGCTAACACTGCCCATCACCCAGGGAAACCAGATGCTGCGATGTGGGTTCCAGCTGAAATCTGTAAAAACCAATTCATTACCCAATGGAGATGCTACAGAGAGAAAAGGGTAGATTGGAAGAAATATGCACAGGTGAAAAGGTTAGAAAAGTGAGGAAAACAACAGAAGCTAGGGGAAGATTTTGTAGTGTGAAAGAAAAGGCTATCTGGAAGGAGGGGGACCCAGCTATGTCCAGGCCAGCAGAGACCCTAGGAAGTAAAGATGCTGGGAGGGCACCGCATTGGCCATAGAAGATCACAGCTCAGCTGGAGAGCAAGCTTCAGCAGTCACTGCCTACAGAAGAGGAGTGAGCTTGTAGGAGGAGTATATGAGGAGTGAAATGAAAGGTATCCAAAACAAAACAAAGACATGTGACCATCACAAAATTAGAGTATCAAGGTTGAAGTCACCATTGTAGTGTCTCATAGCCCACTGTACAGTATATGAAAGAACAGGGTAGCAGGAAGACAGCTTGCCAATAAGCACACAAAGGAACACAGACATGACGGACCCTTTGAGTTTAAAAAGGAAAAACCGACACCTGTTATCTTCAAACCAGAAGAGATCACACTGTTGACACTTAAAGGAACAGGCTGGATGATAGGAACACAACTGTTTTTATTACATTTTAAAACACCTCTCCCTCTCCCTCTCCTCCTCCCTCTCCCTTCCCCCTCTCCCCCTCTTCTTCCTCTCCTCCCTCTCCTTTTCCCTCTCCCTCTCTCCTTCCCTCCCTCCCTCTCTCTCTCTCTCTCTCTCTCTCTCTCTCTCTCTGTGTGTGTGTGTGTGTGTGTGTGTGTGTGTGTGTGTGTGAGTGAGTGTGCAGTTGCTATGGCCTTTGTCAGCTCTTGTATTGAGCCTTCCTTGAGGCAGGATCACCTGTTCACTACCACATGCATAGGCTAACTGGCCTGCAAGCTTCCAGGGATTCTCCTGTCTTAACCTCCCATCTCCCCACAGGAGCCCTGGAATTATAAAAATGCTACCACTCTTGGCTGTATGGGTTTGAAAGACTCAAAATCAGGTTCTAATCCTTGCACAATAAATAAGCCCTCTACCCACTGAGCCATGTCCCTGAGCCCTACCCAACTGTTTTAAATAAAAAGGCACTTGATCTTTATGTAGTTGGTAGGTATTACTAACACAAACTACAACTATAGTGTAAACAATAATTTACCAAGCATCTCAGAGATCGCTTTAAAGATTGGGGGAGGAAGTTGTTCCCCTTATGAAGCAGTCCACAACACGGGAAAGCAGATGAAATCACAGGAGACAGGCACGGGATGGTGTAGGAGCAAGACTGTAAAGAGGAACCTGAGCTTTCTTGAATCTGGAATTGAAAAGGTTTCATGGAAAAACTCTTGAATATGGGGATTTTAGATCAAATGTGTGAATGGTTAACACTGTAAGCAAATTGAAATGTAAATGAATGGCTGGTGGGCCCACTCCCTTTCCTGGGCTTGCACAAAAGAGTGGTGGTCTATAAGGAGCTAACATTGTTTAATGATTTGTACTCTGTTCTGCAAAGAGTGAACTCAAATGTGTGTGGGGTTAGTGCAATAGCCAAAGAAGGGAATTCCCTTATGCTCCCAAATCCCCAAGCTGTGGTTCTTAAACTTGATCCTGGATTTTACCACCCAAGATAAGAACTTGTTCACAAGTGAGGCTGCCCGAGAAGGAGAGGGGGCAGATGTGCTGTGACTTTCCTGGGTAGAAATAGACCTGGGGACTGTCTGTCAATGGTCTGCTGTGTGACAGGAGCATTAGTGAGGTGTGTTGGGGGATTCCAGCTTCCTTAGATCATCAAAGTCTTGGAATAACATGATTTCTTTTCCTGGAACTTCTCTGAAGACCAGGAAAACACTTAGCTTTTTTATTCCTTTTTGTTCTTTTTTTTAAGTGCATTTTTAGAGGAAAACCTATAGGGATTTTAAAGGACTGAAAATAGATGGGAGAAAAAAAGAAGAAAAATGAAATTTGTCTTATTCTTTCAAGAAAACACTGTCTTTGTTTTTCACATTGTCCAGAATCCTCTGTTTTAGTGTTGAATCAGAGGCCTAGCAGGCCCACACTCGCATGCTGTTTCTTATACATGGGGCTCACTGCAACAATAAAGTTTTCGCCTGAAAGGAAATTTGATGTACATGCAAAGTAACATATGTGATGGATTAAAGTCCCCAAAGATTCCCTTTTCCTCACACTAGTATCACAAGGCAGACTGATTATGAAAGATGTTTAGAAATGGTTTCTTGGCATGCAGGAGTGTGGGACTGGAAACCTGAATGTCCCCGTGATAGGAAAAATAACAAGAGGTGGAGATGCTTCGATGGCTCCCACAGGAGTGGCGCCTGCTGTAGATGCGCTGCTGAGTGCTGCCCCATCCCTCGTTACTGCATGTTCACTTCTTCATCTTGGCAGCTAGGACTGAAGCAACATTACAGGAGGAATCTTGAGCGGCATGTCAGCCAGCAAAGACTTGTCACTTTTGTCCCTAGGCTTGGCCTATTTAAAAACAGTGAGGCAGTGGATGCAGTGGCCTCCCTCGATGGCTAGTGAAACCAGCCCATGAAAATGCCACATTCTGCCACCATGTCATCTTTAGTGGCCCTAGCTGTGTGTCTCCCCACATGAGTGACAAGGCTTGGCCTTCTGACTTCCTTTGTTCCAGTTGAAGGTATTATTTAATAAAAGAAAAGAAAAGAAGGAAATCAAGTGCAATCTTATGACCCACTTGTATTTATCTTAGCCTGAAGTTAGCAGTACTAGAAAGAAACATATTTATCATTTCTGTGTTAATTTGTGTGTCAAAGAAAGCCTGCTCAAAGGAAATCGCATCAGCACCATTTAGAGCTGAATGTGCGTGGTGTTGCATAAACAAACATGGACAATTAAATGGGCAATTAAGTTGAAGGGAGAGTCACCTTTAATCCACTTTTGTAACCAGGGTTTCTACACTAGCCAAAGACTGTCATTTCTGCCTAAGATCAAAACTGAAGGAGGATGTTATAATGGTTTACAGACTTTAATGATAAACTTTAAAAATCATCTTACATGTTTGAAATGGAAAATACACCACCACTAAAAACTGAAACCCTAAACTTCACTATACAAGTTTACATAAATAAGAATATAAGCAGACCTCTGGTCTCTAGTTTTCTGGTGAAGGGGCAAAGCAAAGTCTAAGTCCACAGAGGGTGTGCCTCAGGTGTCTCAGCCCTCACAGGGCTTCCAGAGTAGCAGGCTTTAGCGGAGGCTGGCACACACTGCTGATGATTCTGTTTGCATGTGCAAGTAACTCCCAGTTTCACTTGAGGTCTTTATGTAAGGATGAGAAGGGAGATTAAAATAGTACTGTCATATTGTTCTGATGACAGCCTGGAATACATTCTGAGACATCCAGGGACAGTGGAGTTACAACTCTCGGGTGTCATAGGCAAGGTCAGGGTTCTCTAGAAAGACTCTGGACACAGTAAAATACCATCAGAAAGCTCTATCAAATGCCATGTTCCTGGGGACATTTAATCTTTGTAATCACTGTTTCTCAGTAGTTCTCTCTTCCAATGAGCATTTTCTTTACTGGATGATTTTTAACTGCTCTGTGACTTGAAATAAACTATTGTTCCATTTATTTATGATTAAAAGGCATAGTTCTATGCTCACTTCCTCCTTGCTCAGTCAATTCACAGCTATATGAGGAACTTTAATTTTTAAACACAATGGCACATATGTTCTTCCTGCATGGTTTACAAGCTAGGGAGTGCCTCACTCTAAGTCGGTCACTAACTTCATGAAAATAGCATTGACTATTATAATCCTGCCTCTGGCCTCTGGACCACCAACCCAATGAAAGACCTGAAACTGTTAGTCCTTTTCCTTACACTGAAGGAAGAGCCCTACTAATACATAAAATCCTTCACACTTGGCCCTGCTCTGATTGTTTCCGTGTTCTATACAAACAAAGCATTTTTTTCTCCTAGGCCCCTCACTTGTAGAGTGTGGCCACCCTCACTGTGCGTAGAGAGAGAATTATGTCACTTACATTTGTCTTCTACAATGTCCTCCTTTGTTCCCTACACAAAATACCACAACAGTCTGCTCTCTGCCAAACTGGCCTGCATAGTATTTAAAAGCAGATATAATTAAAGAGTTGTCTCTTTAGTGATGAGACCTGTTGACAAAGCAGAGACGTCACAGAAGGAATAATCCTGCAGGACACAAACTTAAATGTTCACGTTGAGGATCGGTTTCCTATTTTTGACCTAAAAGGACATGATGTCCTTCAATTTCTTAGACTTTTTTTTAGGAAAAAGCTAATTGTGTGTGTGCGTGTGTGTGTGTGTGTGTGTGTGTGTGTGTGTGTGTGTAAGTGTATATGGAAGGGTGTGTAACTATGTGCAAGTGTATGTGCTCAAGTATATGAGTATGTGTATGAGTGTGTGCATATATGTATATGTGTGCATGTGTGTACATGTGTGTGTGATGTCACAACTGGTTGTTTCTCAAAAAAAGAATCCACAACTTAAAAGAAATCCCACTGGTTGTACATTCTGAGGAGCTGTAGCTCCTTTTCATTTTCCCATGGTCTTTTGTGTCAAAATCGGAGATTCAAATTTAAATAACATAATTGTCTTAGAATATCAAACTGGGAACAGTTGCCAACAGAAACCATCATTTTCCTTTCATGTACTACACTTTAATTGAAAAATAATATTTTGGGCTACTTTTCAATTTTTACAATGATTTTTTTAATAGATAATAAGTCATTTCTAGACACGACTTTCTCTGGTTAACCTCTAAAAAGATTTTTGTGCTTTACATTTTTTCACTACAAGCAAGTTTTAAGTACTACTGTTTTTGAAAAGCAAATTTAATTTGAATTCTATCTTGATAATAATGATAAAATACAGTAGGCTGGATAGTCTCCCTGTGTGGGGTGTGAGGACAGCTTCATTTGACTTCCCTCACGCTGTCCCCACCACCGCCTCCCACCCCTCCCTCTCCTCCGCAGCTCTCTGGCTCCTTTTCTCTCCTCTTCCTGCTCTACTTTGTGGCCACCACAAAGGCCAGGTTTCAGGACCCTCTTCAATTTGCTCATTTTCCCAGACAAGGGACCCTGCACATGAATCTAAGAAGCTCTCTATCCTGTTCAGACATAGCTGTGCAGGCCACCTTTCAGCTCAGGGGGCTGCAACTAGAGCTACTAAGCACCAGTGCTATGAACATCACACACTGGTTACTCTCCATCACAGAGGCTGGGACTTCCACCATCAAGACCTCCACAGAGGGGATGTCTGTGAGACTGAAACTCCTCTCAGAGGTGGCTGTCTTTGACTAGCCTCTTTTCTTAGCTTGCTAATTCCAGTCAGCATGGCACGCAAGCATGGCACCCAGGACTACAGCCATTGCAATTGTCCAAGGACCCTTGCATAACATCTAAGAAGCTCAAACTGGTACCATTGCCTTGGGTGTTAGGATTTTAATATATGAACTTGTTGGATATAAATATTAATATCCCAGCAATGGGTCCTCCTTGAAGTCCCAGTAGCTCTTTAAAATCCGTATGTTAGAACCGTTCAGCCCTCAACATTTCCGACTTGCTATCATTTCCCAGATCCTCAGCTTCATTGGCAAGGCCCTGAGAGAGCGAAGTCCCTCCTCTCTGCCAAGCCCCTATTCACGGTTCTACCACCTGAGTCTGCTTCTCCATAGCTACTGCTCCCACTCAAGGCCTCCATCCTGAAGCAGCCTTCTTTCTTAACCCCTTGCCTTCACTGGGACAATTAGTTCCTCAGAATTCAAGAGAAAAATACAAGTAGTTATGAAATGCTCCCACAGAGGAGAGAAGCAGGTTAGCTTCAGGCTTTGGCATTTGGAGGTAACAAGTGATCGGTGACATGAGAACAGAATGGTGAGGAGAGAAGCCTGAAAGAGGCTGGCAGGAGGGGACAGTATGCACAGCGTGGGGCCTGCTAGTGAAGGGGACAGGGAGCCAGGAGGAAGGAAACGGGGTTGCCTTTAAGACAGGGGAAATGCACACGTTTATATTTATTTCTCTGTGAGTAAAACAAACAAAAAAAAAAAAAACAAGAAAATAACCCACTTTGTTATGGCAGACTGCAGACAGCACATTATTATAATCACCACTGTGTAAGTGTATGTGACCAGAGATGGCTATGCATGTTACAAAATATAATATAGACATAGATTCTCTATTTCCAAATACAAGCCTACCACTGTTAAATGTGCCATATTCAGGACCACCAGAAGCCCTGATGGCCGAAATAGACTTCCTTAGGGAGTAGAACCCCACTATTTATGACTCAGTTCCCTTCACAGTAGCAGTTTGGAAGTCACCTGTGCCAGGCATTGATCTGGCCAGGCACTAAGCCTGCAGAAGTGACAGAGAGCCCGCAGCTGCAATCATTTGCAGCCTCACACACACAGGTATGTTAGTTCTCTTCCACAGCAGGTTGGAGAAAGCCCAGAGGAGTCCAGTGAGCTCTGCCCTGAGTTTCAGAACAGGGTAGGTGGGACAAAGAAAAGAAAGAGCAGGCACGGAGAAAGAGGCAGCAGGGTGCAGCCCAGACATTGAACTTGAAGTTAGAGAGACATTAGTGCCAAGCAGCCCGGTGCCTCACTACCGGCCATGGGAGTTGGAGCACACAGAGCCCCCATGATCTCCTAAGGCAGAATATGACTCACTACAAAGAAGCCTCACTAGAGTTGTAAATACAACCCGCCCTGCCTCAGCTGGTTACTGATGGTAACAATGGACCCAGCACAGCACACAAGCCCCAGACACTTCCTCCATGCTGCTGTCTAAGGCCCTTTGTGCTGTACTGAGGAAGTCAAGCTGCATCTCAGCAGTGGGGAGAGCGGCCTCAAATGTCATCAGGAAGGCATCATCATAGGATTCGGGTCTCACAAGATCACTAGCAGTAGCGCACTGACTTAGCAGCCAAGAGCTGGACAGGAAAGTGTGCGTGATTTGCTGCCCAGCAGCGGTTGGTACTCTCCCTCTCCGCAAGCATGCCATTTTCTAACACCCTGTTTCCTGAGAGCCGTCACAAGTCAAAAAATGCTACAGACCTGGCAAGGGTGGGACAATCGCACCTACCTTTGTGGAAACACACCACAGTAGTATACGAAGAGAGAAGGACTTGAGATTTCCAAGCTCATTCCCAGACCTAGTCAGACTGTAAATTCATAATGTTTAATATCAAAGAGACCCTAAAGCCATATAAGATCATTTTAAAATCATCTTACCTTTTAAACTGAAAGTGTTTAGTGTGAGGTCTACCCATGAATGTGCTTCAAACAATTTCTACAATCAGAAACAATACCATATGCATGCTTTTTTCCTTTTGGAGAGTGACCATATGCTCAAAGAGATTTAAGATCCAACACCCAAAATAAAAACAATTCATGAGTGTGTGTATGTGTGCGTGTGTGTGTAGAAAAGACTAACCTTCTATTGAAATGTTTTGTCTGTTTTAGTTTCACTTCATTTTGTTTAGTTTGTTGTCTGTTGTTGCTGGGTTTGGTTGTAGTTGTTGTTTTTAAGACAGGGTATCACACTATATCCCAAGACAACCTTAAACTTACCATCCTCTTGCCCCAGCTTCCTGGGTGCTACAATTCCAGGCAGGTGCCACCACTGCCTCATACATTGAATCTTTAATGGACCCTAAATTAGACATTGTGCCTGAACCTCTAGGATCTGTGATGGGCGTTTTAGACATCTATTCCAGGCCGAGCTCCAGGGCTTCTCCTTGAACACTGCCCTATCTCTTAGAACTAACTGCTCAGAGTCCTCAGGGGTCTTCGTTTTTGCTCATGCTCTGGATCTAAGCCTTCAGGACCACGACCTCTGCCTTCAGAATCTCCCTGGAATCCAGCATTTCATTCACCAACTGCTTCAACCCCATTCCAGTTCTCTATCACTCTTTCCCAGGAAACCAGCTGGTCCTGATCGGCCTCTCCACACCTGCCTTGCCCTTGTCTAGTCTGTGACCAAAGCAGGGCCTACTCAGAGACCTCCAGTAGCTCCCTATCTCAGTGGAGCCTACACTACCCCACATAGCCTGGGGCCTCTTCTCCATCTCCACAGTGGCCGCTGCCTGCAAGGAAGGCTTTCCTGAAGATCCATGTGGCTACATTCTCCCTGCTTGTAAATATTTGCTCAGATAGCCCTCCTTGTACCATCTGTCTTAACGTTGTAACTTTTCCCCAGGATAGCCCCCTCCTCTGATGTAGTTTTCCTCTGCACTGACCAAGGATGCTTATTATACTAATTCTTTGCTTACTCCACCACTATCGTAATGTAGGTCTAGGGAATCAGAAGGGGATCTTTGTACCTCTTCTTGTGACACGTAGGGTCCCTGTCATGGAGTAATATTGACTGGGTGAACCTCATTTTTTAGATTATTTACCATCCTTGCTGTTACCATGCCATGCCTTCTGTTGATTATAACTTTTTGTGCATTGGTTTTGTAACAAGAAAGATCCCCTCATGTGCCCTCTGTCTTTTCTAGTTTACTTTTCACTTAGAGTGAAGATTGACAAGATGCCAACTGTAGACATGTGTGGCTTCTAGCCTCCCCATATTAGCCAGGATCTGCTTCTGACAGCTAGTTGGCAACTGAAAGGTCATCTCTCTCCACAACTGAAAAGTTCCTCAAATTCCACACCATCCTCTCAGAAGTTCTGTGGAGATTCATTTAAGTTTGCTATAAATTAATAATTATAATCTTTAAATGTCATGTTGACTAGATGTCACAATACCTACAGATTTCAATGCTTTTCATTGTTATACTGGTAGGGCTGCTTTAATTAAAAATAACTTCCTCCTTTATTACATGGTTGGAGCCCTGGGATACGAGACATTTTGATAACTGAAACTTTCTGATTTGTCTATTCTATACATTAGGATTTCTTTTCTTTTCTGTGGCTTTTTGGCATTTTGAGACAGGGTCTTGCTGTGTAGTCTAGACTTGACTTGAACTCTCAGCAATCCCGCCTCAGCCTTCTGAGATTGCAGTCATGAGCCACTCCACTCAGCTATATTTGTGGGGTTTTATTCTAGGTACCCCTAAAGCACAAATGATATGGGCTGAGACTCTTTGAAACAAAGTTATAAGTCAAGATCTGAGACCCTCGTGATACCAATTCATGTGGTAGAATTAGCTTTTCAAGTACACTAATTTTTGATGTTGCTTTGTTTGTTCTACACCATTTCAGGCTTTACAAGATGAACTAGAAACCCGCTCTAATCAGGTGCGATGTGCAGAGAAAAAGTTACAGCACAAAGAACTGGAGGCGCAGGAACAGGTAGGTCCTTTGCCTGCTTGCTCCCTCCTTTGCTAGCTCAGGGGCAGTCAGTATGAGCTAGGGCCCTCTGGCTTTGAGGACGGAGCGCCCACCGGACAGTCAGAAACTGGATAGTTCTGTATCGCTAGACACAGAACAAGAGTCTAACAAGAAAGGGAAAGAAAAACAAAGAAGTAGAAAAATAGGTATTGGGTAGGCAGCTGACAGTGTCTTCTACACCACTGTTTAAAAATAAGTGGACATTTATTCTGGGTTCTCTTCAGGTTGGGTGAAGCTGTAAAACATAAACAGACATTACGTAGTTAACAGGGATAAGTCATGTTTTCTGTTCAATTCTAATGTTCTCTCCCCTTCCACTATGTTAATAAAACAAGCTGACTATAACAATAGCTATTAACCTATTTTATTTTCAAATGACAGGCTTATATAGACTGAACTCTTGGTTTTAATGAATTAGAGTACATGGCAATGTGGACTCTTTAAAGTTTTAGCAGTGGCCCAATAGTGTTGATGAGATCCTGGGTTACATTGTCCTCAGCCTCTGGGTATAGGCTTGCCTCCACTTCCTCAGTGTCACCAGAGACTACAACAAACCACCAGGAGTGTGGCCATACCTCAGCTGTGCCAGCAAAGTTCAGTACAGGGTTTCAGGATGGGTCACTGTGATTTTTGGAAAATGTAAGCATTCAGGTCTGGTGATGGAAGCTCTGTTCATCTCTGGTGATATTGACAGAAAGGGACTCAAGGCACAGAGTGGGGACAAACGGTGTGGTGTTCTAACAGTCTCTGAGTTACAGTTGCCAACCAATGCTTCCCCACTTTTTTTTTTTTTTTTTTTTTTTTGAGACAGGGTTTCTCTGTGTAGCCCTGGCTGTCCTGGAACTCACTCTGTAGACCAGGCTGGCCTCGAACTCAGAAATCCGCCTGCCTCTGCCTCCCAAGTGCTGGGATTACAGGCGTGCGCCACCACGCCCAGTGCTTCCCCACTTTCTATAGCTTGTCTCTACATTCTAAAAGACTCACCAACCAAAAGCTTTTAGTTAAGTTTATCAGCTTTTCCTCTTACATATAATGTTCTTAGTATCAATCTAGAGAACTTTTTTCCTAACATTAACTTCCAGGTTTTCTGCTTTTTTGCCTTTAAGTTTTACAGGTTTATTACTATTACCATTACCATTACCATTACCATTACCATTACCATTACCATTACCATTACCATTACTATTACTATTACTATTTACATTCAAGGATGTGATCCATTCTGAGTTAATTTTTTTATTATTTTACTTATTTAATTTACATCCCACTCACTGCCCCCTCCCACAAGTCCTCTTTCCTCCCCACTCCTTCTCTCCTCTGAGAGGGTGAGGCCCCCAGACAGCCCCCGACCCAGGCACATTAAATTTGTGAGACTAAGTGCATCCTCTCCCACTGAGGCCAGACAAGGCAGCCCAGCTAGAAAGACATATCCCATGTGCAGGCAGCAGCTTTTCGGACAGCCCTGTTCCAGCTGTTCAGGAGCCACATGGAGGTCAAGCTGCACATCTGCTACACATGTGCAGGGAGGCCCAGGTCCAGCCCATGTATGTTCTTTGGTTGGTGGTTCAGTCTCTGAGAGATGCAAGGGTCCAGGTTAGTTGACTCTCTTGGTCTCCCTGTGGAGTTCCTATCCCTTTTGTGCCCACAACCCTTCCTACTGTTCTTCCATAAGAGTCCCCAAGCTCCATCCACTGCTTGCTTGGCTGTGGGTGTCTGCATCTGTCCGAGTCAGCTGCTGGGTGGAGCTTCTCAGAGGACAGCCATGCTAGACTCCTGTCTGCAAGCATGACAGTATCATTAATAGTGTCAGGGATTGGGGCTTGCTCATGGGATGGGTCTCTGTTATTGGTTGGCCATTACCTCAGTCTCTGCTCCATCCCCCATCCCTGTATTTCTTGTAGACAGAATAAATTTGGGGTTGAAAGTTTTGTGGGTGGGTTTATGTCCCTGTTGCTCCATTGGTGCCTGGCTGTAGGAGGTGGCCTCTTCAGATTCCATATCACCAATGCTGTGAGTCACAATTAAGGATAACCCCCCATTGATTCTTGGGTACCTCCCTTATCCCAGGTCTCTGTCTCTTCTAGAGATGCAGGTTTCCATACATTCTCGCAGCTATCTGGCCATCCCTCCTGTCCCTCCACACACCTGATCCTGAACCTCCCTATTCCCCTCCACAGCCCTTCTCCCTGTTCCCCCCCTCCATCTGCTCCTTATAACTATTTTATTCCCCTTCTAAGTGAGATTCAAACATCCTTGTGTAGTTAAAAGTTTTAAGAATCCAGGCATCAGGTTTCTTCTACCTGCCTTAGACCATCTGTATTCCTGAATGAAAGACACACACAGCCTCCATGTTTTTAACATGCCTTAGCAGCACTATAGCTAGGCAGCGGCCTGCCCTCCATGTACTTAGAATCCATTTCCCTGTCAATAATAGCATTTACTATGTTTCATCTGGGCTGCTCTTAGCTCCAGTTGGCCAGCCCACAGGGCCACATTTTCTTTTTTCCTACCCATGGCAGCTCTCTCCCGCCTCCGTCTCTCTCTCTCTCTCTCTCTCTCTCTCTCTCTCTCTCTCTCTCTCTCTCTCTCCTCTCTCCTCTCTCTCTCTGTGTCTCTCTCTCCTCTGTCTCTGTCTCCTCTCTCTGTCTCTCTCTCTCTCCCTCCCCCCCCCGCCCCCGCCCCTCTCCTGCATGTTCTTTTATGGCAGCTTCTTCTTTCTCTAGTAAAGAATATTTAAGAAGTCCAGTCCCAGGGTTTCTTTTTACTACATCCTTGTTTGTGCCTCCCTTCTTGTTTAGTTTCTTTGGGTATGTAGAGTGTAGGATCACTGTATCCTAAACTGTAGGGAGAGTATCCTACTGTGTTTCCTGTGTTTTTGCCTAATATCCACTTCTAAGTGAGTACATACCATACATGATGCCCTTTTTACACTGAGTTACCTCACTCAAGATGATATTCTCAATTTCCATCCATTTGCCTGCAAAATTCATGACATATTGGTTTTTAATAGCTGAATAGTGTCCTATTGCATAGATGTACCAGATTTTCTTTATCTGTTCTTCAGTTGAAGGACATCTATTTAGGTTGTTTCCAGTTTCTAGTCATGAATAAAGCTGTTATGAACATAGTTGAGCAAGTATCTTTGAATGATGGTAGAGCATCTTTTGAGTATATGCCCAGGAGTGATATAGTGAATAGGTATAGTTCTTGAGTTAGAACTATTCCTAGTTTTCTAAGAAAACACCAAATTGATTTTTAAACTGGTAGTAAAGGTTTGTACTCCCACCAGCAGTGGAAGAGGATGCTTCACATCCTTGCCTGCGTGAACTCTCTCTTGAGTTTTTGATCTTAGCTATTCTGAGGGGTGTAAAATGGAGCATTAGAGTTATTTTGATTTGCATTTCCCTAATGACTAAGGACTTTGAACATTTCTTTAAGCATTTCTCAACTATTTGAGATTCCTCTGTTGAGAATTCTCTGGGTAGCTCTGTACCTCATTTTTAGTTGGTATCTAACTTCTTGGGTTCTTTATATATTTTGGATGTTAGCCTCCTGTTAGATGTAGGGTTGATGAAGATCCTTTCCCAATCTGTAGACTACCATTTGTCCAATTGACAATGTCATTTGTCTTACAGAAGCTTTGCAATTTCATGAGGTCCCATTTATCAACTGTTGATCTTAGAGACTGAGCCATTGGTATTTTGTTCAAGAAATTGTCTCCTGTACCAATGCATTCAAGGCTATTTCCCACTTTCTCGTCTATGAGATTTAGTGTATGTGGTTTTATGTTGAGGTCTTTTATTCACTTGGACTTGAGTTTTGTGCAGAATGATAAATATGGATCTATTTTCATTCTTCTACATATAGACATCCAGTTAGACCAGCACAATTTGTTGAAGATGCTTTCTTTTTTTTCTTTCTTTCTTTTTTCCATTGGATGGTTTTGAATTCTTAATCAAAAATCAAGTGACCAAAGGTGTGTGGGTTAATTTCTGGGTTTTTGATTTGATTCCATTGATCAACTTGTCTGTTTCTGTACCAATGCCATACAGATTTTTTTTTATCACTATTGCTTTGCAATATAGCTTGAGGTCAGGGATGGTGATTCCTTCCAAAGTTCTTTTATTGTCCAGGATTATTTTGACTATCCTAGATTTTTTTATTGTTCTATATAATGTTGAGAATTACTTTTTCAAGGTCAATAAAAATTGAGATTTTGATGGGAATTGCATTGGATTTGTAGATTGTTTGTGGTAAGATTGTCATTTTTACTGTTAATCCTGCCTATGCCATTCCATCTTCTGGTATCTTCTTCAATTTCTTTCTTCAGGGACACAAATAGCAATACTTTGACTTCTTTTCCAATTTATATCCCCTTGATCTCCTTTAGTTGCCTTATTGCTCTGGCTAGAACTTCAAGTTCTATACTGAAGGGGTAGAGGGAGAATGGGCAGCCTTGTCTTGTGCCTGATTTTAGTGGAATTGCCTTAAGTTTCTCTCCCCATTTACCTTGATGTTGGCTATTGGCTTTCTGTATATTACTTTGATTATGTTAAGGTATGTACCTTGTATCCCTGACCTCTCTAATACTTTTAACATGAATTGGTGTTGGATTTTGTCAAAGGCTCTTTCAGTATCTAATGAGATGATCATGTGATTTTTTTTCTTTCAGTTTGCGTATATGATGGATTATATAAACATGTTGATAGCTTTTCATATATTGACCCATCCCTGCATCTCTGGGATGAAACCTACTTGATCGTGATGGATTATATTTTGATGTGTTCCTGGATTTGGTTTGCAAGTATTTCATTGAATATTTGGCATCAATGTTCATAAGAGAAATCAGTCTGAAGTTCTCTTTCTTTGTTGAGTCTTTGTGTGGTTTAGGTAACAGTGTGACTGTGGCTTCATAGAATGAGTTTGACAGTATTTCTTCTATTTCTATTTTGTGGATTGGTTTGTGTAATCTTGGTATTAGCTCTTCTTTGAATGTATGGTAGAAAACCAGCTGGCCCTGGGCTTTTTTGTTTGTTTGTTTGTTTGTGAGACTTTTAGTGACTGCTTCTATTTCTTTAGGAGTTATAGAGTTGTTTAAATAGTTTGCCTGATCTTATTTTAACTTTGGTAAGTGGTACCTGTCTAGAAAATCCATTTCATTAAGATTTTCCAATTTTGTGGAATATAGGCTTTTGAAGTAAGACCTAATGATTCTTTGAATTTCCTCAGTCCCTGTTGTTACCTCTCCCTTTTCATTCCTGATTTTACTTATTTGGATACTGTTTCTGTCTTTTGGTTGGTTTGGCTAAAGATTTGTCTATCTTTTTGGTTTCATTGATTCTTTGTATTGTTTTGTTTCTAAATGATTAGTTTCAGCCCTGATTTTGATTATTTCCTGCCTTCTACTCCTCTTTGGTGTGCTTGCTTGCTTCTTTTTTTCCTTAGAGCTTTCAGGTGTACTTTTAAATTGCTATTATGAAAACTTTTTAATTTCTTTATGGAGGAATTTAGTGCTATGAACTTTCCTTTTAGTACTGTTTTCATTGTGTCCCATAAATGTGGGTATGTTGTGCCTTCATTTTCATTGAATTTTTTTATTTCTCCCCTGACCCAGAGATCATTATCAAGTAGAGATTTCTGGTATTCATTGTTGAAAAATTCAGCTTTCATCCTGATTGTCTGATAAGATACAAGGTATTATTTCAATTGTCTTGCATCTGTTGAGGCTTGCTTTGTGACTGCATATACCATCAATGAGGTGCTGAGAAGAAATTATATTCTTTTGTGTTTGAGTAAAATATTCTATAGATGTCTGTTAGGTTCATTTCATTGATAATGTGTTAGTTTTATTATTTCTATGTTTAGTTTTTGTTGGGATGGCCTGTCAATTGATGAGAGTGGGATATTGAAGTCTCCCACTATTAATGTGTGGGGTTCAATATACTATTTAAGCTTTAGCATTGTTTCTTTTACAAATGTGAGTACCCTTGTGTTTGGGGGCATAGATGTTCAGAATTGAGATACCATCTTGGTATATTTTTCCTTTAATGAGCATGAAGTGTCCTTCCCTGTCTCTTTGGATTAATTTTGCTTGAAAGTCTATTTTATTACATATTAGAATGGCTACTCCAGCTTGCTTCTTGGGTCTGTTTGATTGGAAAACTTTTTCCAGCCAATCTGAGATAATTATCTTTATTGGTGAGCTGTGTTCCTCATATGCAGCAGAATGATGGATCCTGTTTTCACCTCCATTCTGTTAGCCTGTGTCTTTTTTATTGGGAAATTGAGTCCATTGATGTTGAAAGATATTAATGACCAGTGATTATTTCCTGTTATTTGGATGTTTGTGGTATTTGTGTGTGTGTTTGTGTGTGTGTGTGTGTGTGTGTGTGCGCGCGTGCATGCTTCCCTTGTTTTTGCTGGTATGGAATTACTAATTTCCTGTGTTTTCTTGGATGTATTTATCCTCCTTGGATTGAAGTTTTCCTTCTAGTATTTTCTGTAGGCTGGACTTATGGATAGATATTGTTTGAGTTGGGTTTTGTCTTGAAATCGTATTTCCTCCATCTATGGTGATTGAGAGTTTTGCTGGCTATAGTAATCTAGGTTGGCGTCTGTGGAGTTTTTAGGGGCTGTAAGGTATCTATCTGTCCAGGCCCGTCTAATTTTCAGAGTCTCTGTTGAGAAGTCGGTGTGATTCTGATAGGTCTGCCTTGCATGTTACCCGACCTTCTTCCCTTGCCACTTTTAATATTCTTTCTACGGTCTATAGATTTTCTGTTTTGATTATTATGTGGTGGGAGGATTTTCTTTTCTGGTCCAGTCTGATTGGTATTTTATAAGTTTCTTGTATGGTTACAGGTATCTCTTTCTTTAGGTTAGGAATGTTTTCTTCTATCATTTTGTTGAAAATATTTTCTGGGCCTTGGGGCTAGGACTCCTGACTAAGCCAGTTCAGGAGTCAACAGGGTATCCAGCACAGGAGTGAGGATTAAAAAGAAAAAAGACAGTTAGACAACATTGTAGCATGACCCCAGCCAGTTCTGAGGCTGAGGCAGGTTTAATTTTATACCATTTTAATTACATGCAGATATTAAGGGCGAGTAGTACAATGAGCAATCACGCAAGACAATAGTCAAGGAACAAGCAAGACAATAAACACAAAGTCCCACGATCATTCTGTTTTAAGGATGATCAAGGTGTCTGAGCCTACTTCTTTGTTCTACCCTAAAATCAGATTCTTACCTGGGCTTCCTTCCTTGTCATAGCCTAGTATCAGATTCCTGCCAAGGGGCCTATTTCCTTGTTTTTTGCCAATGTCAGACTCTTGCCAAAGGCACCCTGAAAGGCTCTCCACAGACTCTTCACCTTCTTCTATTTCTATTATCCTTAGGTTAGGTCTTTTCATGGTATCCCATATTTTCTGGATGTTTTGTGTCAGGAATTTTCTAGCTTTAACGTTTTCTTTGACTGATGTATCACTTGCTTCTATTGTATCTTCTACACCTCAGATTCTCTTCCATTTCCTGTATTCTGTTGGTCATTCATTCCTGCATCTGTTGTTCCTGCTCTCTTCCCTAGGTTTTCCACCTCTAGGATTTCCTTGGTTTTCTTTATTGCTTCTATTTCCACTTTGAGATCTTGCACAGTTTTATTTCTTTCCTTCACCTGTTTAATTATATTTTCCTGTATATCTTTAAGGAATATATTTGCCTCCTTTTTAAAAACTTCTACCTGTTTGATTGTATTTTTCCTGCATTTCTTTTAGGGATTTATTCATTTCCTCTTTAAAGCCTCTATAATTTTTTAATATTGAATTTAAGGTTATTTTCTTGTGGTTCGGTTATGTTAGGATATCCAGGGCTTGCTGTTGTAGTGTAGCTATGCTCTGAAGGTGTCATATTGCTCTGCCTTTTTTAGATTGTGTTCTTTCAAGGGCCTTTAGCCATCTGGATAGCTTTGGGCCCTGGATGTTCTTGTTGTGGTATGTGTTGGGAGAAGGATTAACCTCAATGGTCCTGGTATGGCATGCCTCTAACGGGTATCTCTGGGTTGTATGGTTCTGGATCTGCAGGTCTGTATGGTTCAGGGGCAGAGAGGGAGAGGGAGAATGGAGGTCCACCTGGGCAATCAGGCTGCTCAGGGCAGCTTGGTGTGCCTAGAGGACTCAGCCAGCAAGGAAGATGGATAGGGGAAGGGAAGCTTACCTGTATGGTTCAGGATCCATATGTCTAATGAAGGTGGGAGGAGAGCTGGGGGAAGAATGAAGGTCCCCTGGGATAGCAGGCTGCTCAGGGCAGCTTGGCTTGCTCCAGGGGGCTCAGCAGCAGGGAAGATGGGTGGGGAAAGGAAGTGTATATGTATGGTTCCAAGTCAACAGTCTAATAAAGTGGGAGGAGAGGTGGCAGGAGAATGGAACCTGAGTTAATTTTTATAAAATTAATTTCATAAAAGTTCATATTTTAAAAATTAAAACTTACTACAAGACCTGACTTCCTATAACTTCTTGCCATGCCATAGTGTCTTCCCTGTATAATCTATTTCACATATATACTACTGTTTTCATACATGCATATGCATGTATGTATATATTGTGTATTATATGGTGTCCTTATCATACAGTTGAAAACAGGTGAAATACTGATTAAAAAAAAAAAAAAAAGATGCTTTCCGAATGTCTACAAGGGACAGACATTGCGCAAGAAGCATTTAATCTTCTCTGTCCAACGAAAGTCAGCACTGCCATCTCCATTTTACCAGTGGCCGTGCAGGACCTCACCTAGTGGAAGTGTGTCAAACACAAGTCACCTGAATTCTAGCCCTTTGTTCCTCTCTGACAACTTTTTATCCATTTCCAGTTAGTATAAGAAAGGAAGAAACAAACACTCTGGTGCTGTTCCAAACCACACCTAAGGATGACAAGAGCCTAAACCTGGATGTCCAGTGCCCACGACAGTAGCTAATACCACTGACCTTCTACAGGCAGAGCGGTGCCTGGACAACGGCAGTGGACACGTGCTCGTCGGTGGGAGTGCAGTGGCAGGCAGGCCCAAGCAGCGTGGGTCTACTTGTGCAGGTCACCTGACAAATGTCACCTGAGCCCCGTTCTCTGTCCAAGACACTCCTGACAAAAATAATTTAAAAACTAGCTTTTCAAAAACAAAACTCTCCGAGGCTCCCTAGAGGGCTGCGGCCTCGCCACTTTGTGGTAAAATGTGACTTCAGGTAAAACGTTGTTGACACCACTTAAATTCATGGCAAAACTTCACACAGAAAAGTCCATAATATGTTGAGAGTTAGGAAATCAAGAACCCCAGATGAACAATGGGGAAGGATTCAGGAACTACTTCCAGCCTTTTTTTCTTGACTTCTTTTTGATCATCAAAGTTGCTTTCATGTTTGCAGTGACAATAGCTTTTTAGAGTATTTCTCACTCTAACTTGTGATATCTCCCATTAGGCCACAGTTTACCAAAGAAACATGGGGAAATCCCCATAGATGACGCCGAGTGTTCCTAGTCCTCGCCACCACAGGTGGTAGGGTCTTTCTACAGTTTCCTAGGATGTAGCTGGAATGGTTGTTTCAAGAAAAATGAATAGCAAGGAATCTGTTCTTAATAAATCTTAATAAATTAATAATACTCATCAGTAATTTAATTTAACCTTTTATCTAAATTTGACTCATGTTCCCCTTTCAATTGATGACCCCAAGAGAATCAGCCAAAAGGACGAGGGCTCCATGGGTGATGGTTTCTTAGGGTCTGCTTCTGTATGGGCCTCAGGTATCGGAAACACTGACAGCATCCTAATGCGCCCTGCCTTTTCATCACCCATCAAAGTGACTCCAGTAGCAGTAGCTAGCCTTACATCACCCAAGCAAGCAGCTGAGCCGAACAGAAAACAGCTACTTAGAACTTTCTTCTTTCTCTTGTCAACTAAATATTATTATCCTGATACTAGTTGCATAAAAAAATCAAATTGAAACTGGCAGGATTACAAAAGACAATTTCCTCGGCTGCTTTTTATAACTTACTTGCTTTAAAAAAATAAGTTTAAACTGTCTCTGGTTTTCATTTAAGAAAAATTCCTGTGTTTTGATTTTACAAAAACAAAAAATGAATGAGGCATTTTAAAAGCTATGTTTTTAATTAAAAACAAAAGGCTGCTTCTCATCAGGTCTTGATGGGTGGTATCCTTTATGCCCTGATGCCACTTGCCCTGGTGCCATCAGCTCTTCCCTGTCCCCTCCACTGGCACAGCTGCACAGAACACACCTTCATCAGTGTGTGCAAAGGAAACCCTACAGAGAAGGGTGCAGTCAGAGAACTAGGATTGAAAATGTACTAGTTTCCTAAGTTAATCTTACAAAAGTACAATCCCTCCTGTAATACTCAGATATAAAGTAAGTATTTATCTATACCAAGTTTTAGTGCTATTTCTAATTCCAGATAAGATCTGGGCAATAACCCATAATTGCAGGAAAGGGTGAGGGAATGGGGCTCTGATCAGACATCTGCCTTGTGCAAAGAAACAGCACTCCAGAAAGGCTGTGCTGTCTCTGGTTCTGAAGTAGATGACCCAAGGAGGGCTGGGTATACGCTGCTCCTCCAGGGATGTTCTTTTCCATCACAGTAACACAGCATAGAATACACAGGTGCTATCTGTCACTCGAGTTCAGGTATAGATGAGCACATTATGGCTAAAACTAAAACTCACCTTTGGGACCAAATGTTTTATAACTCACAAGGAGAATAGATTATTCTCCTTCTGGCAAATTATAGAGAAAAGAAGAAAAAATAAACTTTTATTTGGTATTTTAACACTGTGTAAAGCATATTTTTATAAGTGTTACTAAACAGTGTCAGATTCTATGCTATTACAGTGGGTACTAAACACATGTAACAAGCCCCCTGTTTCAGACTGGTGATCTGAAAGCTGAAAACATAATTAGCTTTCATATTGATTTAATTGATTTTGCCAGTGGCTAAGGAAAGATTTCATTAGGTCTCATGGTCTCTTGATACATTGTTGACTTTCTCCTTTTTCATATTTGATTACATTGATCACTTTGTTTCTCAGAAAAAAATATTTTAAATAAGTTAATTTTTAAAAGCCAACACTTCAGAGACTTCCTTATAAATAATCTTGAATGCTGACCATGTTGTACAAGAGGTACTATTTTCTTTTCTGCTCCTTTCATATTTTCTCCCTACCTGGTGCTGAGGATGGAGCCCAGAGTCACTAAGTCATTTTAGTCCTCATAGGTGCTCCACTCAAGACAATGGCAGTATGAGAAGACTTGAAGATAGATGATCGGTAGACCCTGCCATCAAGGGTCACAGTATACTAAGAAGCCGGGTGTCAGTGGACTCCAGGCGGGAAATTAAAGGGGGGGTTGCTTCCACAAGGCTAAGTAATAGGAAGAACAAAAGCCTTATGTTACCTCACATCTTCATGGTCCCTGGGAGAGTAGGGGTGAAGAGGAATCTGCCAGAAGGAGGTTGGGTTCCCAGTACCCTTTGACAGGGTGTCATTTCAAGAGTACCAGGAGCAAGGCAGCTCCTTTGATGGCTGTCAGGGAAGAGCTAGCACTTCCTCTTCCAGAAGCCTTCAGTGAAAAGCTCCTGGCTCCCACCTATCCCACTGCCTCAGCTGTCCCTGGAGGCTGCTCGAGCTTTGTGGCCAGCCTTTTTGATGGCCATTGTGTTAGCTCCTAATAGTGTGTGATGTGTCCACGTCTAGACTGTCCAGGTGCAGGTAGTCCATAAGCTGTTTTCAAAGATGTAATTTCTAAAAGTCACTCACCCCTCCCTTTTCAGCCACAGTTTTGTAGGCCCGGCTTCATGATGAAGGCCTAAACACGCTGGTTAATTCAATTTAATGACCAAAGCCCGTCTCAATGGTCACTGTGTGCTTATGTCTGGGCTTGTCCCAGAGACCCCATTAAGACCCAAGGAGAGGAAAGCAATGCAGCAGTTAAAGTATTGTGGGTCTGAACCCACCCTTGTCTCTACTAACCTTACATTCTTGGTCAAGTCCCTTCCTCGTCCATAAACTGTTAGTAATCTCTTCCCACAGGGCTCTTGGTAAGAGCAAAACAAGATGGTGGAAGTAAAAGTACTTTAAACACTATAAAACATGCAGCTGCAGTGTGTGTAATTAGTTGTTCATAGCAGGGAAGGAGGGGGCCTCTGACTTGGACATTAAATGAGCAGAGAGAAGGCCTTCCGTTAGGACAGGAAGGAGTGTGGAGCAGAACAACTCTGAGGTGGTCAGGGGTATTACGTCATGTCTTGGCCAGGGGCTACGTCAGTAAAGAGGAAAATAAACTGGACCATAACACTGCTTTCATTCGTCAACTAAGAGAGACAGACAGACAGACATACAGAAACCCTCACTGTCACTATCTGTTCTTCACTGAGTATGTGGTATGTGTCAGGGTAGTTGGTGACCACTCTTAGATGTGGTGCTAGGGTGTTTCAGTCATTGTCACAACATTGTCAGCCACTGGAGACTTCTTTTAAACAGAGTGCTACACAGTCTAGTTTAGCTTTGCAAGGATTAATCAGCAACAGTAGATGAGAGATCCACTCAGACATTACAGCATTGAAATTCGCATTGCAAGTTACAAGAGGAACATGAAAAACTTGATGTCACAGAGAATAGAGAGGGTAGATAGGAAGATTTACTCACAAGGAAATTTCACAAAAATACAGATATGGAAGCAGGAGTAAGAAAGAAATGTATCAAGACTATCTGAGGTTTTGGTTGGTTGTTTTTAATGACAAGATGGTACACAACAGACTTTACTATGGTTATTTCTGAGATGTTAGGAGCAACACTCAAGTGGAAACATGGAGTTGAGATCTGAGTTACCAACTGCAAAAAGAACATTTGCTGCAAGCATCTGCTCACATGGGCATGAGTACCAAGAGGCCCTGAGTGGGCATGGCCAGGACCAAGACATAGGCAGATCCAAAGGAATCAAGTGGGCATAGGAAGATAAGAGCAGAGCTTGAGGAACTGAATACCACAGATCAGGAGAGTGCTCCCTCTCAGACTGTGTCCTGTAGGGTAAGAACTCCCTTCATGACATCTGTGAGCCATTTGGATCACTCTGTGGAGGCATTGTTGTTTCAACCCCATACTGAACCTTCCCTTCCACCCCCATCCCCTGCCTCTTTCCCTCTGTCTTCTGTGCTTTGTAGAACTTCTGTGGTCTCCATTGAAGGTTTTCCCACCCAGCGTCCTTGGATACTGGCTGTGCTCTGAGGGTGGGACCGTGTGCTGGAACTGTGTTAGGTCTGTCAGCACTTAGCCCTGTGCCCGCCCCATGTGGTGCTTGGTAAGTATGATGGGAGAAAGGAAGGAAGGAAGGAAGGAGTAATAGAGTCAGGGAGACTGGGAAGAGAAGGCAGGAAGGAAGGTTGACAGCATCACATGCTACAGGGAGTCTAACGTTGAAGACTCGTTCAAAAGCCACTGAGCTCTGCTCATGGGTACCTTTGGTATTAACCTCGGAAACATATTCCAAGTAACTTTCTAGGCTTATGTTTGTCTAGAGTTTTATGAAAATAATACCACAGCTTCTTATCTGAGGTACAATGATTTCATTTGGTACGATCATTCATGGGTCATCATAACCTCTGTGGCCCTCAGTAATTCCCCAAACATTATAGCACAAAGGGTTGTGAACCAGGGAAAACTAGAGATACCAGTACCCTGTCCACACAGCCCTCCTTTCTGCTCACCTCTAAAGTAGGGCAGATTTTCCTTCTGAATTTCTCTTAAAAGAGTTTCTCAGGGACCAATGAGATAACTCAGCAAGGAAAAGCACTTGGTGGTCAAGCCTGATGACCTGAGTTCAATCTCTCCAGCTCACAATGGAAAGAGAGAAGTGAGCTCAATATCTTCTGATTTACACACACACACACACACACACACACACACACACACAGAGAGAGAGAGAGAGAGAGAGAGAGAGAGAGAGAGAGAGAGAGAGAGAGAGAGAGAGACTGAACTGCCTCAGGGCCGATTTAAGCCCATGCACACATCATACACACCCCCAAAATAAAAGGAAAACAATTTTAATGTCCTGAGAAAGCCAGAGGAAAAGGACCTTCAGTAGTCCTGTGCTGTGTCCAGAGACAAATGGAACATTCTGCCTCTTCCTTCCTGGGTCCTGGAGGTGAAGGAAGTCTGGGGCTTTAGTGTTAAGTGGCTTTCAGGTGATAACAGCATGGCAAATCTTGCAGTGTCTCAGACCCTCCCGCCTGTTTCACCCCTACAACTGCTAGGGTCTGTCTTTCCCAAGAAGCCTGCTTGCCTCCCACAGTGCTCAGTGCTCTGCTGGGGAATAATGTGGAGAGAGCAGAACCCAAGTCAATGTGTTCAGAGCTTTTACCTCCCAGCGTTCTCATCGTTAGAGCGCCTGCATCATCCTCACGGGTAGCAACAAATCCATAGAGCCCCGTTAGGAGCAGCCTTAAAGAAGACGGTGCTGTGAAGACAGAATCGATTCAGCAATAATCGTGACAATTGTTAAAAGGAAGAATTGGTCTTCTACAGATTTCTAAGCCTTTAATTTCCCCACTTTCCACAATGGATTTTAAAACTTCCCAGCCTTGGCTGCTGTGGGCTAATTCATCTGCAGTGAACTCTATTTGAAAGTACTAACAACTCTAAACTATGCTTTCTCCCAGAGCACATTAGGAAAACAGGAATAATAATTGCAACAGAAATATAATTCAAAGACTTTTATTGACTTTTCATGTCTAATGGTTATTATTCTGGCTTGTTTCAAGTAATTTTAATAACCACAGTTTATTTACAAAATTCAGAATGCTTCTTTTGTTCCTGTGCCAACAAAATGCATTTGTTCCCAGACAGCTGGCGTGAGGCATCATCCTAAGGCTGGGACTGTTATGAAGGATACAAACACATTTCACTTTGGCCACGTCTTCTCAATGAGCTTGACTAACGTGTGTCTCAAACACTTGAACTCAGTGTCAGTGACAGTATATTTTTATGACAATACACATCTCAGAGTGTTCCTTATAAACCAGCTTGTCCAGCAGACGTCAGTAGCAAGTCAAGCACTTGCCCCTAAACCCCTCACTAAAAAGGTTCACAGCGTCACAGAGAGGTTTTGAGGCAAACCCAAAGCTCTCTCCTGGTGTGAATATACTCTGTGTTTCCACCTTGCTTTCCAGAGTCTCTTTGTTTTGAACCTCAGTAGATGTATTGTCCTGGGGACAAGAGGGGGCTGGACCCCCGATGTGCCTGCTGCATGGTTTTAATCCTGTGGTTTGCTGACATATCAGTTGCAAGAATCAGCCAGGCACCCCCCACACCATTGCAGCTGTTTGTCCAGAGAGCATTTTCTGCATTGCTGAAGTAGCTCAGTCCTTGCAGCAACCCCTAGGGATGACGAAGAGCAGAAGAGAGCCCCAGGACTGCACAGGCTCCAGCACAGCACTGCTGCACGCTAAGCCAGAGGTCTATCTCAGCACGCTAAGCCAGAGGGTCTATCTCAGCACGCTAAGCCAGAGCGTCTATCTCAGCACGCTAAGCCAGAGTGTCTATCTCAGCACGCTAAGCCAGAGCGTCTATCTCAGCACGCTAAGCCAGAGCGTCTATCTCAGCACGCTAAGCCAGAGCGTCTATCTCAGCACGCTAAGCCAGAGCGTCTATCTTAGCACGCTCAGCGAGGATGCCTAGCTAAGCTGGAGCTCATTTTATGCCCTTTTAATGTAATCTGACAATATTTTCTCATTTCTTTTATTAGATAGTTTGGGTCTAATTGTAAAACTTTTTAAGAAATTTTTTAATCCTCAAATGATTTATTCTAAACCAATAAATCATGGAGACCTTAAAAATTATACAGCAGACTATGTTTATAGCAGCCTTGTTTATAATAGCCAGAAATTGGAAGCAGCCCAAATATCCCTCAAAGGAGGAATGGATACAGAAAATGTGGTATATTTATACAATGGAATACTACTCAGCAATTAAAAATAATGAATTCATGCAATTTGTAGGTAAATGGTTAGACCTGGAAAATATCATCCTGAGTGAATTAACCCAATCACAAAAGAATGCACATGAAATGCAATCACTGATAAGTGGATATTAATGAGCCCAGAAGCCCTAAATACTCAAGACACAAATAGCAAGTCAAATGATTCCCAAGAAGAAGAAAGGAGAGGACCCTGGGCCTGTAAAGATTGCATCCAGTTTAGTAAAGAAACCGAGGGGGGAGGGGGAATTATTGGGGAACAGATGGGGGGGAGAGGAACTATGGGAACTATGGTGGGTGGGAACTGGGAAAGGGGAAAGCCTTTGGAATGTAAACATAGAATATAGAAAATAAAATTAAAAAAAAATTATACAGCAGAAACAAAACCATGTTGCTTCTTTAGCATCTTTTAAAATCAATGGGCAAGAATTGTGAAGCATTCACCTTGGTATGGAGAGCCTGCGTCCCTGAGGCTTACATTTCTGGCAGCCACAAAGCACTGAATTCCTGGAATTGAGTGAACAGCTGGAAAGAGGAAGTGAGGGGAGAAATAAGCAGAGATGCTAAGGAGGCTGACCTGAAGCGGCATGCTGACAAGAGTGAGATGTTTGGTGACTACCTCCCCGCCTGTGTGTTCAGAAGAGAGAGCACCCAGCATTCAAAAATGCCACCACCAACTCTAGTTCCACTTTCACTTTAGTCCAGCCAAAAATATCTTCTTTTCCTGTTGTAAAAAGAGCTATCAGAAGTAGCGGCTGCTGGTGTTGATCAGGTGTAATCCAGTCACAGTAGATATGAGTGAGCTGTCTTAGGGAACCATTTCCATGTAGATGCTGTGCTGGATCATAAAGGATCCGGTACAGTGGCACACGCCTTTGCTCCCAGAACTCAGGAGGCAGGGGCAGGCCAGTCTCTGAGTTTGAGGCCACTCTGTTCTACATAGCAAGTTCCGGGCCAGATAAGAATGAGGCCTTGTCTCAAAATAATCAGAAAGAAAGGGAGGAAGGGATGGATGCATGGACGGCCTAGAAAGAGAAGAGAAAACTCAATGGGAGCGTATAACTCTCTAACAGAACCTGCACCCATGTCTCAGGGCTCACAGCCACCCATAACTACAGCTCGAGGGACCCTAACTCCTCTGACTTCTATGGGCTCCTACACTCATGAGCACATACCCCTGCACATGTAGACTCACACACACACACACACACACACACACACACACAGAGAGAGAGAGAGAGAGAGAGAGAGAGAGAGAGAGAGAGAGAGGAATAATTAAAAATAAAATCTTCTTAAAAAGAAAAATCATAAAAATTCCAAATAGGAAGAAAATAGTATAAATATTCAAATACTGAGTTAGATGGGGTAAAAAAACAGAGCTAGTAAAGAATATAACATCATAGGCATGATTAAAATGTTAATAGTAAGCCTGTTTTGAATGAAATAGCCTAGTACTTTTATAGACATGGCAAGGAAACTTGGTTCTCCTGTAGGGGATCCTGTTATCATGATGAAGGAAAGCAGATAATTAAGATCTTTGCAGGTCTGTGGTGAAGGCGTGAGAGAGCGCAGGGCAGAGGATGTGTCCTGATGATTAAGACAACGAAGACACTTTTTGCTTCTGACCTGGCAAAGCGGTCATGGGTTCTTCCTAGTGCACACAGTGGAAAAGGTCCAGTGGGGCTCTCTGACCCTGTTCTCACAGAAGCAACAGCAGGCCTGGAGGCCTGGGGCTCCAGCCTTTTCTGTATGACTTAACAAAGACAGAAATCACAGGATGCCATAATACTGAAGGACAGCTGAGAATGGACTCTTTCTCAAACCACCAAACTTTTCCAAAATTCTCCAAGCACCTGCGCTGTCCCTGGCACGTGCACTCCAGCCTTTGCGATGGCCACACTTTTATGTAGGTTCTCCACAGTCTTCACATCCCTATATAAATCTTAGACTTGAGAGTTGGGGAGATGGCTAAGTCGTTGAGTGTCTGCTGTACAAGCATGACGTCAGATCCCCAGCATCTACATAAAAAGCCATGTGCTGCATAGTGTCATTCCAGCACTGGAGCCTGGGAGCTGGGGTGAATCCCCAGCACCACATAGAGGCTTACAACCATCTATAATTCTGTTACAAGATTATCAAATACCTTCTTCCCATCCCCTTCCAAAGTCACATGTATGTAGTAAACAGACATACATGCAACATAAAATATTCATACACAGAAAATAACAAAATAAAATATTTTAGATGTATTTGCTAAAGGGCTGAAAAAGCAGTTCAGAAATAAAATTCCTGCCTAGTGGCCTTGGGCTCATCCCTCAGCCTCATTCTGTAATCTTTCATGTTAAAATATTTTTAACAAGTTGTAAATATTGTATAACAAGTAGAGTATTACTGTGTGTGTACACCTATGTGTGTGTATGCGTGTTCTTTGTATGGGGGAACCTTCTAATAACCCTGTTCTCTGTATCTGTAGTTATTCTGATTACTTTTTCTTTGTCTAGCTTCTATTTTTCTCCTTAGCTGTGTCTAATCTTCTATTAGGCCAGTCTTAAATATCAAGTGTATTTTTCAGTTAGAATTTCTACTTAGGTTTTTTAATGTTTTTATTTTGTACCAAAGTTCACAATTTTCCTAATCTATTGCACATATATCTTGATTCTTTTAAAATAAATGTGCGGTGGCCATACTGGATAGCCAAATTTGGACGGGGGGGGGGAGGGGGGGATTTGATCAATTTTCTTTTGAACTGGCTGTTTTGCGTATAGATGCTTCATAAGGAACTTTATAGAAATGATTTAAGACCTAGGATGATCTTAATTTCTTCCAGAGATGATTGACATTTGTAGTCAGGTAGCAGCACTCTCAGTCTGGAATAACTCCAGTTCATTTTCACTGAGATGATCTAAAACCAGACTTTGTCACTGGAAAGAGCTGGTCTGTTTCCAAGTCAGTCACTCCTACTCACAGAATGTAACCTTTTGGCATAAGCCCAAACCCTGGGGTTTTACCAGACACTCCCCGCTAGAATGTCCCAGACTGCAATTTCATGTGTGAGAGACTATTAAACCATCTATTGGGTTTCCCATCCACGACTCTAGACATTGGCCAAGCCCACTGCATGAACTGCTCCCAGTGCCAGTCCTGGCTCTGCGTGATCTTGGCCTGATTCTTCTCTACCCAGTCAGTTCTCTAGGGGTCTGAAACACACAGGGAAGGGATGGTCTAAGGTTCCGTCTTCACAGTGGGGACCCAGCATCTGCTTTCCTTCCTAATGCTTCCCTTTGCTTTCCTAGTGTGACCTATTGGGGTTTTTAAGGTATGTCCTGTATATATTAAGGATTTGTTAGTTAAGTAAATTGTAAATATTCCTAGTTACTATTCTTTTCATTTTTTTACTCAGTATTTTAATGTCTTGAGATTCTTTTGTGTGTTGGATTATGTTCATTTGGGGGGAGTTGGGGTGTGTGTGTGTGTGTGTGAACTTAGTCTTTACACATGCTCAGCACTCTTCTATTGAGCTTATTCCCATTCTCCTTCCTTTTGTCTAAAAAGGGTCTTGCTCAATTGCCCAGGCTAGCCTAAAACTCACTCTGTGATCAAGGCAGACCTGCATGTGCCATCTCCCTGCCTCATCCTGAGTAGCTATGGCTGTGACACAGAGTCAGCTGTCTTCCTCGGGTGGCTTTCTAGATGATTTATTTAGGAAGGTTCCCCTGACCTATGTAATGAAGTACAGAGTTCTGTGTGGTCCATTTACCATTTACTATACATCCTGTGACACAGGTTGTGATAGGCAGAATGACTTCCAGTGGAGAGGATAGTTGAAAAGGCTTCACAAGTGTGACCAAGGTAACCTTAGAAAGAGTGTATCCCAAGTGCTGTGCCAATCCAAACAGAAGACTACAGTGGGCAGAGAACGTCCCCTGGCAGAAACGAAGAGCGGGGCCATAGGAAGGTAACAGCAGTAGGACAGCCGGGTCAGAGTGTTGAGAAAGGCCAAGCAGGACCTTAAAGACAGAGGGGACAGCTCATGAGCAAGGCATGCAGCTCCACGAGGACCAAAGGCATCCGAGCTGACAGCCAGTGAGGAAACATGCACGGGCGAGGAAAAGAGTTCTTTTCAGAGGCTCCAAATAGGACCTTGGGCCAGATGTTCGCCCTTGTGATACCCATATCCCCAGCTGATCCCCCTCGGATTTCTAACCTATAGAACTAGAAGATAGCAAATTCATGTTGTTTTAAGCAAATATCATGTCTTTGTTGTAAGAATTATAGAAGACTGTATTTAGAAATGTTACTTTATTAGTATTATTTCAAAATAGTTATTAATATCATTTTTGACAGAGACATATTCCCTACATTTAAAGAAAAAAAGCCATCTTTAACAAAAATCAAAGTTTCCATATAAGTGTGAATCTATTTGGAACTTTTTCCTTCCTTCTGTTTATCTCGTGTGGATCCCAGTTATATACCACGAGTGCTGAGGAACACTGCTCAGTTCCAATCCCAGCTCTGTCACTCCCACTGTAGACCCTCCAGCAAACAGCTTCACTTGTCCCTTCCTTGGCTCTACCATGAAAGGGTTAATGGCCACCTCGTAGACTTGATGTGCAGGCCAGCTCAGCTCTATGGTTGGAGAGCCCAGATGTGCAAATGACATCATCTGGGGATGGCTCCTCCCATCTGTCTTGATTACTGCCAGGCCTTCCTCGTTCCTATAATTCATGCCCTAAGCCTCCAGCATTTCTTTTCTAGAATCCCACTGATTGGCTGACTGGTGTTGCACTGAATGTATGCATTATATTAGGACAGTTGGTATCTTTGCAACATTGGCTCTTCCTGCCATGCCCTTCACATCTCTGCACTTCATGAGCTATTCTTTGGTTTGCTTTGGCCAGCTGACCTGTATCTCCATGTGGATGTGTGAAATATTTAGTATTAAATTGATTGCAGCTTTATTGTGTGGTTTTCTGTTTCTCTTCTGTGGATTTCCCTTACAGTTTCTGCATGGCTGCCGCTTATGGTTGAGGGAAGTATTCAGAGTTTTCACAGTGTATATATCACAAAGGAAGACAAAGAGGAGCTAACGGTCGGATAGAACTGTGCTACATAAGCAGAATCTGACTGGCATTAGGTCTGATGATTTTTCACTGTGTCCCTTGAGTGTCTATGGTTTCTGAGCAGAGATGACACCTGCGTCCTGCCTTCCCTCTCTCATGCCAACTGGCATTGCTTCCCTGCCCAGGCTGCAGGGTGGCATCAAGCTTATCATTCATGGCAGTAGTTTCCTTCCTAATGGCTGCTTTTTAAAACACAAAAGATTTTATTTATTACACTGGAGAGTTGGCTCAGTGGTTAAGAGTACCTGCTGCTCTTCCTGAGGACCTAGGTTCAGTTCCCAGCACCTACATGGTGGCTCACAACCATATGTAATTGTAATTGCAGTTCGACAAAACTCTAATGCCTTCTTGTGGCCTCCATAATCCACATACACATGGTGCACAGATATACATGCAGGAAAAGTATCCATACATATAAAAATAAAGTAATAAAAATTAAGGTTTTATTTCTTTCTCTATTTGTGTGTGCGTATCAGTTTTTTGCTTGTATGTTTGTCTATGCACTCTATGTGCACATTGCCCTTGAGGGTCAGAAGAAAGCTCTGGATCCCCTGAAACTGGAGTTATAGCCAATTGTGAGTCACCATGTAGGTGCTAGAAAATGAACCCACATCCTCAGGAAAAATAGCCAATGCTCTTAACCACCGAGCCCTCTTCCTACGGGTTTCTAATAGGGATTTAGGGATTTTAAAACATCATCTTCGTTATAAATACTTGTAAGCATATTTTCTCATTTTCATTAAACTAAGACTTCTTTGGAATGGAGTGTGTGTGTGTGTGTGTGTGTGTGTGTGTGTGTACATATACATTTACATATATATGATCAATGTGTACATCATAAATATGTCTGCCTCACAACCTAAGGATGACCAGACCATCTCCTGCTGGCACAGGAGCTCCTACCACAGGAGCTTCACCTTCTGGCAAAAGTGAGACAGGAGCCTCGCTCCTTCAGCTGCCCTTTCTCAGTGTCTTTTTGGTCCCTCCCTCTTGGGCCCATCATGGAGTCTCATGGACACTGAGCAAAAGACTCTCTCCAAAGTGTAAGAGTCCCCCTACTGAGAATCCAAAACAGTATTCTTCCCCACTGCATAATCATACCCTGCCTGACTTCCCTTCTGGAACTGTTGGACTGTAGCATCAAGGGCTCTTGTCTGTCTCAGGTAGGGTTTCTTTTGCTGTGATAAGACACCACAACCAAGTCCAACTTGGGGAGAAAGGGCTTTGTTTCATCTAGTAGCTTGGAGCTGTTCATCAGTAAGGGAAATCTGGCCAGGAATCCAAGTCAAGTGAGCACTCAGAGCTTCTTTCCCTGAGCGACCAGAGTCATAATTCTGAAGTGGCATCTACTGAATTTTCACTAATTTTGAAGTAACTTATTTTTTAGGATCTTACTGAACTTTTAGTGAAGCTTGCTGAAATCTGACTGTGATCAATGTAAGAATTGTGTTGGTTAAATGCTTTTGTCTCTCTTTCCCCCCTTTCTTTGGTACTAGAGAGCAAACCCATGCACTGTAGCATGCTTCAACCACTGAGCTACAAGCCCAGCCCTGTGGCGGTCAGGGGCCACTCCTTCTTCTCAACTGTGACAGTTAGGGAAATCTGAATTGGGGAGAAGGTGAGGTCAAGCTGAGGTCTGAAGAACACAACAAGTGTTATAAACTTGGCACTTTTTGGAATTCAGCTTTTAAAAGGTGACAGACACTTCAGGATAAAACAGTCTACAGTTTTGTATACAATACTGCCACAAATCGAAATTTCCTGGGTATATCAGTTATGAGGAATTTTAAAAATTGCAACCATTACAAAACAAAGTAGCAAGAGAGCAGCACATTGCTGCCCGGCCTGTGAGAGAGCCCTGCTGTGAGAGCCAGGCCTCCCCTCTGCTAGAGGCTACAGAAACAGACAGAATACAGAAGGTTGAGATTCCTCTTTAAGGATCAGTGGCCCTCAAAGGACATGGCACCACACTAGAGGGGGAAATGTGTTCTTTCAAACTAGAGAAGCTACTTACAAACAGTTACTGAATACCTACTGTGTGTAGACATCAGTAGTCTGTTCTAGAACCTCTGAGGGTGGTGGCATGGAAAAGGCTCTTCTAAAGTGAGCTTGCAGTGTGCTCCTGACCCGGAGTATCCTGGTTTTCTTCCTTTCAGAAGCTCCCTCTCCCCAACTCTCTATTACTGTGGACTTGTCTGCCCTCTGGACTCTGTTCCCAACTGGTCACTGGTCACTTCACTGGCCACTTCTTCCAACTCTTCATTCTCTCTCCCTTGCTAACATCATCTATCCTCCTTGGGTGAGTCACTGTGGTCCAAGTCATGTTAGCCCCTAACCTTAGCTCCCACTCAGCTACAATGATTGACACATCCCCACCCCAAGCCACACCTCTTCCCCCCTCCCACTGACACTTTAAGTTTAATTTCATTCTTGCCACAAACTCAGGTCTCCAGGTGACCCTGTGTGTGAGGTTCAGTATCATGACAGCTCTTTTTAACAGGGAAGACCTAGTCAGTGCTGCAGGCTACACTAAGAGCATGTCTTCTCAGGTCTCCAGGTTTCCCTGTGTGTGAGGTTCAGGATCATGACAGCTCTTTTTAACAGGGAAGACCTAGTCAGTGCTGTAGGCTACACTAAGAGCATGTCTTCTCCTCACCATGTGACTTTTAAGGAAGACAGATGGAAGGGCCATCTGCCTTTCTCCCCAAATGACCCCTGCCTGACCCCTGATGGGGAGTTGCACTATAGGAGATAATATGAATATCAGAGACCAAAACTTTCATTTTTCAATTGGATTTTTATTTTAATTTACACCTTGAAATGGTTAAACATTAGACCTTCCCTGAAGAGTTTGCTAGAAGAAAGTGGGTTGAAAAACAAAAGAATCTTTCTAAACCACCAACCAAAGTGTGTACATGGGCCAGTCCATGGCTCCAGCTACACATGTAGCAGAGGATGACCTTTTCTGGCATGGGGGAGTGGGGGTGGCGCTTGGTCCTGTGGAGGGTCGATGCCCCAGCATAGAGAGATGCTCGAGCAGTGAGGCAGAAGTGGGTTGGTGGGCCGGGAGCACCTCAGAGAGGCAAAGGGAGGACAGCATGGGATGGAGGGTTTGCAGAGGTAGAACCAGAAAGGGGCAAACTTAGAAACTTAAGTAAGTAAAATAACCAATAAAAAAGAATTAGATTAGCCGGGCGGTGGTGGCGCACGCCTTTAATCCCAGCACTTGGGAGGCAGAGGCAGGCGGATTTCTGAGTTAGAGGCCAGCCTGGTCTACAAAGTGAGTTCCAGGACAGCCCAAACTACACAGAGAAACCCTGTCTCGAAAAACCAAAAAAAAAAAAAAAAAAAAAAGAATTAGATTTAATAATAATTATCTTAAAGAAGTATAATTATGACAGTTATGAAGATCAAATTGCTGAATAAAACAAATTGAATTGTATTTTATTTTGTATCTCATTTTTATTATTGTTTTGGGTTTTTGAGATAAGAACTCATTATATAACCCTGGCTGACCTGAAACTTTCTCTCAAAGGTCTGCCTGCCTCTGTCTCCCTAGTGCCACCTTGCCCAGTTATATGCATGTAACAATAATTTGTAAAAGAGGGTATGAGTTTGAAGTGGAACAAATGGGGCTATGTGGAGGGCTTGGAGGGAGAAAGTGGGAGAAGGAATGACAATCATATTACTATAGTCTCAAAAAATAAAAGAAGTTTTAAAATTAAAAAAAATAAACAAACAGAATCTTGGGTGTCAGAACAAGTTATAGAAGAAGGAAAGACCCAGCAAGGCTAAGCCGCCAGGGCCAAGAAGAGTGTCACTTGACAGTTTGGCACAGTGCTGGCCTAGCAGTTAGAAAGAACCTGTCCACACTTGTCTTGCTGAAAGGATGGGACAGACTTACAGGGACTGATGAGCTGAGAGAATAAGAACCCTACAAACTGTATCGGACACAAAGGGGGACGGGTGTTCCGACAGTTCCACCCAGGACCCGTGCTGTCAGAGGGGCTTCTCACTCAGCACAGGCAATCCCAGCAGTGTTGACTCTGAAAAGCTACATGCGGCCTGGTAGCTTGGGGTGGTTTGGTTTGGTTTGTGTTTTCTGCCTTACTCTGTGCTTGTGGTTATGAATTATATAAACGTTTAGTTCTGCAGAGGATTTCCCAGGTGAAGCATATCAGAGTTGTGGAGAGAAGAGCAGTGAAGTCCGAGTCACTGTGGTAATGAGGCATTGTGGATGGGCGGGCGGAAGGTTCCAGATTAGCTCAGAAGGCTGGCCATATGTATTGAACGGCTGAGAATAATTAAAAGTACCCTGGGACTTAGGCCAAGCACACAGCACAGGTGTTTCCAAGGTATGACTTGTTGACAAGCTAAACACAAAATAAAAATTTAAAAAATGGCCTTTCTACGCTGTTGGTTGGTGTAAACAGGGTGTGTCCTTCGGAATGCACCTGAGATGGAGGGCCACAGGCTGGCCCGTCTGGAGGGCAAGGAAGCTCACTGCTGCACCACCAGCTGAACTGCTCGGCTCCTATGTGATTCCACATCTCTGTGTATTTTGTTCTTCTAAGTTTTGGATGTTTAGGTTTATATCGTGTGTACAGACCTTACAGTCTGATCTTAAACTGTCTCCATTTTTATCTAATTACATGTGAGAAATTAAAATGTATTTGTCCTTAAGTTCACTGACCACCCTAAAATACCACTGCTATTTTTTAGCCTCAACGAGATTCCTCTCAAAAGGCATATGTTTGTGTGCATTTATAAGAGGACTATGGTTAAAGCTCACAGTCTTGATATAATAAATTATAGATGTACAAGCAGCTGGAATATAAAATGTTCCCTTCTTGGATACTACAAAGAATGCATAGCAACGACCATTCCTGTGTCAGACTTCAGCTCCAAATCTGCCATCTTACCCCCTCACCCACTCACTGCCCACTGCTCTCTCTGTAATTCACCAGGCTTCTTTTTGGTTCTCTGGACATTTTCCCAAGCTTGTTCAACCATTAGCCTTCTGGACTTCTGGGTTTAAGTACTGTCAGATCAGATTTAAATCACGTGTTAAGGCTTGGTAGGTCCATCATTGTCCTCAATTTAAGAAGCATTATAGAGGTCATGACATTGCTACAAAGAAGGTGGCATTAATCCTTCCCCTTATAAAAGGGAGCACCATGGTGTGCATCACACCAAAGGAACCAGCCCCGCCAGCATGGACCAGCCCCACCAGCATGGAGCCCGGGGCCAGCAGCAGGCTCATTTCCCCATCCCAACTGCAGCCTGCCAGTGATGGGTAGTAGAAAACCAGATGTAAACTATTTTTCAAATCCTCCTCTGACTTAGCATTAAATTTCCTTGGACCAGATGCCTGTGTTTAAATAATATCCTGAAGGATCCAAAGAGAAGAATTAGTCATCATGTTTCATTCATATAAAATCTGAAATAAAGGGAGGAAAGTACAAAGACGCCAGAGTGCCTTGCGTGTGCCTTGCAGACTATCATGATTTAGAGGGAATGTTGCCTCAATTACAAAAGCTGCACGTGCACGCGCCTCGCTTTAATTACAAAGTCACATTCCCATTGGTTATCCGTGCTTTTTAGGAAAAACAAAGCAAGCTATTTCTTTTGCAAAGCAGTTGGTTTCGTTTTCGGTAGATTGGGCACTTCTTACTTTAGAGTGGCTCTGTCCTTTAATCACTCCCATTTGCTAATTTTATTGATTTTTATGTTATTCCCTACAATTAATGCCTTGATTGCTTGCATCGGTTAAGACATATGGCAACTAAGTGAACCTCTTGTCATTGCATCAGCTTATTTTCTGTGCTGTTCCCTGGGTACTTCCGAAAGCTCTCCCCAAATGATTGTGATTGGGCCCGAAATGGTGCCAGTCATTAGCACATCAGCAGCAGTGCTGTTTGCCAGAGACACAGGTGTCCCACAGATATGTGTGCACGCACTTAAACTAGAGGCAGCAGAATGCCCCCCACAGTAGAGAGGGCCCACCAAGCTTACGTAGCCTGATTTTTCTGTCGAGCCGATTAAAAGCCTGTGCTACTGTTTTGTTTTTTAATTTACTTTCTATAGCAAGCATATGACAGGGAATACTCAGAGTTGGAATTGGACCAGAAGACCCCTCAACAGATTCTGGTGTGTAGAGCCTAGATAAAGGCAGCAAGGGTCAACAGGAGGAAGCCTCGCTCAGGAGTTCCAAACCCTGGGAGGCACTGAGTGGTAGAGAGGAGCCTGGAAAGGGCAAGGCAGTTGAAGACGTGGGCGTTGGTTTGGAGAGCCAGCCATTAGGGTTTAGCTGCCTTAAACAGAGTTCTCACTGCCTCACTGAAGGGCTGCCTGGGTCAGCCCATAGGGTGCAAAACCTAGCCTCTTGGCAGCGAACCTCGACCCCGCTCAGACAGTTATTAGAAATAACTGCTCAGGCCGGGCGTGGTGGCGCACGCCTATAATCCCAGCACTTGGGAGGCAGAGGCAGGCGGATTTCTGAGTTCAAGGCCAGCCTGGTCTACAGAGTGAGTTCCAGGACAGCCAGGACTACACAGAGAAACACTGTCTCGGGAAAAAAAAAAAAAAAAAAAAAAAAAAAAACTGCTCGAAATTCAAACCGGTTTAAACAATCAGGAGAAAAGCTGGACTCATGTAACTGAGAGGTCCTGTCGGCTTCAAGGGCAGCCTAAGGCACCAGTTCAGATCCCAACTGAGAGCCAGGTTTTCTTCCTTTTTTAGCTTTATTGCCTTTTTTCTTTTTCTCTTTTTCTATTCTTTTCTGGTTTTCTTTTCCTTTCTCTTTCCTCTGCTCCCTTCTCTACAAGCTATCCCTCTCAAAGCTGCAAGACGACTGCTCTCAGTTCCTAGGCCTATTTTCCCAGATTCATGTCATCAGAAGAGAGAAAATTCCCCTCCTCAAAGCTCCTACAGATATGCTAGGCATGTGAGTTGCCTGCCCTGTGCTATGGCCCTAACAGGACCTGAGTGGTGAGTCAGGAGGCAGAAGTCCTGTCACAGGAACTGACTAACTGCAGCAAGGTGAGTCCTGAGGTCATGACATACCCAGGCTGCAATCGTGAGGAGTCCAGTGCTCTCCAGCAGCAGGAAGGAGGCTGCTAATGACTCCCTTCTTACATCACCTCAGCAGCTTGGTGTGGCTGGGCCTGAAAAAGACAATGAAGGGGCTCAAAGTATCTCTAGCCTGTAATGAAGCAGTAAGATTGGGGAACAGTGTGGACCAAACATGTTTGTGTCCCTACTCCACAAACACACCCACACACCACCACCACCACCACTAACAACAACAACAAAAACAAAAACAAAAACAACCCTAAGTCTCTAATATAGCATTTGGGGCCTTCATGATGAGCTTCGAGCCTTTCTAAGAAGACACATGAGAGGAATCTTGCTTACTTGCTCAGACCCAGAGAAAATATGCCACCTGGGACTTGCAGCCTCTAGAACAGTGAGAAACAGGCTTATGGTTTGATCTGCCTCCACCCATGACATTTTACCACATCAGTCAAAGAAAATATAGATAGAGAATATGCTGCCTAATCATTTGTCAAATCGACACAAGCTGGTTATCTGGGAAGAGAAACCTTGGCTTAGAAAATGCCCTCATCAGATGGCCTGTAGGGAAATCTCTGGGACATTGTCTTGATTAATGATAGATCTGAGAGGGCCTGGACCACTATAGGTAGTATCACCCTGGGAAGGTGGTCCTGGGTTGTAAAAGAAAGCAGGCTAAGCAAGCCAATAAGTAGTGTTCATCTGTGGCTCATGCTTTGGAGTCCCTGCCCTGTCGTCCTTGTTCCCTGGAAATTTTATCACCTATTTAATACTTTAGCTCCATTACTTTATCAAAATATCACCTCAATTCTGTTCACCTCTCCCTTCTACCCACTGCCATATGTGATCCCTAAACACTTCATGTCAGATGAAATGGCATCGTCCCAGCTGCCTCTAGTACCTGAGAGACTTCCTAAATCAGAGCTGTCACCCTCCCTCTTCTCTGCTCAAAGCAGAGGGCTCCAGCCCATGTATCTGAGACCTATGCCAGCTCTTCAAAGTTCTTCTCATTCTGCAGTAACTCTGAGGGCCCTGCGCATCGCTGGAACGGCCTGTACCAGCCACGCTCACAGCGCCTTAGTTCACAACTGTTCCTTCACCCAGAATTCACCATCCAGGTGCTACTTGCTTTTGGGAGGACACCCCAAGAGTCACCTCTTCCTGCAGACTTTCCAAGCAGATGATCCAAAGATGATTTTCTTCACCCAAATTCCTAATCTACTTACATTGTTTCCCCAGAGCTGGATGTGTAATGTTTGTGGATTCATTTTGTTTTGCATAGTCCAGCCTAATTCTCCTCAACCCAGTTGTTCAGCATTGATCAAGGAAATGAAGAGGGGCATCCTGTCATGAAATATAGTATCCAATTCCAGGGGTGTGAGGTGGGGCCTCCCCTAAATAACTCCACCATCCTAGCCATTTCACCAGACCCAGGCACCAGTCTCTACCATCAAACTGGACTAAAATAACATAGATTAAGAAGAACATAGTCCCAAAGCCACGCGATGTGTTCACAGGCCTCCATGCCTGAGATCAGCCAGCCCAGCCCACCTGCCGCATTGCCTACCCGATCCTGACCCAGCCATCCTGGCCTCCTCACTTCCTCCCACACTTCTTACAGCTACTGTGTGTGAGCCACAAACCAGCCCACGCTATATTATGTGTAGATAAATAAGAAACCTCAGAAAGCCTAAAAAGTTACCGTTCCTTCAAACATTCACTTTGCTTTAAGGGGTATTTAAAGTACAGATTAAACTAAGTTCAGAATACAACAGTTCTTATTTCAAGCTCACTGGACATAACAAACATGGCATAAGCCACCTTTGTACAGGGTCTTGGGCTCACCTGTCTTAGTTTTAAAACTCTTCCTATAGCAAAGAGGAAACAATTTAGCTCATCAAAAGAAAGGAGAGGAAAAAAAACAAACAAACAAAAAGGGAAAGTTAGTATACTATAATGCAAGACAAAAATACTATCCTCACCCCCACCCCACCACCCCTGCATCTTAGAGTTTCTGCTGCCAGTGTTCGTTTGAAATGTGTGTGCAAGTTAAAGAGAAAGATTTAAATCACTATGGAGTCCAAAGCTACCAGTTTCCACATGACAGCCACACAGGCTGACAATCATGGAGAGTGACAATATTCAGAAATTTTTTTCTTCCTCTACTTTTAAATAGTAAATCTTCTGCACCATTGAAGCCAAGAAAGAGCTGCCCAGTGAGGCTGCACAGGCTGGAGCCTCCACTGAGCCTCGAGAGCTTTCTGCTTTGTCGGCTCTGTAGCCCCAATTCAGACATCATTAAAATTTGTTTCTAGATTTCACTACATGTTTTAATATTAAAGAAATGCCTTCAACTGAAAGAACAAAATATGCCTGCTCTTTATTTGACCTTTGTTAGTTTGATGTGTTTTTAAAAGATCTTGGCAACAGTTTTATAAAGAATGCACAGAGACACTTCTGAAAGAGCACACAAGTAGACATGATTATGAAAAAAAGATCAACCAATGACGCCTCCCGCCCAGTTCGGTCTAATGCTGAGACTCTCTCCCTGTGCAGTCTCAAGGATGCCCTAGTGTTATCGAAGTCAAAAGCAACATGTTTATTAATATATTTCATTTTTATTATTGGTTTCTTGAGGCAGTTTCCACTCTATAGCCCAGGATACCCTAGAACTGACTGTAGCCCAGGATGACCTCAAACTCATGATCACCCAGATGGAGCCTTTCAATGCTGGGTTTTCAGGTACACACCTGCACTTACGTTTTTAAAAGTCGGCTCCTAGTGCCTGCTGCACTTCTGAGTAAATCTAAGTCCACCAAGCCAGGTTAATATGCATTGCCAGTTGATCTAATTTGCAAAAATACAAACATCGTCCTCTCTTAAAAGACTCCAGCTCACCTGGAGCGGGTGATTCAAGAGGCCAGAGCAGGGGGTGCTCTGCTTCCTGTGCACTCCGGCTGAGAGAAAGTAAAAATGCCTCTGTGCTGGCAAAAACAATCCATATAATTCTTTCAAACTTCAAAGAAATAACGATTTAATCTTATTTACTTCTTAAATACCATTGATCTCCAGTTAAACACAGAACTTCCCCTTAGGGAACTCTCATTTCTAGTAGAAGAAAGGGGTATGCAAATCAATCATTACAATATTATGTGACAGTGAAGTAAAAGCAGAGGCTTTAGGGTAAAGAAGACCTAGTTATAGTTCCCAGCTCAGGTACTAAGTGTCAGTGTGACTTTGGGTGAAGCAGTAACTTCTCTAAACCTATTTCTTGTTTAGTAAATAGCTGCCAGTGTATCCTTGGAAGTTTTCAGGAAGATTCGATGAAGTATAATGTCTCCATGAGAATGCAGTATGTTGCCTAGGACTTAGAAAACAAATATCAATCATCTTCATTGTAACAGTACTAGTTGTGAGATGCTCCAGACACCAGTGCATCATATAGAGAGGACAGTCCGTGAGCATGGAGAGCCTCCAGCTACCTGAGAGGTAGGAAAGGCATAGAGGACACGAGTAGTATGTGGAGAGACTAGGAGAAGTGGTCAAGACTCCAGTGGGAAACATCGCTGCGTGAGCATTGGTGGGAAACGTTACCGATTGAGCATGAAGCTGGGAAGGTAGGCCCAGGTTATGACGACAGATTAGATGATGTGTAGAGGAAGTCGATGGAACTAGAGGGAACTACTATAGTGTGTTTATTTGAGTGTGGAGGATCAGATCTACCTCTGATAGGTCAGCCAAAGAAGAAAAAGGTGAGGTTTCTGTCCCTACCCTGAGGGTCAGGACATCAACCCCCCAATCAGAAATCATGACTAGCTCCATTCTCTCAGATCAAGGAGGCCTGGGTGTGAGCCTCAAAGTCCTAACTGCTTAGTCCTGACCTCCACCCACCCCCAAGCAAAGGAAGCTCCTGGGCACGCCACGCACTGTTCTTCCACACTTCCCCTCCTCAGCATCAGCAGCTCCTCCTACACCCTTATCCATCTGGAAGGTCCACTTAGTCTTCTGAGTCCAAAGCAAGTATCACCTCTTGGGAGTTTTCATTATTCCTCTTAGGAGTTCCTGATCAGGCCTGTTTCAAGAAGGCTACATGGCACTTTTGGAAAATGCTGTGCTCCCAAACTTTGAACTGAAGGAAAATCCTCTTCCCTCTGTTGTGCAAAAGTGACTGGCCCATGCATTTATCATTGACTGTTTACAATGGTATGTTGAAGTTTGCTGCTGTGCAGCAGTGGCGTTTCTGTTCCCTTTAGTGAGGAGGTAAGGGGATCCCTGCACAAACCCCTCAGTAATGTTAACTGGAGCTGCCTACAGGACACCCTGGGCGCATCAGCCAGTCAATGGCTGCCTTTGTATTCTTGTTTGTGTTTTGTATAGGATACCATATCTGGCAAGACATGCCTTCTAAGACATAAGGAGATAACTGGTAATTTGAGGGAGAGGTTTAACTTCTTTATAACTGTTAAGAATTTAAATATGCAGAAAAGAAAGCAGTCATAGATTGCCTCTTGAAAAAAATGCCTTTAAACCAGATCAAAAATATCTGACTAAATCAGGTATTCTGAGTGAAAGTTGGCTAGCATTTAGACATGGACCTTTTATTTTTAAGTTTTGCTTCAAAACAGGAAATACTATATTTATCAAGACCGATCCCATCTTAAAACCCCTTGATTTCTAGTACCACTGCTCACCAAGTTCTCCTGTAATATATATATATATATATATATATATATATATATATATATATATATATATCACACACACACACACACACACACACACACACACACACATTGCCCCCTAGGTCGCTGTTTCTTCTGTGGTAATGACTTTCAAGGCACGTGATAGACAATCACCAGGGTTTTGTTTTGGGTTTTGTTGTTGTGTTTATTGTTCACTGTCTTTAGTTTTGTTTTGGTTTTTTGCTTCTTTTTTTTAAAATACTTATTTTAAATATGTACACTGTAGCTGTCTTTAGACACATCAGAAGAGGGCATCAGATCTCATTATGGATGGTTGTGAGCCACCATGTGGTGGCTGGGACTTGAACTCAGGACCTTCTGAAGAGCAGTCAGTGCTCTTAACCACTGAGCCATCTCTCCAGTCCCCTTTTTTGCTTCTTCTTGATCTGTCAGTTGCATCTGCCACCTGCCTGCTCCTGTCTTTTATGAGAGCCCAAGCCATGCCCCTCACTGGTTAGATGCACAGACCCATCTTTCCCCTGTGGCATTCCTGGTCTCTCTGTTCTCCTCTCTCCTCCACTATAAATATGGATGTCTCAGTGGAGCCGTGTGTTGTCCTTCATCACTCAGAGCCTTCCACTCTTAGCCAGCCCCCTTCTAGCTTGTGGTTGTTAGGTCCCTACTTGTGGCTTCCCCCTGCCCTACACTCATACTTCCTCATGACCATGTTTCTGAAGCACCACACGAAGGCAAGGCACCCCACCTATGTCACTATTCCGCCAACTCCATCTACTTATCCCTCTGTCGTATAGTAGATATAGTGTAGGCTCTCCTCTCACTCCCTCTCGCTGTTCTCAAAGCCCACTGTCTGCTTCTTCTCTGTGACCTCAGAGGTGATATCTCAGGGGAGTACCTCACCTTCTTAGATCACAGTAGCAGCTACCCCTGGTATCCCAGGCTAGCCTTCTTGTGTGATATCTTTGCTGTATTCTGGCTTTGTCTTTTCCCCTCCCTCTTTCCCAGTTACAGGGGACAGTGCGGAGTTAGTGTCTCTCCTCTCCTAGCAGATAGCTACCACTGTGAGCTATTTCCTTGTTAGCTGTAATGACATCTTACCTTTCATATTTTACACAAAGATTTAAAAGTAGTTTTTATAGTATGGGAAAGAGTATATGTCAGGTGCTTCCTATAGTATCTGGCATGTATCAAATATTTGTGAATGTGGTTTTCCTTCACTTTCTGAACTTTCTCCTGCTTCATTAAATCTAACCGTTGGCATGACATTTACTGCCCAGCACAGTTCCAAGATCCCACATACGTACTCAACTATGATTGTGTTCAGCCGTTCGCCCTCTTGCACATTCACTGTATGCCAAGTGTTCCCACCTTACTTCAGTGCCCAAGAATCAATAAAAGTCCAAGCTCCCCTCGGCCACACTGAATACCACCTTCAGCCTGCAAGTCTTTGGGGGTCCTTTACTAACAGTCACTTATGAACTTGAGAAGTCTCCCTTCGTTTACCCTCCATTTTCTTTTAGGTTTTAGGTAATAGAAACTACCTTAACAGGAGTCTAGTCTTGACCAGATAGAACTAACATTCTCTTAAGAAGTTCAAACCCTGTAAATAGAAGTAAAAGTCACTGTGTCCCTCCTCCAAACTTTATTGTTGCCAAGCCTTTTCTGAGCTGTGCTTTATAAAATTGAAAGATCACTGACCTCTGGCTCATGTAGACTCAACTCTCCAGGAATACAAGCCCTTCGGTGTCTACCACCTGGCACGCCCTTCAGCGTCTTCCTCCCAGCATGCCCTTCAGCGTCTTCCTCCCAGCATGCCCTTCAGCGTCTTCCTCCCAGCATGCCCTTCAGCGTCTTCCTCCCAGCATGCCCTTCAGCGTCTTCCTCCCAGCATGCCCTTCAGCGTCTACCTCCCAGCATGCCCTTCAGCGTCTACCTCCCAGCATGCCCTTCAGCGTCTACCTCCCAGCATGCCCTTCAGGGTCTACCTCCCAGCATGCCCTTCAGCGTCTTCCTCCCAGCATGCCCTTCAGCGTCTTCCTCCCAGCATGCCCTTTAGCGTCTTCCTCCCAGCATGCCCTTCAGGGTCTACCTCCCAGCATGCCCTTCAGGGTCTACCTCCTGGCCTCCATACATCGTCCTCTCTCATTTCTCTGCAGAGAGAACTCCTGTGCTTAGCCAGGGTCTTTAAGACCCAAGTCAGACTTTCATGGAGGGAGGGAAATGCTCACAGGACAGGCAAGGAAGAAACATTGAGAGTGATATTATTAGGAAGAGAAACACACAAAATGAGAACAGAGAGAGAGAACTCTAGGCAGAAAAGATCTGGCATTTTGTTACAGAAGAAAGAGGCCTGGGTCATTTCCTGTCATCCCTCTGTAGAAAGTCTGATACTAGTGAAGGCGAGGCCGGGTGGAAGGAAGCAGTGTGAATGAAACCAACTCCCGCCTTCCCTTCCCGTGAATCTCCAAGATCCCTTTTGATCTCAGCACTCTGTAGGCCTGGGTGTTTGCCTCCAACTTTCTCAGCTTTGAAGCTGGCCTACTTATTAATAGCCACTGTGCTGATTAAGAACTGCAATTCCATGATGAAAGAATCTACTCTTTGTATTTAGGGAAAGCTTTTGTGATTAATTTACTCTAGACTTTCTGAGGATCCTGTCATTTTAAGATGAAGACTGACTTAACACCAGCAGCTGTGGGAACTGAGGTTTGGACTCATTCAGCAGCAGATATTCACTGAGTTGCCACCATATGCCAGGCACCATGCTAAGCCTTGGGGCTTCAGCCGCCAGCAAAATTAACACGATCTCTGCCCTGTGCCACCGATAGTTCATACAGTTCAGGGAGTAGCCAACTTTGTAGAAAGAGCCAAGTTGCAAATATTTTCGGGCTTAGGAGCCATAGGGGCCCTGCCGTGACTATTAAATTCCGCCATGGTCGCTCAGAAACAGCCTGTGTTCCAGTAAAACTTTATTTACAAAACTGGCAAGTAGCCAACTTGGTCTGCAGATCAAGTTTTGTTTTGGTTTCAGTTCAAATGAGTTTGTTTGGGTTTCTGATTTATATGCATTTGTTAAGACCAGTTTCTCTATATAGCCCAGGATGACCTCAAAGTCTTAGTGATCCTGTCTTAGCCTCTTGAGGCTGCAATGACAGGCATGCCCTGCCACACTGGTAAACTTACAATCTGAGGTTCACAGACTTTGATCTAATGAATGTAACATGCATTGTTCTGCATTGTTTTGATAGTCTAACTATTATGATCACAACTGACAAAAACTAGAGTATCTCAGAAAAACGCTAACGTCAGGAACAGTCTGTTAAGGGCCCAGGTTCTCGCTCCAGTTCCCGCTCATCCTCCCCTGGAGTAGCTTTACAGCCGGTCTGTTTTTCACTCCACTCTAGCAAGACAGCTGTAACATTACCAAAATCCCCTGGGGGAAAGCAAAGCTGGTGGATGAGGTCAGAGAGCTGACACCTTGTGCTGTTCCTGAGTTTGGGTGCCAGGATCATGTCCCCAAGCCTTTATCAGTTATTTGTGACATCATGATTGACTCAGGTCCTGTCACTCTTCACTCCAACCCTGGGTGGGACAAAAGAGAGGAAAGCTGAATCCCAGTCACTAGGGTAAGCACACAGCAGCAGAAGGGTCCCTGAATCCCAGTCACTAGGGTAAGCACACAGCAGCAGAAGGGTCCCTGAATCCCAGTCACTAGGGTAAGCACACAGCAGCAGAAGGGTCCCTGAATCCCAGTCACTAGGGTAAGCACACAGCAGCAGAAGGGTCCCTGAATCCCAGTCACTAGGGTAAGCACACAGCAGCAGAAGGGTCCCTGAATCCCAGTCACTAGGGTAAGCACACAGCAGCAGAAGGGTCCCTGAATCCCAGTCACTAGGGTAAGCACACAGCAGCAGAAGGGTCCCTGAATCCCAGTCACTAGGGTAAGCACACAGCAGCAGAAGGGTCCCTGAATCCCAGTCACTAGGGTAAGCACACAGCAGCAGAAGGGTCCCTGAATCCCAGTCACTAGGGTAAGCACACAGCAGCAGAAGGGTCCCTGAATCCCAGTCACTAGGGTAAGCACACAGCAGCAGAAGGGTCCCTGTCGCTCCCCAGGTGAGAAGCCAGCAGCCTCGGTGCCACACACAGCCATGTGCCAGCTCTCGGTGATGCCACCCAGTGTGCAGCTTATAGGCCACGGCCTTAAATGTTCACACTCGTGTGTAGTATTTCACAACCTCAGTGTGCGGCGTGTGTTTGACTCTTTGGCTCATGAGCAGACACGGGCAGTTCCCAGTCATTTTCTCTCTGGGCATCTTGCTGCTCTCACACTTCCTAAGAGTGTTATCATTTTCAGTAGCCTCAACAGGCCTCTATCTCCTTCTTAATGTTAGAGAGTCATTTGAGTTAAAGCATTTAGCAGTAATTAAAGCACTCAGTCCAAATGGATCTGTTACTTTGAAGCCACCACTCTTTCCATAGGACCAGAACACTGAAAAAGTCACCATTTCCCAAAACTATTCTATGCTACCTTTTAAATATTGAGGTTAGCAGCTGCTTAGCTCTCCAGACACTGGCTTGCCTGCAGGGCTGTGGGGTGTCTGGCCTAACCAGGAACCACTTCCCTCCCACCTGCTGGAAACTGGTCCATCTGCACAGCAAAGGAGAGTGTCCAGCAAGCGACACTCTTAGGCAGAGAGACATCCTTTGAACACAAGAGCCAAGAGAAGTTTTCCTGGAGAAAGAGCAGGAATGAATACTGAGGTTGTTAAGAAAATGATGGTTCCTTTACGTTTCCACTTTCTCTTTGAGAGTCAAGCCTATGAGCCATGCTGCAAGGAGAGCAAGCACCCTCCTAACAGGGCTCTTCCTTGGCAGTTGCTGCGGCAACACAGCACACCTTAACTCCGATAATGATGGCATTTCTTAGGAGGCATTGCACTTTCTCCGCTGCACTGCAGGCTTGTTTTCTTTGCATCATCTTTACACTGTTTTCTTTCATTTTTATTCTTCAAACCAGAAAGTCAGACATGTAAGTTCTAAATTCTCACTCCACTAAAGTGCCAATGCAGAAACTTTTTTGCTGTACAAAAGCAAAACCCTCTGCATTTCTGTTTACATTATCCCCAATAGCAGGTAGCTAACCTCCCCTCCTGTGCCCTGCTCCTGCCTATGTCCTCTGACCTGCCCTTCAAAACCCCAAGAAGTCCCACACACCACGGTGCTCCACCGTGCCCCTTTCTTTAAAAGCACAGTGTATATTGTGAGCCTACCTGGCCTCCTCTTCTCTTCTTCTCTTCCCACCATGACCCACACACCAGTCACGCTCCATTTGCTTAACAGCCTTCCAGTAAGCCGAGCACAGGTTCATGAGCAAATCAGTCCACAGTGACTAAAGCATCAGTCCTTCTCCCTGAACTTCCCTGGGCTTCTAATTGGTAGAAATCCAGTCCAGAGATGGAGTTTTAAGCTGACATCCTTCCCTTAAATCCAGTCACGTGGCATCAAATAATGGTTTCCTACTTACAGACCCAAGTTGTAGGCCGAGACCTGGGACAGTCTGTCCATATGAACTGAACACCTGCTCACACACATACAGCCCAACTCATGTGCTGAGCCCTCCATCCTCAGGGGACTTGCAGATGAAACATTGCAAGTCAGGATGGGGGCCTATGTTATAGAGCAGGAAGAGACCAGAGCTCACTGTCTGTGTACACAACAAAGAAAGACATGCATGGACATCACCAAGGAGACCCTCTACAGACACTAGGCCATGCAGCCTATGATCTTCGACTTCCAGCCCCCACAGCTAGCTTCCTTATCATTAACCTAGAACAGGAAGCCTCAGGATCCAGAGATGTGGATAGATGCAGTGGTAAACTTCCACAAAGTAAGAGTGTAGAGCTACAGAGATGGCTCAGCGAGTAAACATACCAGCAACACAAGCCTGATGACCAGAGTTCACTCCCCTGTACTCACCTAAACACAATAGAAGCCTAATGCCTTGGGCCACACCTGTAACCACAGCATGCCTACTTCAAGACGGGAGAATCCCCCAATTACAGACAAGCAAGCCTGGGACAGCACAAGAGCAGAAATAGCAATACTGACTGTCCCAACAAGGGTAGAAAGAAAGAGCTAACTCTTGAGAGTTGTCCCTGAGCTCCACCTTTGTGTGATGGCACCTGCATGCAAGCACACACACAGTAGTTAATTCATTGTTTTTTAATTAAAAATAGAAAATAGAAATCACTTTTAGTAAAGAAGAAGAAGGAGAAGGAGAAGGAGAAGAAGAAGAACTTTAAAGGCCCTGTGTTGGGCAAAAGCACAGTGCGCTTGACCCACTGAAAAATGTAAGCAAAGCAGCAGCTCAGAAGCAAGGCCTGCAAGCGCCAGTGAGAGGTAGGCAGGCCTCGGGGCACATGGCCCTTCTGGGTAACAGAGAAGACGTGAAGTTTGATCCTACTTGAAAAGCAAACCTAAATATTGCAGTGTGAGATGCATACATTCCAGACTGAGATGATACAAGTGGAGACAGAGAGAGAAAAATTGTCAGTGGAGTCCTGCATCTCCCCTTTGTCCTGAGTTTCAGTGTTATCAGTTACTCCAGTTGGGGATTCCCTGTCTCCACAGTCCTTTATAAAGATCAACAAATTCTTGCTGGTGCCATGCTTGGAGGGAAGGCCAAGCTGCTGCAGTACAGCCAGGTTTCACCAGGCCATTGCTGATTATGTGCTCTGGGTTTCCAAATGGACTTTGATAGAGGAAGTCAGAGGAAGAAAAGTGGATGAGTCTCACAGAGGTCAAGGGAAGCTAGGCTCTCACTAGAGTGGTGTGGTTAAAAATGTGGAAGAACAGATGATCATACATGCTGCTTTTTGAGACTGCTGGGGGTGGAGGGTAAGACAGCAATGGCCTGACAGCCCCAGAAACTCCCTTCCAGAGTTCTTCAATCAAATCAACCTTCTGATGTTTTGTTGCTTAGTATATTCACTCATGGTGCAATAGGATCCTATACTAATGATTTTAATCAATTTTAATTTTTTATTTATTGGCATGGGCAGGACACACCATACCATACATGTAGAGATTAGAGGACAATTCGCCAGGAATATGTTCTCTCTGCCATATGGGGTCATGGACTTGGTGGCAAACACCTTGACCCACTGAGCCATTCCATTAGCCCATACTATATGAGTTACATGGGCCAATTTTACCCTTTCGTCAAAGATCTTTATGTCCACCAAGTCCTTTGATTGGATCAGTTCTACCTTCTCTTGCTTCTTAGTCTATTTTAAGGCTAGTTTATCCCATAATCAACACTGGAAGAAATGTCAGGAGGTAGAAAGAAGTAGAGAGTGGTGTAGCAGCGCTTGATATCTCATGGTTGGTCTCCCATGATGTTAATCTCCCATCATTGCTTTATGCCAGATGCATTGAAGTATTTAGCTTTCATTCTAAACTTGGCACAACTTGGAATCATCTGAGAACAGAGTCTAGAACAGGATCATCTAGATCAGGTTGGCCTGTTGGGCGTGTCTGTGGAGCACTGTCTTAATCAGGCTGACTGATATGGAAAGAACCAGCCTCCTGTGGGTGGCGCCATTCCCTACACATGGCCTCTTGACCTGTATGAGAGTGGAAAAAGTGGGCTGAGCACCAGTAAGAGAACATGCTTGCCCTCTCTTCTCTCTGCCCTTGACTATGGATGTGATGTAACTGGCTATTTGTTTAAGTTCTTACAACCCTGACTTCCCCCACAATGGACTATACCCTGGAACTGTGAACTAAAATATGTCCTTCCATCCCCTAATTGTTGGATTGTTTTTTTAACTTGGCTTTAGTTTATTGTTTGATTGTTTGTAGGATCAGAGATTTTTATCGCAACACAACACAAATGAAACTAGAACACACCCTGGGTCAGAGGTGGAGATATGTCTCATTCACAGCTCAGCTGTGCTACAGAAGAGATAGGTTACAAACAGATGAAAGAAGATACCAATGGTCATTGCAAGATAGGAAGCTGTATGAAAACTTAGTTTTCATAACTTAGTTAAAAGGCCACTACACTACCAGAGAAAAGAATAAAGAAGGCACTGCCTATCTCCACAGTGCTGGGCAAGTCCAGTGGTGATAAGCTGGTAAGCAGCAGCTTCCTCTCAGTCAGTTACTAGCCAGTAGTGCTTATTCTTTCAAGAGCATTACCCTGGTGGTCCAATGGTGGCTAGCTGAGCCAAAAACTCCTCTCCAGTGTGCTGCTTTGCTGTACCCAATTACCAGAGACCAAGTTCTAAGGATTGGACCACATAAAAGTGGCATTTGCCTAGTTTACTTTGTTCTTTGTGGCCAGTATTCCAAGGAACAGCAAAGGGAGTGGCAGCAGGAAACAGGTTCTGCTCTACATCAAACTGCCTTAGCTCAACTCCAGGTGTGCAGGGAGTCACGGCCTCCATGGGTCCATTCCCCAAGCCAGCCTCTGTCCGCCTTCATCAGCCTTTTGCTTGGCAAGGCTTTCTCAAGATGTCCTTTTTTCCTCAAGAAACATGGGGATTAGAGAGCTGGCTCTGTGGTTATGAGCACTGGCTGCTCTTCCAGAGGACCCAGGTTTGGTTCCCAGCACACCCATGTGTTAGCTCTCAGTAACACATGGGTGTAACTCCAGTTCCAGAGAATCTGACGCCTTCTTCTGGCCTCCTCAGACACTGCATGTACATGGGGCATAGACATACATGCAGGCAAACATTCATTCACATAGAAATAAACAAAATCATTTTTTAAAGAAAAAGAAAAATAAACATATAGAAAAGCAACAGCAGCAAGTTCTTATGCCCTGTAACAAATATGTGCTTCACTGGCTGGGCTTTAAATGTATATTTGGGGAGATTTATAAATTTCTTGTTTTAGATTAATAAGTACAGTCATTTATATAGATTTTTGTCTTATGTTTAAATCTTTAGTGTGTTAAATTTTTAAAGCAATAGGACACTAAGGGGAGTGACTGAGAAAAGAGCTTTCTCAGTAGTTAGAGCACTGGTCACTTTTCAGAAGACCTGAATTTAGTTCCTAGTACCCACATGGCAGCTCATAGCCATGTTTCAGTTCCAGAAGATCTAATATCCTTGTTTGGCCTCCACAAGCTCTAGGCACACACATGATGCACAGATATACATTATACATACATGCAGAACAGTCATACACATAAAATAAAAATAAATCTTTCTTATGTGGATACTGGGAGGGTATCAGTTGTGCATGCCTGTTCCCTCCTATGCTAGGAAAGACAGAGGTGTATAATGGAGAAAACTATTCTTACAGGCTGTGACTTCCTTTTCCTTTGTTGGTACAAGGACTATTTTAACACTTGAAATGATTTCTTAAACTATAGAACAAGCATATAAAAAATATGTGCCTGGGCTGGGCTTAGTGATACATGCCTTTAATTCCAACACTCAGGAGGCAGAGGAAGGCCAGTCTCTGTGATTTAAAGGCCAGTATGATCTACAAAGTGAGCTCCAAGCCAGCCAGGGTTACACAGACAGATCCTTGTCTCAAACAAAATAAAATTTAAAAGGAATATGCCTAAAACTCATAGTGCCTGAGTTCAGATTATCACTTACCCTTTATACTTAGTCTGTCTCATTTGGTCAACAGAATGGGCTCCTCGTTGAGCACTTAGAATTGTATCTGACATAGAATATTCATATTCAACATTAGTGACTTATAAATGGAATAAAAAACATTAGCTAAAGATTTTCATGATTTTATTAAAGCAACAAGATTCTGTTTGATATAATGATTTTTTTAATTCAGGATTGGAACTTCCAGATGCAGAGTAGTAATATATTTTCTAATGGGAAGTCTCACACTTAAGAGAAGTAATTTTATATTTTCCAGAGGCACTTTTTTTTTTTTTTTTTTTTTTGGTTTTTCGAGACAGGGTTTCTCTGTGTAGTCCTGGCTGTCCTGGAACTCACTCTGTAGACCAGACTGGCCTCAAACTCAGAAATCCGCCTGCCTCTGCCTCCCAAGTGCTGGGATTAAAGGCGTGCGCCACTACCGCCTGGCTCCAGAGGCACTTTTTAATTCTCTCAGTCTCACTGAAATTGTAAAAAGAAGTTGCAGTATGCAGAAATACAAAATAGATAATCACTTAAAGTTGGAAAATGTCTTTGGAATATAAACAAAAAATACAAATTTAAAAAGAAGAAAATCTCACACACTGGATTTTTAAAAAGATGGGGGTTGGGAAGAGATAGTGAAATAGTCCAGAGTTCAGAAAGAAAGAGAGGTGAAGCATTTTTATACCCAGCCAAGCTGCCCTTCAGATATCCAGTAAGGAGGCAGACCTTAATAGAGATGGACAAAGTAAAGCATCTGAGTCCAGTTTAAAAGCAGAAGCACAAAATTTCAGGCATTGACAAAAACTATCAGTCAGCATACAGCCTAGGAAATCTCAACAAATGCCTTCCTAAAGACAACGTTTAAAAAGTATGTGTTTCATTTTTTTCCTCTGGACACATATGTTTATATACATGTGCATGCATTCATACATACAAATAGAAATAACATAATTCTTTAAAACAAAACTTATATTCTAAATTTTTATTCTTTTCCCTTACAACCACTTTTACCTGAGATTTTATATAATACTAGTTATATAGATGTGTAAAATAGATATACAAATTAAACATTTAGCCGGGCGGTGGTGGCGCACGCCTTTAATCCCAGCACTTGGGAGGCAGAGGCAGGCGGATTTCTGAGTTCAAGGCCAGCCTGGTCTACCGAGTGAGTTCCAGGACAGCCGGAGCTACACAGAGAAACCCTGTCTCGAAAAACCAAAAAAAAAAAAAAAAAAAAAAAAAAAAAAAAAAACATTTACCAATATTAACTCAAAAATAAATTTACTTTAAAACAAGTCTTTGGTATACATGTAATTTTACCACTTACTAAAGACAAAAGCAGTTTTATATACTAATGAAATAGATGTGATTATTTACTTTTACATAAATAAATCTTTTCTAAATATTTGATACAGAATGATGTAAAAATCCTCAATGTTTTTCAAAGTCTATCAATTTTTTGACTTTATAATAGTCAATAATGAGAATTCTCCTCTGAATAAATACATGAAAATTAATTGATATATATTTATTGCCATATCAGAAATTGCTGAAAATTCTACTTGAATCCTAAGACAAAATTTGTTAATGAATTTTCATGAACATCAACAATTCAGCAGTTTTTTGTTTTTGTTTTTTTTTTTTTTTTTTTGGTTTTTCGAGACAGGGTTTCTCTGTATAGCCCTGGCTGTCCTGGAACTCACTCTGTAGACCAGGCTGGCCTCGAACTCAGAAATCCGCCTGCCTCTGCCTCCCAAGTGCTGGGATTAAAGGCGTGCGCCACCACCGCCCGGCTTATTCAGCAGTTTTTAAGATCAAACATTCTTGTTTTGTTTTGTTTTTCGAGACAGGGTTTCTCTGTGTAGCCCTGGCTGTCCCGGGCCCTCTGTAGACCAGGTTGGCCTCCAACTCAGAAATCTGCCTGCCTCTGCCTCCCAAGTGCTGGAATTAAAGGCGTGTGCCACTACTGCCCTGCTAAGATCAAACTCTCTAAACAAGACAGTTTAAAGTATAATAATCCAGGCTTAGTGGGTAAAGGCTAATGGCAGTTACCATGGCAGGCTCTGGAATCCATATAAAGACCGGAGAGAACCAACTCTGCAAAGCTGTCCTCTGACTACATATGGAACATGGCATGCACCCACCACACTGACACATGAAGAAAGGACCAGTGGGGTTAGAGAGATTTTTTGTGGTTAGAGTCACTGATGCTCTTCCAGATGACCTGAGTTCAGTTTTCAGATTCCATGTTGTGCAGGTCAAAACCATCTGCAACTCCAACTCCAGGTATCCAGTGTTGTCTTCTGCCTTCATGGATACCCACATACAAGTGGTATATATTCACACAGACACACACATTAATCTTTAAAATATATTTTTAAAAATAATGTTTTTAAAGATACTAACCTAATACATGCAGAGGAATAACAATAGTAAAATACTAAAAGTCTTTGTTTTCTGTAATTAAACCAACTGTATGTGCAGTAAAAACACTGCATAGGACAACCTTGACTCTGAGCCAGTGTGTCCCAGACACTGTTCATCAGAGATGCTGTGGTGGTGTGTAGGGTGTCTGTTATGTGTTTGGAACCAGGGCTGCAGGGAGTCGAGAGATGGAAAACAGGCAAGTGCAGCCCAAAACACCTTACACTGTTTGATTTTAATTTTACTGTTGCCACATTTTGGTTGGTTGGTCGGTCGGTCGGTCGGTCGGTCGTCAGTCAGTTGGTTGGTTGGTTGGTTGGTTTTCCACAATGTCATCTGGGACCACAAGCCACAGGTTGAGCTTTGCTCTAGCACAGTTGCCTTGGGTCTTAAGTAGGTAATGAAAATAATCACTGTAACACATTTCTTCCTTAATTCAGTTTAGTGGAAGAAGAAAGGATTTATAGGACAGTGACTTTAAATTAACCCCAGCAAATCTGTAGGCCTGCCCTGCCCACGTGAATTCAGTTGTATGCATTTCCCTAGTACATTCTTCATTTCCAGTTGTTTGATGAACTGTGGATATAATAAACTGCCATTCAGCTTTAGACTATGTTAACTCACACATAACAACCTGCAGTAGTCAATCTTTAAAGTAATTGTTACATCTTATGCTACAAGGAAAAGAGCTGTAGGAAGCCACTGCTATTTGTACATGTATATTCATGCAATACCCATGCAAATCTTCCATGGGTGTCACTTCCTCAATCCTCAGTTATCCTTTAGATCTTAAGGATAGAGCCACCAATGCCCAGTGATAGGCACATGCCCAGTCCACCATGTTGGAGGCCTGGGGACACAGCCGTGCAGATCCCCCAGCGTTGGCTTCCTCAGCACCATGTGAATCCTCCAGGAATCTGCAAGAATGTCAGTCAAACCAGAGGCATGCTATGAGTTGTCCCCAACCACAGTTTAGTCCTGCCATCCTGGTGCAAAAAAGGCTTCAAGGTTGGCACAGTGACATGTCCTGTAAGCAGAGATAAAAGAATATTTTACTTAACAAAATACGGAAATTTGTGTTAGCAAGGATTTGCTTTTTTTTTTTAAGATTTATTTGTTTTAATTTTATGTGTGAGTGTTTTGCCTCCATGCTAGAGTGTGTGCACCATGTGTATGCCTGGTAACTGGAGGCCAGAAGAGGGTGTCAGAGGCACGGTAACTGGAGCTATAGGCAGTAGTAAGTCAGCCCTGGGAACTGAATCTCGGTGGGATGCAAGAGCCACAAGCAAGCCATCTCAGTGAAGAGGGAGTTTAAAAGAAAAAGTATTCTTCTCAGAGCCATCTGTACCAGAGGCACATGCTCAAGCCAGGCAGCTTATCAATGTATAAAATCCTTTATTTCTATGTCATATTATTAGATGCTTTCTGACAATAAATATAAAAAACTGTTTGGGGGTGAATAGATATTTTTCAAACATTTCTCAAATCAAAACACATTTCTGGGGTATAAAAGATTTTTTTTTCCATTTTAGATAATGTACATACGACAAGAATATGAAACAAAATTCAAAGGGTTAATGCCAGCATCTCTAAGACAAGAACTTGAGGACACCATATCCTCCCTAAAGTCACAGGTAACTCCTAGAATAGAAATATTCTAAGGCATAGGTGGGGCACACATTCTGAAATGGAGCTTGCAAACAGCCTGATCCTGCCTTGCTACCAGGACTCACTGTAATCCCACATTTACCCACCACCAGCATGAGCTCGGTCAGTCTCCTGAAACTGGGTCAGGTGGGCAACTTTAATTCAGTCACAGCCCAGTGCAATTTCACCTTTTCTTCTTGGTTCAGGGTTCAAACTGTCATTCCGTGATACACTGCCAATTCCTTGCTATGCTAAGGTATAGTGGGACAAAAGTGTCATTCATTTAGAAGCATTTCCCTAATGGCTTACATGGTTTTCAAAGGCATATATTTTAAAGCCAAGGCAAAATATCATTAAGATATTCAAACAATTAAGTTTAATGTTTCTTACTAAAGTATGTGGTTCTTAAAATGTAAGGTGAGAAATGAACACTTAGGATCTGAGGCAGGAGGATCACAAATTCAGGGCCAGCCTGGACTACATAGGAAAATCCTTTCTCAAAACAAACGAATGAAGTAACCAACATATTTCTGTACTGAGCATTATTTTAAGAGTTTTTGCTTTTGTTGTTGGTGGTGGGTGGGGTTTACCCTGTAGCACTGGCTGGCCTGGAGTCACTCTGTAGACCAGTCTGGCCTTGAGCTTCCTTTGTCTCCTCAGCACTGCCATTAAAGGTGTGCCCCACCATGTAGTAAGTATTCAATGTATTGTGTGTTGGCGAGTATTTGTTTGTTGTTTGGGGGTGTTTTTGTTTGTTTATTTGTCTATAAAATGTCTCTACATAGCTCTAATTATTCTGGAACTCACTATGTTGACCAGGCTGACCTCAAACTCACAAAGATCTGTCTGCCTCTGCCTTCCTAGTGCTGGGATTAAAGTTGTGTGCCACCACATCTGAATACCTATGAGTTTACAATTCCTATGTGAGGAATCTTCATAGTCCCATTCCCAACACATGTTGAAATTTAAGATATTCAAATTTACATAAATGGTTCCACAAGGGAAAGCTTTCTGCACTCTGAATGCTAAGAACCATACCTGGTACATTGTAGCTGCTCATTAAATAATAAAATAACCAGGCATCAGTGGGATGAGAGGTCCTTGGTCCTATCACGGCTCAATAGATGCCCCAGCGTAGGGAAAGCGAGGGCGGGTAGGTGGGAGTGAATTGGGTGGAGGGGCATTTTCTTGGAGGCAGGGGCTGGGAGTATGGGTTGAGGGTTTTCTGGAAGGGGGGAAACCAGGAAAGGGTATAACATTTGAAATGTAAATTAAGAATATATTCAATAAAATAACCAATGTAGTTTGGTAGTGTGTTGAGTGTCTGTAATATGCACAATGACTGTGTGGAGCCAAGCATGGCGCAGCTCACCTTTAATCCCAGCAGGAGGAAGACAGAGGCAGGTGGATCTCTGTGAGTTCAAGGCTAGATGGGCTATATAGCAAGTTTCTAGCCAGCCACACTACCTAGTACGAGGTGGGGAGAGAGAAGAGAATTTGTTTGGGCTGACTGACCTAAAATGTCAGAGGGAACCCGGGCTGGTTGCAGCTCCTGTCAGCCCTGCCTCAGCCTCCCCAGGCTCGAGCCATCGTGCCCACCTGAAGCAAAGTTGAGCGGATTCTTCTCCAGCTCCCTCAGTAAGTGGCTGCAGTGAAAAGGCCTTTCCACCAGTCCTCCTGAGGCTGCTCCTGGCTCTGCTGTGCTTGCCTCTGCGTCTGAAAACAAAGGATGGAGCAGAGCACAGGCCAGGGCAGCGCTGAGGTGTGGTCTGCCCATCAGCTTCATGGGACAGTGTCCATGAGGGCAGCCCCAAGGCCTGACTCCCTCAGAGGAGAATTCTTATTTTGGAGATGTGGGGGAGGGGAGAAATCCAATACCCACCTGCACGGTTTCTGTTATCGTCCGTATCGTTTCACTGTAATAAAAGCTGCTCCAAGCTCCTGGAACGGGATGTTGACCCAGAGAGAGAGCTGCCAGCTGCAGGAGGCCCTCAGAGTTGGCAGCTGCACTGAGGAGGCGGCCTTAGAGTGAGCAGAGTTAGTTTGAAAGCACAGGTGCCTGTGTTTTTGAAAATTGTTGGAATTCCAATCGATCGCAATGCGGGGTGGGGGAAGGTTAAAGCAGTATGATCCTTGCATCTGTCAAAATTATCAATTGTCCTATGGGTCATTTGAGCACTCGGATAACATGAAGAACAGGTCGCCTAAGCGAGCAAGCCCAGGGACCGCTGTGACCCACACCCACTGGGGCAGCCTGTGCTTTCCTCTCCTCCAAGCAGGGTTTTGGTTCTACCAGCTGTACTCTTGCATAACTATGCCTCAGAACCAGCCGTTGCCATGGTTTCAGCTCAGACCAAAGAACCAAGAGTAAACAATTCTGCAGAGATCAAATGCCACTGATTCTTGATTATGCTCAACCACAGTTAAGCTGTCCCCAAACTATTTTTAGGTGGGTGGATAAGGTGTTTTGAATCGATGCCTGATCTATAGGTGTCATTGATCCCATAGACATCTATACTACAAAGTAGTCACGTGTACTATAAAGATCTCATTGAAGAAATCATGCCTGGCAACAGCTTCTGTCCCCCAGCCCCACCCCATGGTGGCGCCTACTGTGAAGTCCATCCTGGGCCTTTGCTCTGAGGCACAGCTCACCATTTCTGACCCTGGGAAGCAACTGTCAGGAGCCCTATGTCACAGATGACACAGCAAGAGCTGAGTACCCTTCCTAGGGCCTTAGAGACCAAGCCAGGGAGGGAAGTCAGGCTGGCTTAATTCCAGGACAAGCTCAGGCTCTTTCCACTCCCAAGCCCTGTGCCTAACCTCAGGGAATCCCCAGGATGAATTTGAGGTTTCCAGAAAGCAGTAATTTTCTTTTCACTCACTCATTCGCTCATTAAACAGCCAGTGCATACCAGCCCTGGAAAAGAAACTGGGGACTGGGAGATAGGCAGAGTCCTCCCTCTCCTGAAAAGCTCATAGAGTTAGGAACAGCCATGAAAGCATAACCACAAGGTGGTGTGAGGAAAGTCTAGAGCATCGGATGCAGAGGACGGACCGCTGGCTTGGGATGCGGCAGGGTCACTGTGGGCAGCTGGGAAGCAATGAGGGCTGACTTTTGAGCAGCAATGAAGGACAAAGAGACTTTAGTCAAATGTTCCAAAGTGAGAAATGGCCCAGGCCAAAGGGAGACCGAGTGAGTGACATGGTATAAGGTGGCAGTAGGAAGGTCATGAGGAGAAAGGGAGCCACAGAGACAGAATGGCACCCAATCAAGATGTCCTCTAGGACACGGCTTGTGGTTGGCTCTCTGGCCTTGGGTGGATTTTCAGTAGGGACAGGATGTGACCAGATGTAGGAAAATACATCATTAATATTCACTTCCTCCAGGTGTTATCCAGGGGATTGTCTGAGTTTAAGTAAAACCCTAACATATTGTGTGTGCAATATTGATGTGCACTTACCTTCTCTCATGTAAGATGTCTTTCTAGGTCAACTTTCTGCAAAAGAGGGCATCTATCCTTCAAGAAGAACTGACCACCTACCAAAACAGAAGGTATGAGTGGTGAATGGCATGCCTTCCAGTTAATTTGTGCTGTGTACCCCTGGGAGTCCTTTACCTTGACCTGCACGTCTTTACTGAAATGTCTAGACACAAGATAAGTCTTGAAAGGAAGACATTTTTAATGAACAGCTTGTCTTTAAGACGTCACCCACCTCTTTAATCACGGGGCTTAGATTCATCAGAACAAGATTTGGGAATTTCAGGGTGTGGCAAGTAGGTAGGGACCTCACCTGGGCAGTCCAGCAAGGTGTAGTCTTGAAGCCCAACTGAGGACTAAAGGAGACATCATCTTCCTTTAAGACTGTGGCATGACGCAATTCCCTGTGATGGCTCACATCTTCAAAGTCTCTTATCCCCGGGGGTTTGGCACTGTTTTCCAAGTCAATGGCTTTGTGATGTTAACCATTCACAGAGACGAAGTGTCCCAGAGTACAGAGCTGCTAGATGCTGGAGACCTTCCTAAAGGTTCCCAGTGATATCACCGACCAAGGTGATGTTTACTGATGGTCCAGTTCAGTCAGGCAACTTGCTTTTAAGTACAGTCACAGACTGGGCTGCTTACTTGGCATCAAAATAAAAGGAATGAACTTGTGAATCATTTACTTTTCAAAAGATTCTGTGTGCCTGGTGATGATAAGATCAGTTGCTTATAGGCATATGTGATGAAATTTTGATAGTAAATACCCTTTTGAACCTCCAACTCCTCCAGAATTGTAACACATTTTACAATTGACTAAAAACCCTAACATGGATTTTTGATTTCCAGGTAACTACATGCGTGGGAGTGTGTGATATATGAAAATCCTCTGGGCTGCACGGAGAGCTTCATCCAGCAGGTTTGAAGATTTGGATATTGTAAACTGTGAGATCAATGGCTTTTTTTTAATGCTTAAGTGTAATTAAGATCATAAAACCATGCATCATCCATGTGCCGGTTGGCTTCATTTGTGTCTATCTAGGTTATGTTTGCCATCTTCTTTCTGACTCCATGTTTGTACTGGAGTACATGCTGAAAACTGCGCGTATGTTGGGAGGAGATGCCTGCTTGTGGTGTGCCTTGGTGATGCTTTGCAAGGGTCTTCAAAGTTGTGAACGATAAAAATCACGATTGTAGTATCATATCAAAATGCTTAACCTGTTCATGTTATTCCTATGTTCATTGTTCATATATTAAAATGTCATTTTTATACTATTCTGTTTTCTTTCTACATTTTATCTCACCTCATCTGCTAAGTATGTCGTATAAGTGGGTCTCCCCCCCCCCAACAAATACTGATTATCTCAATTTCTGCTTTGGAGGAAAAATACCTCATACCGTGTCAAAGATCAATTCATACTTCCGTCATGGAACGGCTGTCCAGCATCCGATGACTGGGCCGTGCTTGTCGTGTGGTCGTGTGCAGCCCCGGGGCTGCAGGAGTGTGGGGTGGGGATGACGTGCTGGCAGCTCTGTTTCCTGCTTCTTTCTTGATGCCTCCTTTATAGTTGGTGCTTTGATTGTCACATCTGTCTATGACCCTTGAGCCTAGCAGCCATTGGCCACATTTTGAGGACGACGCAGCCTGTGGCCAGCAGACATGCCTGTCCCTTGCTCTAGCTTGTCTGCGCCGTGCCTGCTCTTAGGAATGGCGTTATAGCCTGGGTTACTTTTCCCACATCGAGTCCTGCCCTAGTTTGCCAAGGAAATTCTGAGTTGCAGTTGCAAAGGCGCTCTGGTTTCATTTGAGTGAGCTTGGGGTATTCCATGGGCCTTTTGAGACACTAAAAATGTGGGGAGTGGGAGGGGTTGGGCTGCAGTCATCTGCTTTCCTGGGGCGAGAATTTATGTTTATTCAGTGTTCTTTTCTCTTTCCCATGCCCAAATCTGCCCATTGCTTCCTGTCCAGGGATTAGTTGTCCTTTCTTGTAACATTGTCTGAGACATGGGGAAGATAAGATAAACCAGGTTTTACAGCCACTTCTAAAGCCATCAGGAGGAGGCTGGCTTCTTGCACTCAGTCATCTTTGTGGAGCCACCAGTTTCCTGGTTGCCTCTCAAATGTCCTCCTCCCCTAACACCTCCTCCAGGAGTATACATGTGTATCCTGTGAATGACCACACAGGCTTCGAGAATATTCACATTAAGCAAAATCATAGCAGCAGCTATTAAAGCCTCCTAACCAATGAGGACAGTTGCTACTCAAGTGGTGACTTAGCCCTTGGGACAAAGAAGGCTGTATGCTTCTGTGCTTCTGTGGGGACCATGAAAAGCAGGTTGAGGTCGGATGATGTCAAGGTTATTAGCGGCATGAAATGAAAATACTTTCTGAGTTGTTTTGGAACTCCCACTCAAGAATATTTGTTTTCCATGAGTAAATATCAGTAGGAGTTTTGGAAACTTGCCTGCTATTCTTTCTTTTCCTTATTTCAAGGGTTATGAAATTACAAACACTGGTGAACGTCTGACATTACCCAGATCCCATTTCCCATACGGCGCTCCAAGCGTGTCTGGGGTATCACTTTTGATTGAATGTGATGGACATGGAGAGCTGACACTAGTGGTTTTGCAAAAGTTCTCTGATAAAGGACAAGAAAGAAAAATGGCTTTTGGCATGTTTGAAATTCCTCACTGAGCTATCACTGTAGGTGACTACTGAGACAGAAAGCGGATACTCAGGAAATAAATGATAAACACTGCAGCTCATTATAAAATCATCTAAGAGCTCGTCCTTTCAGTTGTTCATCATGAGTGCCCAGTTGGGTTACATCGCCAGGTATCACTGTCGCAGCCATGCTTGAGGCCCACCTGGTAATTGTCAGCAGGTGGTGGCCGATGAGGCTCTTGGAGCTCTCCGAGAAGGAAAGCTCCCACTGCGGCTGGCTGTGAGTGCTAGCTATTCTGCACGAGTGAGGGAAGCCACAGGGCAGTTGGCGGTTCAGTCGCCTGGCATGGATCACAGTTCCTGTCGGTGGGTTTCTAGTTCCCCAGCAGTGAGACCTTTTGGGAATTTGACCCTGATTCTGCAACCTCCCCGTTCACCAAAGAGCTCCACAGAGTGCAGCCATCAAGGGAGACAGTGGAGAAAGAGGAAGTCTAAGACGGGAACAGAGGACAGGCTTGCTTCGCAGACTGCACGAAAGCCTCGGCGGCAAGGTGGCCGGAAGGGAATGGCTGGCGAGCCGAGCTCCCTCTGTAAGGCCGCGTATCGACAGCGAGTCTTCAGAAACTGCCGAGGCTTCTGATGGCGAGCCACCTCATTAAAGGAGTCTGTGGAGGAAAGTGCAGAAGGAAGGAACTGGGAATTTGAATTAACAATTAACAGCATCCTCATTGAAGTGCATCGCCATCCAGGAAAGGCAGCCGTGCCTGTGCTCTCTGTCTCAGGGTGAACGGAAAGGTAAAACATCAAAAATGCTGCGAGAAAAGTTTCAGAACACAAGGTCATTTGAATTCAGTTTCCTCAAAAGAACTGTCTTCTGAGCTTTCATATTTTGTTCAGAAAGGTCGCCTCTTTTAAGCCTTGTCATTAAAGACAGTTTGCTCTTTAAAGTGAATTATCAAAGGGTATAGAAATTGCAAGTTACTGAAACTAAAATGCATGATCAATTTTAAGTCTGCTAACTAAAGCCTGCTTAAATTTGGATGTGCTTTTGTGCTGGCAGCCGCTTTGATAAAACCAGGAGAAGATACGTGGTTGGCCAAGTCAAAGTAGGGAAGGAGATAATTAGATAAAACTTTCTCAACTCTCAGAGTGGTCCTGGCTTCAGAGGCTGCGTTAGGAAGCTGTGGCAGAGGCTCTGAGTGACGCCTGAGGAGAGAAGTGGGCGCTCCAGATTCGGACAGGGGGACATTCACCTTCTTCACCGTGTTGTTTCAAACACAGACTCAGACTTCAGGTCATATCATTTGCCTCACACAGAGGGAAGAATGTCATGAAACCAGAGAGGTCTCAATACTGGTTCCCTCCCCAGACCGTGGCCACTGAAACCTGTCCCCAGACATCTGTTCTAAGTTAAGGTTTCCACAGGGCAAATGTTTTTACATTGGAGTCCTAAATGTTGCTATAGGTGTTGTCATTGAGAAAAGGCAGCTTAGTCTAGACTTGAGGCTAACAGATAGCCCGATTGCCTCTTCGGGAGTCTGCAATGTAAGATGAGGTCTTGCAGTGGAGCATGGCAAGGTGCACAGGGCCTTGTCATGCAACAGACATGTCTCACCGTCTACCCGGTGAGACGCTGGCTTCATCTGACTAGCTGAAAGGTAGTAAGGAGGATAAAGCCACTTTGCCCACTCTCTGTCCATTTAACTAGGAAAGGAATTTAGCACATAGGTGACTAAGTCTGCAGTCTGTTTCTTTGCTGATTCTCTTTACCTGTGTGGGCCTCACTTCTCTATCGAAGGCAAACCATCACATGTGACTACGATTTCCAGCAAGACACTTCAAGCCTTTCATTTGGTGTTTCTTAGACTAGCAGGGCATGGCAGTGCACACCTTTAGTCCCAGCACTTGGGAGGCATGGGCAGGCAGATCACTATGAGATCAAGGCCAACCTGGTCTACAGAGTGAGTTCCAGGGCAGTCAGGGCTACACAGAGAAACCCTGACTCAAACAAAAACAAACAAAACACAAAATAGTGTTTCCCAAACTAGTGTCCATCCAGGTCTGTCTGGTGTGACTTGTCTCCAAATGTTCTGCTGTCCCGTTCTGACAGCTGTGGCATGCTGTATTCTTCACTTACAGGTTCCCATGCTTTCCCTGACCAGCTAGTCACTGGCTGGTTCCTGACTTTGAATTGTATGGATGACAGTGCTTTCCCTGATCAGCTAGTCATTGGCTGGTTCCTGATTATGAACTGTATGGATGACAGTGCTTTCCCTGACCAGCTAGTCATTGGCTGGTTCCTGACTTTAAACTGTATGGATGACAGTGCTTTCCCTGATCAGCTAGTCACTGGCTGGTTCCTGATTATGAACTGTATCGACGACAACAGAGTAACCCCCAGCCTAGTGACACTGACACTAGTGTGTAATCCCCCTGCAGGCAGGCTGCTCTCACATGGGTTCCCAAGAGTGCCATCAGATGGGGCTTGGAGGGCAGTCACGAATGTGAGCCCCAGAGCTTCCTCAGACTCAGGAAGCTAATGCTCCCCATTGGCTAGGTGGGGCGGCCGGTTAGGGCCCTAATGGAGCCAGAGTCCAGACATAGACACCAGAAGACACAAACTCGCTGGGCCCGGACCCCAGCAACACTTCTACCATATTCCACTAACCACAGAGCCTGTCTGGGGTCCTGGCAGGCTCTAGTGTAAAGGACAGAACTCTCCTGCAAAGTCAGAGCCCTGTGCCACCTTGACCCTACCATAACCTTTGGTTAAAAACAACAACAAATAGAAAAAAAAAACTGTTTAACTCTCTTTAACCTGAAATTCCCCAAAATGATTTAACCCACATAATTGTTTCTTCTTATTTAGACTCTGGCTTAAGCTTCTGCTGAGGCTTTGTATTTTAATATAGTTTTTTATTTTTTTTTTTTTTTTTTTTTTTTTTTTTTTTTTTTTTTTTGAGACAGGGTTTCTCTGTGTAGCCCTGGCTGTCCTGGAACTCACTCTGTATACCAGGCTGGCCTCGAACTCAGAAATCCGCCTGTCTCTGCCTCCCAAGTGCTGGGATTACAGGCGTGAGCCACCATGCCTGGCTTTTTTATAGATTTCTATGAGATATTGGTGTCTTTTATTATAGAGTTCTATGAGATATTGATGAGAGAAATCCCAAACAAATTCATTAGTTTTTTTTGTTTTTAAGTGCCTTCCTGTTTGAACATCCTGTTGATCTGTCAGATGGGCACAGTCACAGGTTAAGTTGAGGATTTAGAAGTGCATTCTGGGAAGCCCTGAGTTAGTAATATGCAGTCAGGTCATGCTTTCTTCTGAGGGCCTTTTCCAAGACGGAAGAAGCCACTGTTCAGTCTCCACCACCCCCCACGCCACCCCCACCCGTCTATTATGCACTGTATATTGTGATCATCTCAGCAAGTGTATTATTTTAAGGATCTGCCAGAGCCCACTCCCTCTACTTGGGAGGGCTTTCCCTTCTTCCGGGGAATTCTCAGACACAGGGAAGGGTGTGGGTTTGATGAGACTGAGTGGGAAATTTCCTGAACCACAGAACTTAAAAACTACTCAGCTAAATTGAACATAATCCTCTAGATAAACAAATGAATCAGCCTCCTAATGGCCCGTTAGCTTTCTCCCGACTGCAACGGCACTCTCTCCGCTTGTGCTGCTGGGCCCCTCTCCTGTATCTGACCTCTGAGCTGAGCCTGGGTGGGGAATGAGGGTAAATATGTAAACAGAGCCATGTACAAGGGGGTCTTAACTCCTTGTCTTCCCACATGGTGCAGGCCATTGGATGGTTCCTGGTTGAAGAGCCAACCTACTAAAGCTTTGAAAACATCAAGGGGTTGGTTTGACTACACTTAATAATCGAAGCTAGAGAATTTGGGGGTGAAAGGAAAAATGGGGAAAAAAATCACCACTTTCTTTGGAAGAGGGAATCTTTTCCAGGACAATGAAGGGCTCTGAGACCCTTTTAAAATAACTGTGTTGAGCTCCACCAAGATGTCTCTGGTCGTTGTGTCTCCCAGTATTGCTCCATGCCAGGTGACAGAGGTCGTCATTTGCCTGTCACCAACCCTAGATGTCGCTTCTCAAGTTGCATGTAAACTGGTCCTTGCCTGGTTTCCCTTGAACACCTCGCTGTTTCCCAATGTCACAGTGTCACAGCTGTGTGGGAAACCCTCTCCAGAACTGGTCATTTGGCCCATCAGTTACCATTGTGTCTGTAACAAAAATATTTATCCAAGTCGGCCACCGTGGTGACGGTGTGAGGCCTGGCAGTGTTGCCCTGTCGTGTCTCCACCTGCCCCTCCTGAGTTAAGGATCACTGGTAGCAGTTGTCTGCCTAGAGTGACAGCTCCCGCCGTGTCAGGGAACCTTTCTGTGGCAGAGTTCCCACTTGTATTATCTAACCATCGACAGCATTGTTGTTTATGCATTTCAGCATGTGCATCTGAAGCTGCTAGCATGGAAACTGGGCATACAAAGGGTTTTCTTTAAAATTGCTTTCTGTGATCTCATTTGGGTTCATTCTCTCTCTCTCTCTCTCTCTCTCTCGCTCTCTCTCTCACACACACACACACACACACACACACACACACACACATTCGGTATACACAAGAATTTAAATCTGTACACCTTCAAAGGCAAATTTTCTTTATAATGCCCCAAATCTTTTTTTAAAATAGGCCAATTAAGATAACAAACCTAAGTAGCCCTCCCACTGCTGGCCCCTGCTGTTAGATACCTCGCCTAAAACTATATCATGTTCACGCTCTACCTTCTTATTGATAGAAGAAAAAAAAAGATTAATTGGCCTTATCTTCCTCTCACCGTGTAATTGTAGCTTTGCCTGTGATAGCACCTCTAACTGCAGCTTGAGCTGGCCTCTTCAAAACTTGAATAATTTGCTCAAATGTTTAAATATTCTGCAGACCTTTGCTGAGGGTCTCGTCTTTCCAGAGCCTGAGACTCGGTATAGGAGCCATGCAAGGATGAACCCACCTTGCCAAGCAGCTCTTTGTCCATACAGAATGTATGATCCACTGGGGAAGAAGTAGATACATAAAAGGAAAAGAAAGCCCATATGTCATGTGGAAGAAGACAAAGAGAATGGATTAACTGATAGGTTTCTATCCAGGTCAGAGTTGTCACAGGGTCCTTAAAGGACCCTGAACTAGGTAGGTTCCTTGGCTTCTCTTGAGTCTAGGTTTCCTCATATTAAGGAAGGAGAGAACTCAGTGGGTAGAGCGTATGCCACCAAGCCTGACAACCCTAATTCAATCTCTGGAACTCACATGGTAGGAGAGACCTGATTCCCACAACTTGTCTTCTGATCTTCAGATAAGCATTGTGGCATGAGCTTACTAGGGTATACAAACACACACACACACACACACACACACACACACACACTAAATAATAAACAAATGTAAAAATAATTTACTGGAGGAATTGGTAGAACTTATGCAGATGCTAGCTGTGATCCCTGAGGCAAGATGACTGAAAGTCAAGGCCAACCCCACGGCCTTCATGGTAAGACCCTGACTCCAGGAAGATGGTGGAGAAGGGCCTTGGCAGTTAGCTTACGTGGTAGAGTCCTTAAGGACCTGGGCTCCACACACAGGACTCATTGAAAATGCCAGATGAGATGGCATGCCCCTGTGACCCCATGGCTGATGAGGCAGAGGCAGACAGGTCCCAGGACTCTGGTCTAGCTACTCTGTGAGTTCCAAGCCAATCAGAGACTTTGTCTCCAACCAACCAACCAAGTTTAATGACACTTGAGGCTTTCCTGTGGGTTCCACATGTATTCATACATGCACCTATACATACACACCCCCAAACACATGAACTTGCATACACACATATACAAAAAAAGATTAAATGAGAAGACCCATTTTTAGAAGTCTGGCATGTAATAAACTTTAAGTAAATGAAGGCTATTTATGCTTTGTGCTAATCTCCAATTTCATAATTATTATTTATATAGGAGAAAGCTAGAGCAAAGAGAAATCTGGAAATTTGCCCAAGGCCATTTACCTAATATGTGGTAAAAGCAACAAGTGGAACGCCTGTGTCCTCAGTCACTCGTTTCTGCTTTTTCCACTATAATGCATTGCCCATGTGGTTGAGGGAAAGTTCGGGTTTTATAAGCGACAGGGGCAATTAAGGAAAGGAACCTTAAATGAGAAATGACTCCATGAGAAGCTGTTATGAGCCCAGTCTGGCAGCAACATGAGGTGGGCAGGAGAAAGGAGACGAGAGGCCAGAGGCCGAGGAGAACTTGGGGAAGGCCTGAAGTAACCCCATAACTGGTCCAGGTCTCCTGGGAGAGAAAGGTTTCTCTGTGAATGGAAAGTGGGTGACTGATTCCACGGCTCTGTGGCACGTGAATGAATGAATGAATGAATGAATGAATGAATGAGACGCTTGTGGAAGACAAAGAAATACATGTGAGCCACGGTTTTCACTTAAAAGACGTGTGCTGGGGACTTGAGAAGGGGAAAAATGACTTTGGTATAAGCTTTTTCAGGTGGCTGGAGTTGGGCCCAGGAATGTGCCGAGCCTAACCATCTGAGTTAGACTGAATTAGGAAGCTATGGTTTCACCTAGAAGGGGGAAGGGGTTGAGAGAGAGAGAGAGAGAGAGAGAGAGAGAGAGAGAGAGAGAGAGAAGAAGAAGAAGAAGAAGAAGAAGAAGAAGAAGAAGAAGAAGAAGAAGAAGAAGAAGAAGAGGAGAGGAGAGAGAGAGACCCACTGCGTAGCTCAGTAGGTGGAATGCTTGCCTGGTTTGCACCAAGTACTGGGTTTAATCCTCAGCACTACCTGAACCCATTATGGATCCACAGCTGTAAGCACTGGGGAGGTACAAGAAGGGAGAACAGTTCAAGGAATCCTTGGCCATATTGTAAATTCGAGGCTAGCCTGGGCTACATGAGAATGGAGAGGGTGGAAAAGGGGAGAAAGGGAAGAACTGTGCTTCTGTGCAGTGACTGTAAAAGAGGTTTGTAAAAGAAAGGCACTAGTGGTAAAGGGTGGAGGTGGTGGGCAGGCTTAGACGAGGGTAGCCCTTTGGTGGTGAAGCCCTTTGAACTTGCCTGAGTGTGGGTGACAGGTCATCTGCACTAAGAATTCACAGTGAAAGGGGTGCTGTCCACCACTCCTGTGCTGTCTGAGATTAAAGGGGAGGGGGACAGACCTCTGGGTGTCCCTTCAGGGTCAGGGGCGGGTTCCTTCCTTGGACTATAAATGGTAATGGTTCCGTATGGCCCCGAACTTCTTCATGCGGGCATCCCGAATTATTTATGAAAGTTCTAGGAAATGTTTTAAAAACTCAGCTCTTTCTTCACCATATGGTCCGCAGTGAGCCGTCATTGCCGTAGAGTAACTAAACAAAAGTAGCCACTTTGCAAACCAGCCCTTCCGGATAAATGGCAATAAATAAAATTGACCCTCCGTGAAGGAAGCTCCTCTACATAGCCTAGTCAAATATTTTTGTTTCTGATCCTTACTGATAGGAAATTCTGAGATTTTCACTGGTTTGCAGATGTTTTTATTCTTACCACCAACAACAACAAAATGTCAACTTTAACTTAATATTTAGGTAGAACTCGACCTTGGTCTCTAGTACAGTTAATCAAGAAATTATACTCTTCCACGGCTAGGAAGCACATAGTTGTGCTCTGAGAGCACTAATGACAGGGAGCACATATTTGTGATAGAAAAGATGGCATTAAAAACAGTGATTTGGGGCCACAAGACGGCTTAGCCAGTAAAGGCGCTTATTGCCAAGGCTGATGACTTGAATGGGATTCCCCAAGACCCACGTGGTGGAAGGAGAGCACACTTCCTGAGTTGTTCTCTGACCACCACACACATGCCAGTGGATACGGATACACACACACACACACACACACACACACACAAGATAGATAGATAGATAGATAGATAGATAGATAGATAGATAGAACATATGTATATGTATGTATATACATATACATACATATATATGTCATATTTTTTAAATTAAAACCTGTATAAAAATAAAGACTAACAAGGGCAAGTGTAGAATTTTACTATTGAACACCAAAAGATTAAACAGTTTGCCTGGTATAATGTTACAGTGTTAGGGGAAATGACTGGCGTGTACAAGGCCCTCAGGTCCCTGGCAAGAAGGAGATGGGCATGGGAAGGAGGAAGGGAGCCGTGAATGGACTAGCCTTGGAGATACAGGTGAGACGGTGACTGCACAATAGCATTTTGGTTCCCTAAAGTTCTTAGGCAGATTCTGTAGATTCTAGTGGAATCTGGATTACAATGTCTGGAAGCCTGGAACATCTTCTTTTCCCTATTTTGTAAAACTTCAGCACCAGCAGTTCTTTGATGCCAACCCTTAAAAGTTACCATTGACTTAGCAGAAAATCAGGGAAGATGTGGCACACTCTCAAGCAGCACTGATTATGGGCTCGTTGTCAAAGATGAGAGAGAGGACAGTGGCTTCTTCCTGCCTAGAAAAAAACGATCATTTTTGAATTGGGTTGAGGAAAAAGAGCTCCTTCTAGATGAAGAAAAGCTTAAATCTAGGCATGGTGGTGCACACCTTTAATCCCAGAAGAGCATGCAGATCTCTGAGTTCAAGGTCAATCTGCAGAGCAAGATCCAGGACAGCCAAGCTTAGGCAGTGAAGGAGTTGGGAAACAGAAAACTAGTGATGATGTCATAGAACAAGGGGGCCCCAGCAAACAGAGCTCGGTGCTTCGGCCATGTGGCTCTGGCTTTAGAGTCAAGAGGACAAGGAGACTACTGGGACAGTTGATGCTGGTTAGCTGGAGCTCAGGAATTAGTAATGAGTAGTAGATAACAGCATCCCTGAGGTAAAATCTTCTGGAAAGTGTTTTCTGAGGTCACAAAGAAGCTGTGTTCCAGAGACAGCCAAGGTTGCACCTCATGCTGCAGCTGAACTTGGTAATGTGTGAGAGTCACCCAGCTGGTACTGGTTTTGAAGGCATGAAGGGATCATGAAGAGCATCTGAGGCTTGATACTGTTGAGAGGCCATGAAAGGTCATTGGTGAAGGTGCAGCCTCAGTTGCGGTTGACGGCCCAGGACTGAAGGGGTCAAACAAAGGAATTGAGTCTTGGCACCATTGAAGAGAGCCTATGAGAGGCTATTGGTGAAGCCTAGTTGCAGTGGATGTCCCCAGTGTATTGGAGATGTCAGTACCGTGATCACCAAGAACAGCAGCAGCAGTGGAGTGGCTCAGCCTAAGCTTAGGGTGCTACAGAGAGCAGAGCTGGAGAAGTGACAACAACCCTTTAGAGGAGCCCAGAAGATCATGTGTGGATCCCAGACATTGGAACAAGAAGCTGTAATGTCGAAGTTGCCTTGGAGACCCCAAGATGTTTGAGATGCCAGAGCCGTGGGCTATCTGCTGAGGAAAGCTGCCAACAGGGACTGGTACCAGCCCAGGAGAAAGAAGTGTGTTACAGTCAATAAAGATGAAAAAGGAGCTGGAGATCTGAAGACCGCTTTGACATCAAAGAAGGAGATGTTTGGAGTTTGCCCAACTGCTTTCCTGTCTTGCTTTTGGGTTACAGTTAAGCGATTGAATAAATCTCAGAAGAGACTTTGAACTTTGAACTTTTAACATTGTTAAGACTGCAGTAGGATTTGGGGACTTTGGAAGTTGGATTAAATGTACTTCTTTATCATGCTATGGCTAGATATGGCCACCATAGACTCATGTGTTTGAACAATCCCATGGGAGCCAGGGAGTGGAATGTGATGATTTGTGTATGCTTTGCCCAGGGAGTGGCACTATTAAGAGGTGTGGCCTTGTTAAAGTAGGTGTGTCACTGTGGGCATGGGCTTTAAGACCCCTCATCCTAGCTGCTTGGAAGCAAGTCTCCTAACGGCCTTCAGATGAAGATGTAGATCTCTCAGCTCCTCCTGCACCATTCTTGCCTGGATAGACACTGCCATGCTCCCACTTTGATGATAACAGACTGAACCTCTGAACCTGTAAGCCAGCCCCAAATAAATGCCCTTATAAGAGTTGCCTTGGTCATGGTGTCTGTACATAACAGTAAAACCCAAACTAAGACAGAGAGAGACAGGACAGTAGGCACAGACTAGGTCTTTCAGCAGCTGGTAGCCACTCACCTGCCTTCCAGGAGCAAACTGGGAGATGCTATGGGTGACCGTGAACTTGGCTGGACTCCTCCCACTCCGTGCGAAGCAGGGCTCCCCATCCTTCAAGAGCAACTGGAGAGGATTCCAGCCCAGGAAAACTACTACGATACTGACAAGTTCTGAGTTGGGCTCCTGGAAATGTGTGTAAAGCCGAGTCTGTTTCTCATCCTCTGAAGAGGGTTTGGGCAAAAGAAATAGTCTGGTTTCACATTCACCTGATTGAAATACAATTAAAAGAATTCCATTTTACATACTTAGGCTACGCTATAATTTTGAGTTGATCATAATGGTTTTATCTGTACTAATAAAGTAAATATGCCTCTAAGAGCAGTGGAATTTTCCTTCATGCCTTCTGACCACTGAGAAGAGGAAGGGTAATTCTACCGTGTCTTGGGGCACAGTATTAAATCTTTTATTATAAAAGTGTAGCTCATGCAACTTGATTTAAGCAAGTATGTATGTTGATAGCCAGACTCAATTGCTAACACTGGTTAAAATAGCTCTTAGAGTAGCCACTTAAACTGTGCTATAGAATCATTCACCATCCAGATGAATAGGCAAGAAATAATGGCTCTGGTATTGTCGAATTAGCAATACAGTGAGGAAGTTTCAATACTCAGGCTGTCCCAAAAAGGTAATGTCACCTGTCCTTCCTGCTCCAAAGTTGGAGTTGCTTTGTTCCCCATTTTAGGATTATTGCTTAAAGCCCCAACCACCACCAGACTGGGTATTTACTGTGGCCTAAGTGTCCCTCTGTCTGCTCAAGCTTGAAGTGGTAGTACTGAGTCACATGACTCCTCAAGGGGACTAGGAACATCTGCTTTTTAATAATTCCCTTCTTACTTTTAAATATTAAAGTGGTTTTCTACCTCACCATATTTAAGAAAAATAAGTAAGATGTGTATGGATTCCCAAAGCTACAAAAAGATCAAGAAAAGCCACAGTTTGGGAAATAAATCATTTAGTCAGAAGAAATTTCTCATTAGATTATGAGCACAGTTTTGAAGGATGGTTAAAAACTTATTTGAAGGCAGTAGAGGGCCAGTTCTTGACCATGAGAGAAAGGGGTGGGCCGATTTGTGAGGGCGGAAAGCCTTAGGACTTGGGTGTAATCTCCATGTGCCTGGCAGCAGTTGGAGCTGAAGAGCCAGTTCTGTGCTAAACACACAGGAACATGAAGGCAGCCCTGCGGCACCAAAGCTCTGTTTCATCTCCTCCAGAAATGAACCTGTTGTTTTGATGTCAAAGGACAAAGGACGGCTTAAGGACCTGTTGAGAAGTTCAAAGAGTTCAAGTCAATGAAAGGGGAGCAGAGGAAGCCTTCCGGTGTGACAGATGCCACGGGTGGGCCTCTGCAGTGCCTGCGGACCTTCAACCCACAGAAACTGTTGTCTGGGGAGGACTAATTTGGAGCACAGTTTCAAGGCCCTGGGAGCCATGAAAAAGATCAGTACAAAGGTGCTCTTCTCTGTCCCACATCACCGGGCTCATATTTTTAGAAAACTTGGTCAGCTCTGCTCATAAAGGAAAACCTTCAAAAAGAAACATAAATAACCTGGTTTTTAATTCAGTTGTTGCTTTTGCATACTTACTGTGCTTTTATATTTATTTTTGAGGCCATTTTTTTTCTTTTTTTAACGTTACAATTTAAGTTCACAAAAATGAAGTATTCCGTTCTAGGAAGGTACTTACAAGGGGTGTGGCTCCTTGGTAGAGAATTTCTTTCTTTTTTTATTTTAAGATTTATTTATTTATTATATGTGAGTACACTGTAGCTGTCTTCAGATACTCTAGAAGAGGGAGTCAGATGTCATTACGGATAGTGGTGAGCCACCATGTGGTTGCTCAGATTTGAACTCAGAACCTTCAGAAGAGCAGTCAGTGCTCTTAACCGCTGAGCCATCTCTTCAGCCCCATGAATTTCTTAGGATGTGTAACACCTTGGGTTCAACCCGCAGACCCACAAACTGAAGGAACTTGGGGAAGGCTTGGTAACCAGTTAGTTTATCTCAAGGAATACTTGGCTTTCTAGTAAATTCGAGACCAAGAATTATATATACTTCTTCCAGCTTACAACCCACCATATAGATCTTTTGTACCAATAATCCAAAGTGGAAATTTACCAGAAAGGTAGAAAGATCAGAGTTGCTGGGTAGTCCAAGCAAATGGCTTTGCTGAATCAAGGAATTTCCAAGAACAGATTGATTTCCTAAAATTAGGTTATCAACTGGTCCCTGAGCTGTCCAGAATAAAGAATGATTGGTTTGAGGAGACTGATTTGATGAGGACATGAGCTGTCTACAATCTCAGGGCACAGCAGTTAACAACTTCACACACAGCAGCACAACTATGTCTCTCCTCCAAGACCAGAGTCGATGCCCCGCCCCCACAGCGGGTGGGGTCTTCTAGACAGTAGGGAAAGAGTCCGGAAACTTTGTAGCTCTGAGGTTCAGGACAAAAGCTTAGGAAACCAGTAAGTAGCTGGTCTTAGGTGATGCTTAGTTTCATCCGAGATTCAGCCTGCAGCCAGGTGGAGTGAGTAATCTATGCCTATGGTTGCCAAATTGACCAGTCACACATTTGGGCATGATAATAATTATGTAATGGTCATGGTTTCTCCTTGCTCCACGGTGCAGAGATTGGTTCTGCTTGAAGGCTTTTCTTTCCTTTGGGATAGCCTAACCTGAAAACCACTACATAGCACACTTTCAGATTCAGTAATTCGTACCATGTACATCTAAGACTCTGTAGGCCAGCCCCAGTTCCATGCCCAATATGGTCACCATCTAGTAGAGGAAAATAAAATAGTGTATAAATGCCTGCAATATATACTGGGATTTTTTGGTTTTGGGTTTTGTTTTTGTGTTTGTTTCTTTGTTTTTGTTTGTTTGTTTGTTTTTTAAGATTTATTTTATGTGAGTTCACTGTTGCTGTCTTCAGACATACCAGAAGAGGGCATCGGATCTCATTATAGATGGTTGTGAGTCACCACGTGGTTGCTGGGAATTGAACTCAAGTCCTCTGGAAGAGCAGTCAGGGCTCTTCACCACTGAGCCATCTCTCTAGCTCTTGTTTGTTTGTTTGTTTGTTTGTTTGTTTTGGTTTTTTTCGAGACAGGGTTTCTCTGTGTAGCCCTGGCAGTCCTGGAACTCACTCTGTAGACCAGGCTGGACTGGAACTCAGAAATCCGCCTGCCTCTGCCTCCCAAGTGCTGGGATTAAAGGCATGTGCCAACACCGCCCGGCTCTTGTTTGTTTTTTAATGAAAGTCTCAACTGAAAACTAGGGGACATGTTCTTAGCTCAGAGGTTCCAGGAGGGAGGTAGCAGTCCTCCAGGTTTCAGGACACAGGACACTGTCCCGAAACAGTGTGATCCACTGAAGACATGGAAGGCCAGCAGCCCCTCCTTCCCAGCTCTGCCTCAGGGCAAGCCTGTTGCAATCATTTCAGGCCATCTCTAGTCCCTCTAGTACTGGGACCGCAGTGGGGGGACAGTGGGAGGGAAGGAAGGCGGGGCTTGTCAGAGCAGCCAGTCTGAGTTACTGAGAGGGAAAGCAGAGAGGCTATAACTGACTTACACACCCTCCAGACGTGCTGCCTGAGCAGAGTGACTCTTCAGTAGCTGCCAAAGACAGACGTAGACACTGTAAAAACTCATATCCCTTCACTATTAGCTATGCAGTAGACAGGACAAAGAAGCCCTCTTAACTTAGACAGACCTGTACATATCCCATCAGTCTATCAAAAGCTCTCCTGTTGTAGAAACTACTTAATCTCACCCCAGGGCTTTCCACCCCTCTTAGACCATTTGTTCCTGGATAAAAGACACATGCAACCTTTATGTTTATAATAAGTCTTAAACAGTGTAAGAGGTGAGCAGATATCTACCCTCTATGTTATTGAATCTATTTTTTATTGATAAGCCTTAGTTAATTATGTTTTATTTGGGCTGCTCTTAACTCCAATTGGCCAGCCCTAAAGGCCATGTTTTTATGACTCACCTAAACCCATGGCAACTTTTCCTTTCTCCTCCACCTTTTTCTTCCCCCTTGTGGTCCTCCGATCCCCAAACCCAAAAATCCTAAACCCCACCTAAGTCTCTTCTGCCCAGCTATTGACTGTCAACAACTTTATTTACCAATCAAAAATAACTTAGGGACAAGGTTACACAATGTCACTTGGTTCTACATACATATTATCTTGCCTCAGGGACAACCAGGTTTTGGGGGCCAAATTTTAACATTAAAATACATCAGGCCAACCCACCACACCTTCCTCCTCCTCCTCTTCCTATTTCTCTTCTTCCTTCTTCTCTTCCTCTCCTTCCTCTTCCTCCATCTTTTTAGAGCAAAAACAATCAGAAAGTCCATCTGGAGGGGGCTATCAGGCCTCACCAGCTATCTGCACTGCTCAGCTCTGAGAATGTCAGCCTGTGTCCATGCCTACCGTTGGCATCTGTGAGCTCCAGCCTGGGTACCTGTAACTGGGTGTGCTCCATAGCTTCAGGCGTGAGCCTCTGCTTGCTCTTTCTTCCCCTTCTAGATCAGGTTGCTAAACAAATTTGTATACTAGATCTAAGATAAGCTATAGGCACACAACTAGACACATAGCTTAGATGGGGTATCCTTTTGCCATAGGTAGGGTCAGCATTCGCTCTTGGGGCTATAGAGAGGAAAGCAGCAGATTTCTCATATAAAGGGCTAGGCTTATGTATTTCTTTGTCTCAGAACATAGACAGTGCTACAACCACTCAGATCTGTGGTTGTAATGGAAAAGCAGTCATGGAGCATATATGTCTTCATTCCAATAAAACTTTATTGACAAAACCAGGTGTTTGACAGGCTTTGCCCCACAGGCAACAACCAGAAGAGGGTCTCTTGCCCTCTTTACATGCCTTTAGTTAAAACCTTCTTATGTTCATGAAATCTGCCCATTACCACAAGTCTTTAAGGACACTTCTGGCTCCCATCCTTTGTGGAATGGAATTCTGGGTGGTTAGATGGATGGTCAGGGCCATCCTAATCCGGCAAGATAATTTCCCTGCCTCACCAAGTTCTGAGATTGACTAAATGCTAATAGGGAAGCCAATTTTGGGGGCTGGAGAAATGCCTTAGTGGATAAGAGAGCTTGCTGGGTGAGCATGACAACCCAAGTTTGACTGACATCCGAATTTTATAAAAGGGGGAAGGAAATCCAGGCACAGCCTCGGAGGCTGTGACCTCTCTCTGCCTCCCGTTTCACCCATCCACCTGCAGGGAATACAGGAGCTCACCGCTGTGCCTGGCTTCTTGTGTGGGTTCTGAGGAGCCAGACTTAGGGCCTCCCACTCTCAAAGGAAGCATTTCACGGACTGAGTCATGTCTCCAGCCAGTCCTGGAACTCACTCTGTAAACTAGACTGGCACCAAAGTCACAGAGATCCGCCTTCCTCTGCCTCCCAAGTGCTGAGATGAGTGCTCCTCCTCCACCCCACTGTCTCCTTTTTATAACTGATGAAGAAGCTGAGGCTTTCTTCAGGTATTTCGATTTTTTTGAAATCAAAGACCAGACTACCTGTCTAATTCAGTCTAGAGCCCCAATTCTGGGTCCTTCACCCCAGAGTTTATCCTACAGCACACCATAAACACAATAGCCTTACAACTAAAGGCCATGCCTCCCCCTTTATCATTATTATTATTATTATTATTATTATTATTATTGTCACTCTTGCCTCACTGTCTATACACAGTTCATTTCTTCAGTGTTTGATATGCCTTGTGATATAGTAAGGTTCAAAGGCTTCACCCTTAGCTACCCTGGGAACAGTGTTTGTTTAGAAATATGCTATATAGCAACAAAGCCTAATTTCATAAACCATTTGATAAGACATTTATAGGGGAACAACACTTGGCCAGAATCCCAAAGAGCCTGGTGTTGGGCAAGAGTTTGAAAAATGGGGTGGGAATCACGAGTAGGGAGTCCTAGCCTCCCTTCCAAATGGTTTATGTCTCGGGCCACAAGCAGTCCCTTCCGTGCTAGGAATCTGGGTTTTCCTAACATGTTCTCTGGAGAGAGAGTCTTCTAGACGGTGGGGAAAGAGTTCAGGAAACAGCTGCCACGTTCCAGCATCAGCATGGTCAGCGGAGGAGGAAATGCTTTCACTGGACTCCCACTTCTCTGCTATCATTTCACAAGGTGAGAAGGCCATCTGGGAGCCCTCCCTTTCTGTGAAAGCGGTGGTCCCTCCTTCCTCCAGGCCTCTGGGTTGTGGTATCAGAGGCAGCACAGGGCCCTTCATCTGCGTCTCCCAGGTCTTTGCGCTCTGAGAGTATGTGACAAAAGCTTAGGAAACCAATAAGTAGCTCATCCTAGGTGACGGGAGGATAGAATTGAACCAGCCAACTAGTGAGGCTCGGTGCTTCACGCATGGCCACGTCGCTGCCGTGCCGTGCCGTGGGCACCGAGGACCACGCCTCACATGGCTCTGCCTCTCCATTTGGAGATGATGTATGGGAAGTGAATGGGATGACAATCACTCCTGCAGCCTTCGGAGCCGGGGCTTCAGAGGAATATGGGGCCACCTCCTCTCCCAGTGGGGTTGTCCCCATCACGGAAAACAGATTCTCCTATTAGTTTCTCCTTTTTCGCTTGAAAAAATAAATCGTTCCAAGTCATACTCCTGGCCAGTGGCTTCCGGGTCCCTTAGAGGTCTACAGGAGGTAGGATGACTTCAAAATAAGCCTGGGGTGCCCCTCCATCACTTACATAGGTAAAAACAGGATCAACCCATTGTTGAGAAAGCCTGACCTTGGTCACTGGCTGCGTTTACTCTTGACTAAGACCAAACATATGAACTTAGAATCAGAAGCTGTTTACCTGTTGAACAGTGATGTTGGGAAATACTGCATTTTCAGAGGGCAAGTCCCCATAGCTCCCTGAATCCTCACCGTGGCTACTGAGGACAGAGCTCACTGCCTCCTCTTTATGGCGAAAAGTGAGAGTCCTAAGGTAGTGTGGGTGGCACAGAGATCTGATGGAGGCTCCTGCTGACTAAGCAAGAGGGCACATTAGACCCTCTGGGGAGCTCTTAGGGTCATACCAGTCTCATTAAATTACAAGCTCGGGCCTATTTAAAGTTTCTTTCCAGCACCTGAGCAGAGGCAGGCAGAGCTCTGTGAGTTTGAAGACAGCCAGAACTATACAGAGAAGCCCTGTCTTAAAAGGCAAACAAACAAACAGACAAACGTGTGTGTTTCTAGATGATTCTAAGATGAGAAGCACCCAGAGAACTGTCTAATCCCAGACATAATAGAGCTTCATTTGACACTCCTCTAAAGACTGGAACAGCAAATGTCTGGGAGGCCGAAATCCCTTCCCATGCCAAACATGGCCACTAGATGAAGCCTGCTTGGCACCCTGAAACATTTTCTGGTGGCTAAACAAACACTTCCTTTGCACAGTAGGATGAACTTTCCTATGAGCTATGGATTGGGACATCTTTCTCAGCTACTCGTACTGGAAATACAGATCTGTAACTTTAAGTGCTCTCTTCCTGGGCTGCAGAAATGGCTCTGAGAAAGAAGTTCTTGCTGCACAAGCGTGAGAACCTGAATTCAAAGGCCCAGAACCTGCAGAAAGCCAGGCATGGTGAGGAAGGAGGCAGAGACGGGAGAGTCACCGGAAACATGCGTGCCAGCTAGCCAGGACACACTGACAAACAACAGAGACCTTGTCTCAAAAGCAAGGCAGAAGGTTCTCTCACCTCCATGTGTGTACCATGGCAAGTGCATTCGCGCATGTGCACGCACACACACACACACACACACACACACACACACGCATGCACGCACGCACGCACGCACGCACGCGCGCGCGCACCTTGAAGGGGACTAAGGGGGTGTGCCCTCTGTGTTTGTGCCTGCCTTAGCAAGAGCGACAGGTGCCTGACCTGTTCCAAAGCCTAGGTGCTGTCTAGCATGAGCTTGGCGACCAAGTGGTGCCATCTTCCCTACAGACATTTATTGCTCCCTTGGCCTTGGGAACAGAGCAAACATGTCCTAAACCCTGCCCCTACCAGCATCTTCCACCAGAACCTTCTTCCCCACACTCTCCTCCCACCTCCATCTCTCCTCGAGAAAGTTTACTTATTGGGACATAAAAATCACCTCACGTGGATATTGAAAGGCCAAAGGCAGTAGTTACATGTACGGGGCTGGGCTGGGGCCTGAGACTGGCAAAGCCCACCATTAATGATAACAGGGTGATTGGCATGAGGGGATGTATTAGTTACATTTTTGTTGCTATGGACTTGGAATGCGGTAGAGTGATTGATTGGCACATCCAAAGCCCACCTCCCCCAGAGAACGAAGTATGGTGGTGTTGCACACCTGTAATCCCAGCATGCTAGAGGCAGAAGGACCAGAAGTGCAAGGTTATCCCAGGTAACAGGGCAAGTTCAGGATAGTCTTGATTACATGAGACCCTGCCCATAAGTAAGTAAGCAAAGAAAGAAAGAAAGAAAGAAAGAAAGAAAGAAAGAAAGGAAGGAAGGAAGGAAGGAAGGAAGGAAGGAAGGAAAGAAGGAAGAAAGAAAGAAATGGGAGAGAGAGAGACACACACACAGAGACAGCAGGAGAGGGAGGGGTCACAGCTCTAGTACACACACAGCCTGTTGTGCTGGTACAACTGGAGTGTGAGGCACCTGCTCACATGGCCGTCACACAGTCAGGGAGCAGAGTTGGATGCTGATATCCAGCTTGCTGTCTTCCTCTTCCTCTTCCTCTTCCTCTTCCTCTTCCTCTTCCTCTTCCTCTTCTTCTTCTCCTCCTCCTCTTCCTCCTCCTCCCTCTCCTCCTCCTCCTCTTCCTCCTCCTCCCAAGGGAGAGTGGCACCCAAATTCAGCATGGGCACTCCCTCTTCCCGTGAATCTTTCTGGAAACATGCCCCCCCCATAAACACACACAGAGGTGTGTTTCCATGGGGACCCTCACTTCATTCAATGAAGATGAACCTTCCCGGGGAAGCCATTTACTTCGCTGTTTTCTCTCTGGGGCTGGTGTTCCAGCCTTCCTCACGACCTTTGAGTCTGCCCCTGTCTCACTCAAAGACAGGCAAGTGCTGAATCCAAAGCCTCCTGCCAGCCAGCCCTCCACTTGGTCACTCCCAGATCAACTTGGGACCGGCTGATGCCTGACCAGAGGATGATAGGTACCGAGTGACTGGGGCGCCTGCCCTTCTTACCTGGCCAGCTGATTGGCACCAGGGCAGCCTACGGACCTAGGCACAGCTACTGCCAGCTCGGCAACCTCCTGATATGGGCATGGAATATCTACCTGACATGGAATAGTACTGACCCTAGCACTACTCTGTCCCCCTTGTATGACACTCCCTCAGTTTAGGACATTACACTCTCATTTCAGGAGGAGGAAAGGCTACAACTACTAAGCAGTTATGCCTTCCATCAAATCCCCCCCAAGAATCCCATTGGCAGCCCCCATCCCAACCCCAGTCTGTCTCCACCTCCGCTCTGGAGCACTGCCTTTCTTTTTCCAAACGTAACGTGTCACTCCCTGGCCTCAGGAGTGTTGTATAACTTAATTCACTGAAGAATCACATTCTAGCTGGGCAGTGGTGGTGCACGCCTTTAATCCCAGCACTTGGGAGGCAGAGGCAAGCGGATTTCCGAGTTCGAGGCCAGCCTGGTCTACAGAGTGAGTTCCAGGACAGCCAGGGCTACACAGAGAAACCCTGTCTCGAAAAAAAACCAAAAACCAAAACAAAACAAAACAATAACAAAAAACACATTCTAGCAGCTAGGTGTGATCCCATCATCCAGAATGCAGAGGCAGGAGGATGGCCATAAGTTAGAGGCAACCTGGCAGGGCTAGATATGGAAACCCTGTCTGGAGCAGCAGCACCCCATTATGCCATCCAGTTCACTGTGTCTCTGGAATGACTGGTGGGGCCTAAGAAATTATGTTGAAGTTTTTCTGATTAAAAATCAATAAGAGTTTTGTTTTTGCTTTGAAGAGCAGCAAATATTGCATCAGACCAATGCCATATGTAGCTAATGGAAATGCCTCCCCCCCCCCAGTGGAAACATTGTCATGGATGACCCAAGAATTTTGACACCCCCCCCTCACCTACAGTAAGTGCCCTTGGTCATGTGGAACTGTCCAGTGTGGACACAAGAGTTCATACCCTTCAAGCTGCTCTGAGTTAATCCCCACTGTCTGATCCCTTGGTAAAGTAGAAATGCTGCTTTAAAGACCGTGAAACCAGGGTCGAGGAATTCTATCTAAAGGGACCACAAAATTGCATCATATTTGGAGACAGAAGCAAGGCAGAGCTGTGGCCTCTCCAGCTTTCTTCGGGCCTGAGCCCGTCGGGATGGCTGGGGGAAGGCAATGCCTACGGCCTTTCAGAAGGGACCATTCTCCCACGTTCACGGACCTAGAGAATTGTGGATCTGAGCTCAGGCTGACCTAGAGCCGTGGTCTGTGGATTGATCCATTGAATTGCTGGACAACTAAAATCCCTTTTCCTAAAAGAAATGACTGTGCAACTGTGGTTAAGTTCTAACCTGGACACCTGAAAGGGCAGCGCAGCAGAAGACGCCAGAGCTAAAGCAACGGGGGTGTGAGCTCTCTGACAGAATAGAGAAAATGAGAGGCAGCCGCAGAGCGATTGGCAGAAGCAACCGGAAGCGTATAGTTGCTGTTCATGAGATGTGGAGACTTCGGTGGAGCAGGTGACAGAGCAATCAGGAGCTTGATGGAGCATGACACTTAGACTCCCACTCCGTCCTCCTTACCCCCATCATGTGTGTGACGAGCACAGCACAGCACAGGGTCACATAGGAAGTGATGGCTTATTCTCTTCCCCTTGTCACTACCACCTTGACTCCAGCAGGGGTTAGATCTCCCTCATCACTCTTACCCCATGATTGACACCGAGGAAGTCCAGGAGCCCCTTCCTTCAGAGGACACAGGCCTGGCTAAGCTGCAGCTGATCGATTGATAATTCCTATGCCAAGAACCCTTTTGTGTGATCAGGACTCCGGTCTATACTACAAGACGTAACTCAAGCCAAGGTCACCCTGTAGTTCAAGCTTCATTTCAAGACTCCACATTGGACTCTTGCTCTCTATAAACCACAAACAAGTTCGAGTCCTTAACCGTGATGGGGCTTGGAACAACAGGAATCCTGGTAACAAAGACAAGGCTTCCTCGGCCATTTGAAGTTGGAGAAACTGAGGCAAATTATGAAATGTACACCCGAATACCACATAGCTGGATTAGACATACTTCTAGTTTTGTTTATGCAGTACTAAGGATTATAAACAGGGCCTTGCAGACACTAGACATGAACCACAGCCCCAGTCCCGGATATTGTTTTTAATATACAGGCTGTTCCATCACACAGTTGTTTTCATTTGAGGCTGAACTGTGTCTCACAGGTGGTTGTGTTTCCGGATGAAATCATTGTTGCTGTTTCGATGAGCAGGTCACCTTGTGAGCTCTTTGGGAGCAAGGACATGAACTGGGACTCAGGTCAAGTCAACATTTGTTGGCCTTTCACTTGGTGCACCTTGTTGTCTTGGCCCTGGGTGCTGGGTATAGATGCTATGATCTCTGCCATGCGGACCCCTTGGGCTTAGCCCAGTTACACCCCCCACAGAGGCTCAGGAAGTCTCCAAATAGAGGCTGGGGAGGTGGCTTATTTGGTCAAATGCTTATCCTGTGAGCATGAAGGCATGAGTTGTCAAGGAGGAAGAAAAACGCCAATGTGAGATATGCCATAATCACAGCTCTGGGGTAGCAGTAACATCCCCCAGGCTCGCAAGCCAGCAAAAGCAAGCCTCGCCTACGCAATGAGCTCCAGTCAAAGTAGGGGACCCTGTCTCTAAAATAAGGTGTCTTTAGCCAAGGAATGGCATCTGAGGCTGACTTCATACTCGTGCATATGAACACGCATGCACCCACCCCCTCGTGCATATGAACACGCGTGCGCCCACCCCCAAGCTTCCCGGGCGGCTCCTTGAATGGCGCTTTCCTTGCAGCCGAGTATTCCACGAACATGCACAGAGACAGACATCCAGTCCAGATGTTCCAAGGGATGAGAATCATGATGTCATGGCATGTGTTATTCTTTCAGGTAAAGGAAGATGTTCATTAGATAAAAGATTAAGAGGTAAAGACCAGGAAGATGGCATCAAGTTCTACTTCAAATAATTGGTGTGTATTGAACTGCTTATCTAACACAACGGTAATAAACTTGGCAAAAAAATCATTTTAGAAACCCACAGCCGAGAGGCTAAACTGGAGAGCACCCAACCTTTGAAAGAAGGGAACTCCACTGGGAGCCATATATATATAGACCCTTTCATTTGAGGACAGGCTATCTATCCTACGTGGGGAGAATAAGAACTCAAGACACCATAGAAAATGAGCTCCCAAATCTGCATGTGAATTTCCTTAAACTCCTTGGATGACCCCTGAACTGTAGGTTGACCCCAGAACTGTTGAGGCTCATGTCTTGAGCTGGAGCTGCAGAAAACGATAGATTACAAATAGAAAATAAAAGTAGATATATTCAACTGTGCTGAACATACACACACACACACACACACACACACACACAACACACACACTACCCACATGCACCATACACACACACCACAAACACACACCTTAATATCCACCCACACATTTATATCACATACCACATACACAGACCACACACACACCTTAATATCCACCCACTCGCACATATCACTTACCACACATACACACACACAGTCTGAAGTTTTAAAGTACACTTCATTCTTGGGAGGAAAGTACTATAGCCTTCGAAGGAATCTAAAATCCAGTCTGTTTCTAGAGCATTTTAAAGCACACACTGTAGGCTGCAGGTATCGAACTCTGCTCCATGGTAGGCCCTAGTTTGAACGCTAGCAGCAACAAAAGTATAGCAAACAAGTATATACATATTACTGTGGTAATCCTAGTACTCTGACTGAGGCAGAAAAATGTGAGTTTGAGGCCAGCCTTAACTACATAACAAGTTTCTCTCAAAAAAAAAAAAAAAAAAAAAAAAAAGAGGAAAGGGAAGGGAAGAGATTTTAAAGCCATTTTCATGTGTTCAAAGACTTAGGGAAAATATAGCCATAATGAACTTTACGTTAGAGAAGAAAAATAAAAATTAAGGATGAAGGCCCACAGCCTGCAGGCTTAAGCGAGAGGAAGGTTTCGGTGGGCGGCTGGACGGCGGGTTGGACCAGTGAAGAGCCGTCAGCAAGCCTGATGTGAGCAGAGGAAAGGCCCTGCAAGGAATGGACAGCGTTTCCATGGTTTCCGGAGTGACTGCATGTGTGTGATTATGACATCTGTGTAATAGAACACACGAGGGACATGAGCGTGGGGACAGGAAGGCATTGGAAGAAATGGCAGCTGGACACTGCTGTGTGGTGAAAGCCATCAACTTAGAAAGAGATCAGGAAGTCTCCAACAAAGTAGTCAATACTACAAAGCGAGGCAGCTGAGAGGCATCAGAGGCTGGTGAAAACCACCAAACTGGAAAGACACGAGGGAGGAGACAAGGCTATGAAGGAACGCAGAGGAGACAAGGCTATGAAGGAACCTGAGAGGCATCAGAGGCTGGTGAAAACCGCCAAACTGGAAAGACACGAGGGAGGAGACAAGGCTATGAAGGAACGCAGACTTCAACCAGCAACCCTGGCGCCCAGAAGGCAACGGGGCATCCAGGAGTCACAGGACAGAGCATCTTTTCAGATCACCTCAGAAACAGCTTTCCTTTTTTTTTTTTTTTTTTTTTTTTTTTGGTTTTTTTAAGACAGGGTTTCTCTGTGTAGCCCTGGCTGTCCTGGAACTCACTCTGTAGACCAGGCTGGCCTCGAACTCAGAAATCCGCCTGCCTCTGCCTCCCAAGTGCTGGGATTAAAGGCGTGCGCCACCACCGCCTGGCTCAGCTTTCCTCTTCCTATGGGCCTGACTGGCTTGGCTTGGCTGTGTGTGTGTCGGGTGTGTGTGTGTGTGTGTGTGTCTGTGCATGTGTGTCCGTGCATGTCTGTATCTATCTATGTGGTCCTATGAAGCTGTTTACAGGTGTGCCTGTTTTCCTCAGGCTTTTCTTTTGTCTGACTGCTTTTTGTCACATTAGATCCTATGCTGCCCCAGAACCCCAGTCTTCCTCCTCCAACCTCCCAAAGGCCAAGCTTCCAGGCGGCTTGTTTGTCAGTGTCAGGCACTGTTCAGGTTTAGGTTGATTTTTTTTTGTTGTTGTTTTTGTTTTTGTTGTTTTGTTTTTCAAGACAGGGTTTCTCTGTGTAGTCCTGGCTGTCCTGGAACTCACTCTGTAGACCAGGCTGGCCTCGAACTCAGAAATCTGCCTGCCTCTGCCTCCCAAGTGCAGGGATAAAACTATGTGGATGCGTGTTTTGTCTGTGCGCCACGCGCATACCCAGTGCCACAGAGGCCAGAGAGGGTGTCAGATCCCCTGAGACTGTAGTTGGGTGCTGGGAATCAAACCTGGGTCCTCTGGAAGACCAGCCAGTGAGTGAGAGCTCTCAACTGCTCAGCCATCTCTCCAGCCCCAAGACATGGTTTCTTAAAGACAATGTTGTGATCTGGTTAAGAAGACCAAGGACGAGCATAAGAAAAACAGAATACCTTTGCTAAGGGGTTATTCTCATGCAGTACAGATCACAAATTCTATGTGAAGAGCTTAATCAATTTATACATGGCGATCACTATGCGATCACCACACTAAGCTGTAAATCATTCTAATCTCCAGTCTTTAGCTGGTGCTCAGACCAGCACGGTGACTCCATCAGGGCTGATTCTGTGCAGTCTCATCCCATCCAAACGGGACCGCATGGATACCCCTTTGCCGGTGGCTCTTTTGTTCACCATAACAGCTGTGAGTTGTATGTGTTTCTTTCTATTAATAGCTCATTCAATTTATTGCTGGGTAGTAGTCTGCTGTATAAATTTTCATAATTTATATTAATTTTATTTATATATAATCATTTATACACATTCATCCCCTCATAGATATTTGGGCTGTTTTTATTATTATTATTGTAATGTCTTTTGGTGAATATAGGCAGTCATTTATCCAAAACACATTAAAGAAAAAAACAGAATTACTCACACCTCGTACATGTGTTCCTGTAGTTTTTAGTAGATATTACTAAACAAGTTTCCAAAGTGGTTGGACCAATTGGCATTTGTACCAGCATTACATTGTTATGTATTGTGAATCCCTTTTGCCTTAAGTCCTTTTCAACACATGCTATTGTTGTGGATTTTTGTTTTTTGTTTTTGTTTCTTTAATGTAAGCCCTTCTGGTGGCTGCCCAGGGTTAGATAGTTGTGGCGTTAATTTTCATAGCGAAGGGTGGTTGGACATGAAGAAGTAGACTTGTGTGCCAGCTGCTGGCGTCGACTCAGTGTGTGGCAGGAACTCCATGTCTCTTGGATTGAAGGGAGTGCCCTCTTCCTTGAAGCTCACCAGCTTGGCAGGAGCATGGGATAGACCAGGATAGTCCAGGATAGTCAGAATTGGCAACTGGGCCAAAATGGAACTATCCCCGAAACCACAAAGAATCGAACAGCTAATTAAAAATGAACGAATACATAATTTCTTGAAGAAATGGAGCTGCCCCGTACCATAAAGCTCTGTCTTTGAAATCGAGGCATCCCGCCTACCTCTTTCACCCAGGAGACAAAGGACTGAACATGGTCCGACTGTCCTTCGCTGTGTAGCACGGCCACCCGCTCAGGGTTGCCCTCAAACATCGGCTTTGGGAGGGGACGTGGCGGTCCGTGGTCATTAAACCAAGATGGTAGCAGGACTAACTCAGGTCACGTGGCTGGTTCCGATGACGTGGCAGACCCCAGCCCTGGGGCCCCCAGGCTCACGGTGTTGGAGGACAGTAGCTTGTTGCCAGGTGGCCGAATTGTGGGAGGATTTGCCTGGGGAAGGCCCGCTTTTCACCCCCACCTCAACATTAATCACTTGGCAAGCTGCCAGCCTATTATGAGCTGCATTCCTCGACGCCCCGTGTTTTAATCAGGCCTGCGCTCTCCTGGAAGGCCGGAACACAATGTGCGGATTCACCAGACAGGATTACAGAAGGGGCTTTTCTTCCCTGCGCTGGGGCGAGGGGTTTGTGTACATTTCTGCTCCAGTGCAGCATCTCCAAGGAGGTTTTCACTTTCTAAGAAGGATGCTACCCACTGAGCTATTCAGAGTGGGTAAATGAGAAAATGGGTTAATAAAATACATGCCAGAGAGAAGGAAAATCAGATTAGGGGGCTGATGTTTTGGGCCAGAGTGCTTTGCTGAGCCCCAGGAAAAAAAAATAGAATGAGATGATTTTTTTTTTTTTTTGAGCCAATGGACATCATGCTCAGAACATCACCACTAATCCAATTTCTCTATTCTGTCAAGTATTCTACTACCAACTCTTTAAAAAGTTCAGTTTAGACCAGCTCCCAGTCCCACTTAGTGTGTGCATTTTCAACTTCGAAGACAGGGCTTGACTACACAACACCATCCGTCCCAACACGAGCGTGCTGTGTTCAGTGTCGTGCTTCTGTCATGTCTGGATTTTTAGGGTTTCTCACCTCCCTAATGGCTCCAGAGCTAGGAGCTGATGCCATAGAGGAGGGGTTCTCAACCTGTGGGTCGCGACCCCCCAAGCCGGTCAAGAGCTGGTCAAGACCATAAATATCTAAGTTGTAATTCATAATAGTAACAAAATTGCAGTTCCAAAGTACCAACAAAAAATAATTTTTATGGTTGGGGGGGTCACCACAAGGTGAGGAGCTGTATTAAAGGGTCACAGCAGTAGGAAGGTTGGGAACCACTACCTTAGAGAAACACTCAGAGCTGGCTCTAGGGGTGTATGTAATCCCAACACTCTTTGGAGGGTTATGGCAGAAAAAGTATGAGTTGTAGGCCCAACCTGTGCTTAGGTTTTACGCTGATAATACATCATCCAAGAAGTATGTCTGTGTTCAAGTCAGCAGCCAGCACCATATGCCGGCCTCTTTGGTGAGCAGGAGATGATAATAATCTTTCTCCCTAACACAAGGAGAGGAACGGAAGCTACAGGGAAGTTGAGAACTGAGAGTTTCATCCACTAAGACTTTCCTCCAAACTTTCAAGCTGAAAGGTTTTTGAAGAGTTTCAAGCATGTTTTTGCAAAGACGTTAAAAAAGAAGAAAGGTTAAATATAAAACTTGAAGCTTGGCAGGCAGTATTCCCCGAACTCAATGCATTGCTTGTGGTATTTTGAAAAAAAGAAAAGAATTCTGCTTTGAAAATGTCATCCACCAAAGAAGTTTGGGAAGTTTTTTTTTTTTTTTTCCTAGGGGAGCTGACTCGGATCTAGCTGAATGGATGGCTTGACTGTTCTTTAAAGCCATTTCCAACTGTTCCAAACGGAACAACAGAAGACCTACCCTACAGGATGTTCCAGTAAAACAGGGTAGGTGGGAAGACATTTCCATTTCAATGGAAAACTGAGATAATTACAAAAATGCCAAGACTCTAAGGCTCATACCCAAACAGCTCCTCCAAAGCTGTGGGGACAGATGCCCTTAGGCAGCTCCCAGAAAACTCCCCAACGTGACATCAGGTGACTCACGGGAGCCCCCACAAAGGCAAAGGGCTTCTGGGTAGAGTTGCCATTGTCCATCCGGTCAGCGTGGCTGCTTTTGGGAAAGCACTGGACCTGTCTTTATTCTCTCCTCTCTCATGGCCACACTCCCCACTTCCCTCACAAGGGCTCAGAGACCAGAGAATGTGCTGTCATAAGCCTGACTTGTCTCCCTCGGTGTCAGGACAGGCGTGGCATCAAGGCCTTGGTGTGCTGGCAGCTCTACTCAGTCGCTCACCAGAAGAGGACGGCACTAGCCATGTTATGGCGCTGGGGATGTGGGAGCAGGTTTTTCACAAGGAAGAAAGAGGACCTGGCAGAAACAGACAATGAGAAGGTCCATTTCTGCACTTTGGCTGTTGGCTACACCCAGAAACAACAACTGCCTCTTCCTTCCCATGGTTAGGACACCTAGAAGATATTCTACTGCAAGGGGCTTTGGAGATGAGCCGGTCCACCTCCCTCACGTTATGGAAGAAACTAGTTGACAAAGAATTTAAATGTCATGGGTGGTGGTGGCGCACAACTATAATCCCAGCACTCTGGAGGCAGAGGCAGGCAGATCTCTGAGTTCAAGACCAGCCTGGTCTACAGAGTGAGTTCAAGGACAGCCAGGACTACACAGAGTAACTCTGTCTCAAAACCAGACAACAGAAGAATTTCAGGGGCCTGGCTGAGACCCCGCAGCCAACAGTGTTGAAATGTACTACTGAATTGTCAGGTGACCCCGACACAGTTGCACACTTCTCACACAAGAGGTGTTCCAGGGAGCTGGTGAGATGGCTCAGCGGTTAAGAGCACTGACTGCTCTTCCAGAGGTCCTGAGTTCAAATTCCAGCAACCACATGGTGGCTCAAAACCATCTGTAATGGGATCTGATGCCCTCTTCTGGTGTGCCTGAAGACAGCAACAGTGTACTTACATACATGAAATGAAAAAAAAGTGTTCCAGGACCAATAGCAGAAGCAAGCAGACAGTCAGAAAGCTATCTACATGGCCTCCCTCCAGACACCATGTCTAAGACAGAAGCATGCCACGTTCAGGGTCCAGCGGAAACAATGGAAAGTGAATCCTGTCTTTTGGGTGATTAAATTGCAAGGCCAGAGCCACTGTCTGCTGGTTTGAAACTCTCTGACTAGTTCACTCTACACAGTACATCTCCTTCTGGGCAGTTTCAATGCATCAAACCCCTTGTTCACCTGTCCTATCTCCCGTATCCTACAAGAGATAACAAGTCCCACCCGTCGTTTCATGCATTCAAATCACAGAGTTCAGAACACCTAGGAGGGCAGACAGTAGCACATTCACAGAATTGCCTGGTCATATCAGATCCCCCTCAGGCAAGTAGTCCATGGTGTGTTCTGTCAGAAGTTGACAGCCGGCTAGCGTTGGACTCCTCCCAAGTTAAAAATGTCTCGTTCACTTTCATTTCCTGGTCCGTTGATTGTAGGGTCAAGGATCCACCCATCCTGAACTGGTTTTCCCTCTTCTGGCAGTCAGTGACGCTTAATGGAATTGGGCTGCAATTCTGTGCTCAACCAGGAGGTGTCGCTATTCAATTCGGTCCCCTTAAGTTTGGTACCTGTGTTCAATAAAACTCAATATTCCATTTAACGATCCTATTTTTAATGCTTTGTAAGGCAAAGGACAGTGTAATTCTGTTTCCTCTACCTTCTGTGGCCAACAGCAATTCTTTAATAGCCCATAACCACAAGGGTGTATTCGTGCCTAGTGTTCCTAGGAGCATGCTAGAACCGAGGCCTCTAAGTGAGCAGGTCCTGTTCTCAGAGAGGTCACAAGCTTCAGAAAACCATTCCGACCCATTCTGCTCTCAGGGGAGAACTAGCAGGAAAATAATGACTCTTCTCACCGCCTGCCATGGTGTGCCATCCACACGGCATCTCTAAGACATGAGTCACCCTCTCTCCCCTTACAGCCCATTAGACTGAGGCTTGGAGAAGCCGCTTGACTTGTCTAAGCAAAGTTACCTTCAGACAGTGTGGGGCAGAGTGAAGCGTAGGCTCAGATTACACTTGATAGAGAAAACTGCCAACCCCAGCCAGGCAGGACAGCCATCCCATCCGTTCCTGCTTGAGGCCTTGCACTGGAGAAAACTTATTAAGAAACTGTCCCTGGCCTTGGGCTGTTACAGCCCCGCAGCAGAGCCACCCTGAGTAGGAGCCTGTCCCCGATGACTCCTCTCATCTCACACAAAGCTTGCCTCTGAAAGCAACATGAAAGATAAGCCTTTTTCCTGGTTTCTAAGGTAAGATTTCGGTTTTGGCCTGCAGCTCTTTCTGGAAAAAAAAAAAAAATCTCTTGGTAAATTCAGGTTTAACTCCAACTAATGATTAATATCCATTTTTCTCAACTGCAGAAATACATCACATAAACAAACCAAGCCCTCCGAGATGTAAAGGATGCATTCCCAAAGAAAAATATGGTCAGTGACATTCAAACCCCCGAGTCCCTTACCCCTCAAGTGTCCAAGCCCCCCACCCCCCTCGGTCCCCAGCCTCTGCTTGCCCGCTGCCCGGTCATCCAAAGAGCTTGCCGCCCAGCCAGGTCCAGCATAAACTGCACATGAGAAGACAGGCTTAGCTTTTCCGGATCCGATAATTAAAAATATTTTGCGTGTCCCATCTTCCTGTTGGGAGGAGGGAACAGCAGTGCGTTTTAGAATAACCCAGGGCATTTTCAAACTTTTAAAAATCAGTCCCTCCATAACACACACACACACCCACTGTAGACATCCCCAACCATCTCACTCTCCAGTGTACAGCGATTAGAAACGCGTTCTCAAGTGGGAACGCACGGTGAGGAGAGATTACCATGACGCCCAGTGTGGGCCGATTCCGGCTTAAGGTGCTTTTCAAAATCTTTTCATTTCTACGCAGAATGTTGAGCATTTGCACTCTTGGCAGGAAAGCAAAAGAAACCCTCTGGTCCAACTCAAACTCCCTCCAGGGCCTACACAAATCATATTATAAAGCAGCTTTTATAGATCTGCAATAATTATGCTTAATTCGAAGATGTTTGTTTTCTGTTAAGCTAGCGTTAGCCTTCGCGTTAATTGGGAGCAGACACATCCCAGACTCCTTAGCACCTTGGCCTAACAAATTATTCGTGAGCATCTCTGTCGAGTGGGAAATCTTCACAACCCACCCACTGCACCCCCTGCCCACACCCCACCCCATTCCCCAAACAGTTGCTTTAGCAGTTTACATTTCTAAGGCTTCTCATTGGCTGGGCCTGAGCACGTGGGTCTCAGCTGGTGATTCCCCTCTGGGTCTCTGTTCCAATCCTCCTGTGCCTGGGTGCACCCCCGTGGTTCTCTTTGAGTGGCGTGCCCACATCTGTGACCCCTCTGCCTCCTTTAAATCCAAGAAATGGAGGAGTGACCTAAAAGAAATGAGGGCGAGGCTTTCAAGGATTACTCTCTCAGAGAAAAAGTTCAGTCCCTGGGAGAAAAGAGCCCTGGGCCTTTGGAGAAAGTATGAGAAACATTTTGATCTTTCACATAAACCTCTCTACTTTTCCAAGCCCGCTGCCTTCACCCCATCCCCCTCGCCAGAGTGCTAGCCAGCTGAGTGTGTGGATAAGAAATAAAAGCCCAAGACTAGGGCCATTTGGAAGCAAAACCCCAACCGGCTCATTTCCAATCGGATATCCTAAGCCTCAGCCTTGAGGTCTCAAAGCAGTCTGTCCTTCCCGGCGCAGACTAGGGGGCCTGCTTGAAGTAAGTCCCGGGAACAGGGGCCCTCTTCCACAGAGCACTAGAAATCCCAGGCCCCAGGTTCTCAGCCCCAACAGCCAGAAGACCTGGCCAGTCCTGTTTGTCTGACCCCTCCCAAGTCTCCTGGACTGGACATCCAACGCCTTCAGCTCTGTGACATTACAGAAGGAGCCTTTGACTTTGTGGTCAAAAACTTTGTCAGGGCCCAGAGCAGCTGGAAAAGGGAGCTTTCCAGATGTTGCACACAATAAAGGGAGTTTTTATTTTATTCTTTCTTTTATTTTTTTAATGAGGATTGGGGGAGTCGTAACAGTGCAAAACGTGAGTTTGGCAGCCCTCCGCCGGCCGGGCGTGTACTGTGTGTGCGGGAAGGGGCTGCGGGATACGAGGTCCGGGGTCCGGGGTCGGGGGTGAGAGCCGTTCCTGCTCCGGCAGCCTGGCGGGTCGGTGCCTCGTTACCGGGGTGGCTCCTTGCACCTTCCAAGGCCACTGGAAAGCTGCAGAGAAAGGCTCTTCCCCTGGCGTTTTCATCTTCCCGGTGTAGACAAGCGTTCCAAATGGGATTAAATGAAAAGGAGAAATGAAACATTTCCAACGTTAGTTAGCGCGCGCACACCGTTTTTCTCGCCCCCCTCCACACACACCCCTCCCGCCCCATTTCTTTTTACAGAGAAGCGGGCAGCATAATGATCCTAAAACAGCCGCTGCCTCCGGGAACCCAGATTTTGGGAGGCGGGGGAGGGGTGATGTTTTTCCTGCTAGCTAGGTTCTATGTGAGCCTGACTTTTCCTTCTGGTAGGAGAGGCCGGGATGAAAGTTCCTCCTTCTCATACACCCTCTTGGGGGACGGATCGTTTTAACAAGCCATTTCCTGGTGCGTGAGCGCTGTAGTCCCTTGCCCCCTTGAAGTGTCGTGCACCATGTCAGACATCAAAGCCCTAATTAAATCCATTCTTTAATTGTGTCTTTTGCTTCATTAACTTTCTCTCCTCCTTTGATGAGGGCTGCTGCTCCGCTCTGATCGGGCCCCAAATTATCGCTCTCTCTTCATTTTCCAAAAGATCTGAAAATTACTTGCTGGATTGTTGTTGTTACACACACACACACACACACACACACACACACTCCTTTCTTTTTGCCTTTTTAAAGTTGAGGACAGTCTTCTGCCCCACCCCCCACTCCATCTGCCCTGAGCTAGCTCCCAGTTGAAGGGATATTCACACCTTTCCCCACCCACCCCCACCCCGCCTGGTTCTTCTGTTCTTATGAAGTTTCCATTGATTATTGTCCTGAAGTTCCTAGGTCCAGTCATAGATAAAAGGATAATGACTTCAAAGGGAAGACTTAAGAGTTTAACCCCAAGCTAAGAGAGTGGACAACTGGGTAATTGAGGGTAATAACCCATCACAGACTTGCTTTCAAAGGATCGCCAGGCTGAACTCTCAGGTGGCTTTAATTTTATTAACATTTGTAGCCACCGACTTGAGAAGCCGGTCTGGAGACATTATGAGTTTCAGAGCTTCAGGTAACAAACACTGCCTGGGCCGAACCTGCCAGCAATCTGGGTCCAAGCGACAGCTTCCGGGATGCGCTGCGCTTGGCGGCAGTGGCAGCAGCTCTCCCCAAACTCAGAGGTGGCACCTGGGGGGAGGGGAGGAGAGCTAAGGTTCCGCTGAGGCCCACCCTTTGGCCATGGCAATCTAGAAATCAGATCAATGAAGAGGCACACAAAACTCGAGGTCTGGGAAGGGAACGCACTGCTTCCTTTCTCCTTGGGTGTGTGTGTGGTGTGTGTGTGTGTGGGGGGGGGTGTTCAGCCATCATGAAAACTCCCACCCACATCCTCCCTGTACCTATCTGGGGACAGAGGTGGGAAGCGGACTTCACCGCTCAGGGACTTCCCTTCTCCTCCATATCTGAGAAGTTCCTGGTTCCCTTCCTCGAGCCGCAGACCCGGTGACCAACTTCTTTATCTCAGGGATGAGAAGATAGCCAGCAGGTCAAAATCTTTATCTTATGAATGAGAAGATAACGTTATGAACAGGTGAGAGGACTTTGCCCGGAGCCCCAAAATCATCAGCAAATTGGTTGTAGTACTATTCCTACTCCCACAAGCAGATAAGGCAAGGGAGGGGGTAGAGGGTGGCAGAGGCTGCATTGAACTACAGAATTGCCCCAGGGAGACCCTACATCCTTGAACAATGGCAACATCCTGGCCAGCCTGTCCTTCACTCTCCTGCCCTACACACCTGGATGTGGCCTTTCAATAAAGGGCGGGGGAGGGGTGGGGGGAGAGGGTGCTCCTCCTCTTGGTCGTAGTGGCTCTTTAGGACCCCGCCCTTGATTTACTGCTTAGACTGTGAGCTCCCCATTCTCCTGGGCTGGAGGGAGATAGGGCTTCACAGTCTTCCAGGTCACTGGAATTGCCAGGCCTTCCCAGTGAATAGCTTCAGGCAGTCCTTTTGGCTGTTAGAAGTTTAACAAAAGGCCTTTGAAATGGACTCCACACTTGAACAGCTGCCCTGGGCAGTTACAGCCTCTTGCCCGCGCCGGCTGCAGGGCAGGACTCTCTGACCTCCTTCCTGGCTTTTCTACTGGGGGGAGGGGCTGTTCCTAGAGTTCTTCATCCCTGCCAGCATACCTCTGCCCTCCCACCCTCTCTCCTAGCTTTCTACAGAGCACTTCCTGCGTCCTCTGGGATCACCCAAAGCTGGCACAATGCAGGACAGGTAGCAAGACTTCATGAGTGTTTGCAGAGGGCAGGGCTCTGTGTCCAGTTCTCAGAGGCATTGGAGCCTTGCAGGTCTGAGACTATTTCATGGTCTTCTGAAGTCCTTCCTCCTATGCCTTGCCCCAAACCTTCCTCCCTTCATTGAAGGAGTATGAGAGGCCTGTCCTGGCAAAGGTCTGTGCAGTACTTCAAGCCACGATGGGAACTCCTGGCGTAGACTGTCACACTTGGCCCCAAGGAGAGGCCATGAGTCCTCCAGAGACCTCGGTAGCCCCCTCCCTGGGTCCTGCACAGGCTGGTCTGCACAGCCAGTCCTTTGCAGAATAACTGTCTTGGGAAGCTTCTGACACCTGGGATCGAACCAGCCGGTCAAACTTACCCCAATCCTTTCTTCTTCCTCCCCCCCTTTCCTCTTCCTCCTCCTCTTCCTCTTCTTCCCTTCCTCCTCCTCCCTCCCCCTCCTCCTCTTCTTCTTCTGTCTGTTGTGAAGCTGGGGGGGGAGGGGAGGGGGGTCAAATCTACACCCTTGTGGAATTGTAGGCAACTGTACCACTAAGCTCCATCTGGTCTTCTTGAAGTTGTCAGGGTGCCTGTCTTCCCCTCCCCCAAAGCTGGGGTTACAGATCTTTGTCACCCAGGCCCAGCATTTTGTTACTGTTCAGAAAAGGACACTTCGACCAGCTATTCCTGAATTACCAGAGATCGCAGCATCCCCTGAAAAGGGACTGGGACTCTGTGGCTGTTGAAAGGACTCCCTGACTGCTGGAGGGCTGTGCACATACTGCTCTTCCAGAGGACCCAGGTTCGGGCCCCAGCACCCACGACAGGCAGCTCACAAACACTTGTCACTCTCGCTCAGGATCCCATGCCAGGATGCCCTCTGGCCTCCTTGGGCACTGCACTACTGTACACAAACCCATACTCACATGCACACAGATTTACACAATTTAAATATTAAACTCTAAAAAAGAAAGCAAGCTGAAGCCACTTGCACTGAGTATATATAATACAAAACACAATTCTTCTTGCTTAATCGTGTGTCATTCATCCTCCAGGAGTTTGGGGGGTGTTTTAGTTTGGTTTGGTTTGTAGGTTTGGGCCGGTTATGGTTTTTTGAGACAGGGTTTCTCTGTGTAGTTCTGGCTGTCCTGGAATTCACTCTGTAGAACAGACTGGCCTCAAACTCAGAAATCCACCTGCCTCTGCCTCCTGAGTGCTGGAATTAAAGGCGTACGCTACTATCACATGAGGCTTCTAGGAATTGCATGTGTGTGCACTCATGTGTGTGTGTGTGTGTGTGTGTGTGTGTGTGTCTGTGAAGGTCAGAGGCAGGGCACCGTCTCCCAGCACACTGTCATGCCTAACTTGTTTTTAACACGCTCCAAAGCACGTACTTTGCCAGCTTGCCATCTCTCAGTCGTGGCAGATTATTCCTGTGGTGTTTGCTTGGTCAGTTCCTGGCATGGTCTGGTTGATTTTTGAGAAATTATGGTGGATGGCGGTTAGTGTAGCCACACAGGGGAATGTGGTGCGATTTGATCCAGAATCAAATGAGACTTTTGAAGAGCCCATCCGACAGTCTGTATGTGCACAGCAGCCTGCACACTGGGAGGAAGGACGGCATGGAAGTCACCGGAACTGTGCTTAGGACCCTGCGTGCACACGGCCTTCCCTCCCTCGGCGTGCTCTTCCGGGAAGGGACTCCGCACTCCGCATCAGGAGTGATGCTGAGCTCGGCAGTCCTGGCTCCTGGGACAGAGCTAGCCTAGGTCGGACACGGGAGGCCGGCCGTGTGGGCGGTACCTGCCTTTTATCTGTATGAGCTCCTAACCCGGGTTAGTTCAGAGCTGTGTTGTATATTAAAATACACGAAAAGGTACGTCGGGCGTGGTGGCGCACACCTGTAGTCCCAGCACTTGGGAGGCAGAGGCAGGTGGATTTCTGAGTTCGAGGCTAGCCCGGTCTACAGAGTGAGTTTCAGGACAGCCGGAGCTACACAGAGAAACCCTGTCTCAAAAAAAAACAAACAAAACAAAACAAAAAAAAAAAACATTAAAAGGAGCCTAGAGATTGAAGTAAGCTACATATGCATTTATTTAGCTTTACCCCCTTCTTCTCCCTCCCTCTCTTTCTCTGTCTCTCTGTCTCTTTCTGTGTCTCTCTCTCTCTCTCTCTCTCACACACACACACACACACACACACACAGCATGCATGTCTGCGTGCATCCACGTATGTGTGTACATGCACGTGGAAACTGGTGCTTAACTTCCAGTATCTTCCCCGTTCACTTTCTACCTCATTTCTTTCTTTTGTTTTTTAAGATTTATTTATTTACTTACTTACTTATTTATTTATTTATTTATTTATTTATTTAAAGTACACCATAGCTGTCTTCAGATACACCAGAAGAGGGCATCGGATCTCATCACAGATGGTTGTGAGCCACCATGTGGTTGCTGGAATTTGAACTCAGGACCTCTGGAAGAGCAGTCGGTGCTCTTAACCACTGAGCCATCTCTCCAGCCCTCTACCTCATGTCTTGAGGCAGCCTCTCTCGCTGATCCCAGAGCTCACCGATTTGGCTACACCCACTGACCAGCAAGCTCCTGGGATTCTCCTCACTCTGCCTTCCCGGTGCTTGGTTTATTCTCATGCTGCTGTGCTTGACCTCCGGTGTGAGTACCGGAGATCTGAACTCAGGTCTCGGGCAGTAAGCACTCTGGAGACTGAATCATGTCCCCAGAGCTTCTATATCTCCCTTTGGAGATAGGATTTTGGCTGGTCTAGAATTCATGGTCCTCCCGCCTTAGCCTCCTGGGTTCTGAAGTTAGAGACATGCTGGGTCATACTTTGACATTTTTACTGACTAGCTCAGCTTGGCCACATTTCAGAGCCTTTAGGTCCCAGCTTGCTCAGGAGATGAGTATTGAAACACAGCCAGCCATCACTAGTGTGACACCAAGACACCTGCCAGTTCTGACCCATTTGGCATGGTGTTCTGAGAGAGAGAGGTAGCTGGATGTTGCCCCTGGAAGGTCTTAGGGACTGGAGCTATCGGCAAAGTCAGCTTTTTCATCCAACCAAATGGGAACTTCAGCGGAAGCACCAGGGAGATCCCATACAATCTGGAGGAAGCCACAAGCACCCCAAACCCCTTACTCAATATTCCACAGGGACGTGGGGCTCTGGAACTGACATGTGACAGAGGGCCCGTGAACGATTCAGGGGTTACAATCAGAGCACTGATTTTTGTCTCCCAACCTCGAGGGCCCAGGGCAAACAAAACGTGACTAAGACGTTGACTTGGGTGTTTGCAAGGGTGCGTAGTGGAGGGTCCACCGGGGCGAGGCCTGGCAGCTATAAGGACATCACCCAAAGTGCTTATCTCCTAGGAGCGAGATGGGCGCTTCCTGTCTCCATGGTTACAGGAAAGAGATTAGCTCGGAAGCCAAATGGTTCTGGCTGGCCTGGCCCTGGAGGGTGGGGTGGGACTCATGGTGAGCCTGCTGTGTGTGTGTGACGTGCTGAGCTGGGTGGACAGGGAGCTGGCTCTTTGAATAGCTGCCTTTGATCTCTCTTGATCCTCTAGTCCCAAGCGTAACTCACATGCTTGTGATTAATTGCATTTTGGGTGGAGACCCCAAGCCGTCCTGATATCTGTGGCTTTAGAGAAGATCCAAGGTCTCTGTCCGCATCCGGCCTTCATGCTCCCAGCCCAGTTGGGGTCACTCCTCGCTCTTTGCAGGAACCCCGCCACGGCATCTTTGGCCCGAAGGAAATAGGAAGCAAATCCCGCTTTTCCCCGTCGCTTGCCCCTCGTCTGACATCACTCACATAGGGATGTAGGGTATGATGTGGGTTTACAGCGTGCCTTGCACATTCTTGGAGAACTTGCCCAGACTGGAATCCCGCTTTTATCCTTGTAACTAACAGTCACAAGGATGAGTGGGATGGAGCCATCCTGCTCGGGGAGGTGAGGAGGTGAGGAACGTTGAGTCACTGTGGACTGGGCTTGGACCTTGCCCACTTAACAGCAGTGGTGGCCCTTGCGTGCGCTCTGACTCCTGGTACAAAGCCAGATGGTAGCTACTGAGATGGTTCCCGGTTCACTAGGGAGGTCAGTGCGGGGCCAGCATTCCCTTCTGTGCGGTGGCCCTTGCCCCTTCCCACCGAGGAAGTCTCTAGAGCCACAAGCTCAAAGCAGTCCTAGAAATGGAGTTGACACGCAGATCCTGTTTGGGGATTTCCTCCACGGTCCGTGTTTGAAACCAGGCAGGTTCTTCCCAGGCACCCGTTCCTGCCTGGATAGGCATGGCTGAGACTGATGATGTTCAGGAGACAGCCTGGAAAGCCCCTGGGCAGTCTCGTGAGGGTGGCAGACTCCTGTGGGGCTCAGTTAAGGGCTTCCCCCTCATCTGGCCCTGCCATGCTTCCCTCCTGCATGTATGGTGGAAGCTACTAGAATCTGCTTAGCCTGGCAACTGAGAGAGCACTGAAACACCTGTGCCCTGTCATCTCCCCAGGGTGGCGGCCAGCACCTGGCAGGTGTCATCCCCTGGAGGAGGGTGACGGTGAGAACTGCTGTCTTAGATGAGCTGGCGGGTGGGCCAGAGGCGCCCTTGTGAGATGTGAGATGCCACGTCCTGTTGGCCTCCTTCTGAGCTCCTTTGCCGCCTTTCCTCTACAGGTCCTTATTTTCCCCCTCTGAGACTATTTTCTAGAATTCACACGGTATCAGACTCCTCTAAGGTCAACTTCTGGGGAACCCAAGTTGCTGCAATCAAATGCAAATATTTGAATGGCATCTTAGGTCCTTGTAAGGACTCCCATGATTCCCTACTCCCTGAAGCCTATCTCATTTAAACCAGCCCTAACACTCCCACGGTAGAGAGCTTCCAAAAGCACGCCTCTGATCACGTAGCAGCCCACTGCCCACTGTAAGGGAATTTATCCATAAAGCCAAGGCCGTGCATAATCCTTACCAGGCTCTAGTCCTGCAACCTCCACTCCTTGCCTCTTGTGTGAATGTTAGCCCCTGCCGTGTGTGTGTGTGTGTGTGTGTGTGTGTGTGTGTGTGAGCTGCCTCCCACCCCTACCCCTACACTCTGTCTAGATATTAAGGCTTTGCTCAGACTGTTCTACTTCCCAGAGGTTCCCTCAGGCTGGCCAAGGCTCCCTTGTCCCCTTCTCCAGGGTAGACTTGGGTCCTTCCATGCCCCTGAGCCACTGCCACATTAGCCTTCACTCCACTGCTGTCGAATTGTCTGCTTGTCTGGGCTCACCTCTTGCACGAGGAGGACTCCTTGTAGGCCAAGGCTCACATCTGATCACTGCGGCCACCACCCTTGAGCCAGCGCACCACGTGAGGTGGACTACAGGGGGGAGTCAGGTGAAACATGGCATTATGGGTTGAATTCACATGGTGACACCCCAGTCCTTCACATCTGGAGATGAGGCCTTTGGGGAGTGGTTATCTGTAGACGAGAACAGGGGCCCGGTGTGATGGGGATCAGTGCCCCTACAAGGAACAGGGTTAGAAGTAGCTCTCTCTGTCCACCATGTCCACAGGGAGCCAAATTGGCCAACACCTTCATCTTAGACTTCCAGCTTCCAGACTATGAGAAATAAATTCCAGCTGGTTAACCCAGCTAGACTATGACATTTTGTTACAGTGCTGCAGGCTGACTAATATCCAGGGGTCCAGACAGCCCAGATATGTCGTCTTCTACTTAACAACAAACATATCTCTACTAAAATCCTTCATCCAGGATGTACCCAAGGCATTGCTGGTCTTGTTTTGTGTGTTATGAGAGAAGAAACAGATGTCTCTGTTCCTCAATTTTATCTATGTAATGACAATTCCACCATCCAACTGTTTTAAGAGACCTTAACCAGGGCTAGTCTAAACTCCCACCCCACCCCACCCCACCCCCAGGCTAAGTAAGCTATAGACCTCTAAAACTGACCATGGACTTACTGAGAACTGCTCAAAGCCTCCAGGACCAGGTTGTCAGTGCTGCCCACACCAGATGCTCTCACTCCAAACAGTCACACTATTCCTGTTGGGTGTCTAGGTTTTATGCATCATTTGCATGTGGTATGTAGAGTCGGCAGGGAGGAAGGCATCCCCAAGCCTGGAGTGTGCGAGCAGAGACGAAAGCAGGAGGACCTTCCAGGCTGAGGACGCTAGTCTTATTTTCCTATGCCAGGGTTACCATGTTCCCTGTGTTTCCTTCGGGTCAGCTGCAAGGGCAGCAAGCCAACACACGTGCACGTGGGCACTCACGCACATCCACATACGCACATGTGCACACACACATACACACATACACACATACAAACACATGAACACACACACACACACACACACACACACACTCACTCACTCACCTTTTCTGTCCTGGGTAAAGAGCAGAAAAAGTGGGATATCTTGGCCCCTGGCCTGCTCCATCTGCCGCTCCCGTAGCCAGCATCTCCTGGGGCCCACAGACTCCCCGGTGGCGCCACCCACCCTCTTTAGCACCAGCCCATTGGCCTTGCTTTCGCTGCCCCTGCCAGCAGCTGGCACTGTCTTTGCCAGGAACTTTTAACTGTGGTCCCACAGCCAAGGCTTTGTAGCCTCTTCACAGAGAAGGGGGCGGGGCTCTGCAACTTCTTCTGCAGAGAGGCCCAGGGGCCTCTTCATTTTCCCTAAGAGCATTCATTGTTCCCTAAGAGACACGGGCTCAGGATCCTCGCAGGGAGCTTCCAGAGCTGCCCCCCCCCGCCCCTCCCCCGAAGAAAGGCTAGAGAGGTAGAGACGTTGGCGTGCAGGAAGCTTCCTCACGCTCCCATGCAGAAGATCCTGGGGATGACCAAGAGAAGAGTTAAGCTCTGGGCTGGGGCTGCAGTGTTCAATTGCTGCATTTCCTGTTGGTGACATTATTGCCTTCCTACAACCATTGACACATGTTGCTTTCATCTGTTTCATTTCAAGACATGAGAACACTCGCTGGAAACTATGCTTAATAGCTAAACTCAAAACATTTGGATTTCCTTCTGGGACTCTGGGCTGGTATGCTATATTCTCTAGTGAGGTTGTTGGGTGGTGATGCATATCCTCCGTCCCCCCACTCCCCTACTGCCCTCATCCCCCCACCCCCGCCACCATTTTCAACCAAGTAGAGAGAAGTCTGGGCTCCCTGGCTAGCTGCCCCAGGCTTATCTGATACTGTGATATGTTGTCTCTTCCCTGGAGGAGGCTGATGGTTCACCAAGTTATGAAGTCTGCGGAGTGCCTCCCAACCCCACTCTGCCCAGGTCTCTCCCCGACTCACAGGGAAAGGATACCCGATCTAATCACTAGATGGCCAGGCGCGTTCTCCTGAAGGTTGCTGGTCCACTGAACCCAGCCCTTGCCCTCTACTCATGCCCAGTGGTGCCAGGCTCCTTCATCCATGGCTGGACCTTCTGAGTGGAACCACTGGGACAGAGGGATGAGCTTTTCACTCGAAGGCCAAGGACCCTGGGCAGCCAACCAGCCTGGCTACTTGGGAGAGGATGTGAGCCAAGTTGCCCTGGCCAGATTATGGATGGAAAGCCAGTTGGTTACAGAGCTGGGCCTGTCACTAGCACTTCCCCAGGACCAGAACGGCACTACCAGTTGACATAGTCTGCAAAACACACAACAAGTCTGCTCGTGGAGGGACCTGGAAGATGGCTACCTGCCCCCACAGGACCATGGACCGTTTTCTCATAAAGAGGCCTGAGCAGAGAACAGAAAAACTACCACGGCCTAGTTCAACAAGATGAGGAAAAACACAGATTTACAAGCCGCCTCCTGGCACTTACTGTACCCATTTTCTTATTTCATCCTGTATTTTTTAAACAGAGTAATTCATTTCCATTTAACAGTTGGAAAAACTGAGGGTTATAAAGGTTGAGAAAATTTGGCAAAGCTCATGCAACATTTTGGTGGCGACATTGGGACAAAAACCAGAGACCTGAGGTCTCTGATGCCAGTTTCCCCTGACTGCAGATGAAAGCCATCCCTCTTCCCAGAAGCCAGGGTGGAGCCCTGGGAGGAAGGACAAGGTACACTGGGTTTGACTGACCTGAGCTAGCACACATTCCCTTCTCCTCTTCGTTTCCTTCCCTTACTTCGTCAGTTCCTGGTCTCTTCCACTCCTGAGTGTGGGCAGTTAGGAAGAAAGCTCCCAGAAGCTAACGGGCCAGGACTGGCAAGGACGTTCACCATCAGCCCTGACCCCCTCTCATCCCTAGTACTCACCCGGTGAAAGGAGAAAGACGACTCCTGCATGTCGATGACCTTTGACCTCTACCTCTAAACGCATCCTGCACACAGACGCCATGGCCAAGGCATGAACACATACAAAATGAATGACTAGTCTTAAGAATAGCTGACAGGCGGCCTGGCTCTCCGTGCTCTGTCCAGAGGAAGAATGCTCAAGGCCATATTTTGCCTCTTTCAAGCCCCTCAATCTGGCCAAGAATCTGAGATAGCAGGAAGTATGGAGAACACAGACTTCAAGGAAAGGCTGCCCAGGGGATAGCAATTCTGAGATTCGGGATACTTTTCACGCTTCTCTGTCTGGGCTGGGTCTGTCCTGGTTTAGCATATGTGTGTGTCTGGGGCCTCAAGTCTACCAACTGCAGTCTAAGCATACAGTCAGTACGAGGCAAGGGACACCATACTCCCTTTCAGAAATAATTCCAAACGGGGTGTGGTGACGCACTCCTTTGACCCCAGCACCCAGGAAGCAGAGGCAGGCGGATCTTTGTGAGTTCGAAGCCAGCCTGGTCTACAAAGCAAGTACCAGGACATCCAGAGCTGTCATACAGAGAAACCATGTCTCAAACAAACAAACAAAGCAAAACAAACAAACAAACAAAAAACTAAAAACAAAACAAAACAAAAAGCAGCAACTAAAAGAGAGGAAGAGAGCGAGAGCAAACAATTCCAAGAGGGACGGGGCCCCATGTTGGGGAATGAGCCTTGGCTGGGAGCCTCTGAGGCCATTACGCTAAAGAGAGATGGTGGGCTGCACGGCCTCTTTGTGGACCTTGAACTGTAGTTCCCTTGAAGTCGTGGATAAAAATAAATAAACAAATAAAACGAGGCCAAGCAGATTTTAAACACAGACCATGCCAGTCTCACAAGAGTGAGTTTCCAGCTTTACCACGAAGTGAAAGCAAACCCGCGCGACCAGCGGGCAGTCCACCCCCTCCCCCACTTTGAGCGCAGCGTTGAGTGGATCACGTGAGGCCGCCAGTACCTCACTACAGCAACGCTCCGTGTTCCGTGATGCTAGCAGCTCGAGGCCGATGGAACTTATGAGCACACCTAAGGGAGTCAGGCAAGGCTATGGTAGGATGTTAGCCTCAACCTGACATGGTGAGCCATGCCAATAATTCTACTCCCAGGGATGCTGAGGCAGGAGGATCACAAGTTCAACCCCTGCCTGGGCTGTGTAATGCGGTAGGTTGCATGTATTTGATGCATTTGGATTTGGGAAGTTTCTGTTGTGCTAGGACTCCACTAAAAGGTAAGGAGCATTTGTATTAGGGTCTAAGAAACCATCCCAGAGGGCTGGAGAGATGGCTCGGCCATTAAAGGCTAGGCTCACAACCAAAAATACAAGAAAACATCCCAGACACTGGAGACGTGGCTTAGTAGGTAAGAGTATACACGGCTCTTCTAGAGGACTCAAGTTCAATTCCTAGCACCCACCCCAGGCAGCTCACAGTTGCCTGTAACTCCAGTTCCGGGGAGGTCTAGCCTCTGGCCTCCAAGCTTGTCACCGGATGCATGCGTCCATTCCCCCCTCATCCGGTCCCCTTTAACAGCCTCAGCCCTTTAGAACAGAGTGTCTTCCTTTGTTTTTGAATATTCAAATTTCTGAGCCCCAGGGGAAAAAAAAAAGATGACCAACCCAGATCATCCCTGTAGTCTCAGGGGCTCAGGGTAACGAGTGAGCGAGCGAGCGGTGCTGGCCAGAGTCGGGTAGGCAGGCGGCTTGTGACTGACTCGGCCACATGCAGGCCAGCCAGAGTCTGAACAGGGGTGGACCACGGCCCAAGTGTAGCCATCATCTCTCCAGAGGTGCGCCGAGACAGACACAAAGACCAAGGAAAAACAGAGCGCTGCTGGATTTTTGTTTCTAAGTATTCGACTTGGTTCGGTAGACAGCAGTTACAGTTTGCATCCTGCAGTTTGGGGTACATCATCTCAGGGCATTTCCTCCGCTACAACTCCATTATTTTTCTAATCACCGTCACATTCCTCCACACTACCTGGGATGTGCAAATGGTTTGCTTAGGCAATCCCATATACACAATCCCGCATTTCTACAGAGCCTGAGCACGTGGAAACTTTTCAAGTACAAGACGACATATCCCAGACTCACTGCTAACTCTGTTCTGGAAGCCAGGTCCTTTTCATAGGTAGAAATTTGCTGACTCCTTGGACTAGGTCACAGGGAGAGAGGGAGTGGGTCGTTAGCCCCTGCCTCAGTATTGGGAAACATTCGCACCGTCCTTGTTTGGTTGGGTTCTTTTGAGACAAGGTCTTTATTTTGTAGCCCAGGTTAGCCTAGAACTCATGGCAATCCTACCTCAGCCTTCCAAGTGCTTGCATTGTAGACACAAACCTCCACTCGTAAGTTCCAAAACTGAAAGCTAGTCCCGAGGCCACACAGAGTAGCCTCTCTCCCTTCCAGGGCCAGTCTCAGGAGACTGGACAGGACAACGCAGGCTACAAATATCATGCAGACACGGGCAGGTGCCTCCCATCCAGCAAGACTGACCATCTTCACTGAGGTTTGCAAAGGAGGAGCACGGGGAGACAGGAACTGGTGAATGACTGGCGGGGGCAGAGCTGCCGATACCTAAACCCTTCCTCCTGCTGAGGAAGACCTGGGCGGCCCTAAGTAGCCTGAGTCACAGAGAAAGCAGGAGCCAGGGCTGGAATGCAGGCCTCGGAGCGCAACCTGGGTACTCAGTCACCACAGTCCTGCTTATGCACACTCTTGGGTAGGAACACGTAGTCAACTGGAAAAACTAATAAAACACCTCCTTACATTTTTGGCCTTGGGTCCTTAAAAGTAGCAGCTCGGGGCCTAGGTTTTGGAGCTCTTTTGGGGAAATGCATGCCTGGCATTGCACCAAGACCTGGGTTCTAGTCCGAGAATGATATAAACCGTGGAAGCAAGAAGATCAGAATTTCAAGGTCCTCCTTAGCTAGTTTGAGGCCAATTCGAAGCCTCAAGGATATACTTCAAGTTTCATAGGTTTGTGTGGATGAATCTCAGAAAGAATGCAGGCTAAGGCTGTAACAGGATCCTAATGAGTCTCTTGTCTATGAAAGAGGGCCCAAGATGGGCAGCCCTGAGCCCAACCTTCAAGGCAGCTGAGTTGGTTTTTTAATTTTTTTATTTTTATTTTTTGGCTGGCTAGCTTAGGCTTTTATTTACAGAAGAGTTTTGAGTTACAAAACATCTGTTGTTGTTGTTATTGTTGTTGTTGTTTTTGGATTTGGCTTTTTTCAAGACAGGGTTTCTCTGTATAGCCTTGGCTGTCCTGGAACTCGCTCTATAGACCAGGCTGGCCTCGAACTCAGAAATCTGCCTGCCTCTGCCTCCCAGAGTGCTGGGATTACAGGCGTGTGCCACCACCGCCCGGCTACAAAACATCATTTTATAAGATGTGTTATTCAGCCGGGCAGTGGTGACGCACACCTTTAATCCCAGCACTTGGGAGGCAGAGGCAGGTGGATTTCTGAGTTCGAGGCCAGCCTGGTCTTCAGAGGGAGTTCCAGGACAGCCAGGGCTACACAGAGAAACCCTGTCTTGGAAACAAAAAAACAAAAAACAAACAAACAAAAAACAAAGATGTGTTATTCAGAGTTCTCCACGACACAGAACCAACGAGGAGATGTGGACACGAAGATATTTGGTGGGTAAATATCATTTATCTATTACACAGATAGACTTACATAGATGGGGGAGTGAGAGGAACTTATTTCAAAGAATTGCCTCTTAAAGTATGTAATGGTTAATCTTTTCAAAGATTTATTTTATGTGTGTGGATGAGTGTTCTGCCTGCATGTATGTATGGGCACCATGTATGTGGAATGCCCATAGAGGTCAGAAGAGGGTCTCAGATGCCCCGGAACTAGAGTCCCAGACGGCTGTGAACCGCTCTGTGGATGCTGGGAACCAAATCGAAGTCCTCTTCGAAGAGCTCAGTGCTCTTAAGGGTGGAGTCCTGCAGGCCTCAGTGGCAGTTAATCCTGACTGCCAGTGTGGTTGGGGGGGAGACATTTAGGAGATTAGGACAGCACTTCTCTGAGTGTGTTTGCAAGGGCGTTTCCCAGGAGGAGCAGATCTTGAGGGCTCTGACCTGATCAATGGTTTAATCCGTTAGTGGGGTCAAAAACTGAAGAGACTCTTGCAGCTGTGGGGATAGGGCTTCACTGGCGAAAGCGCACCGCTAAGAAGGCAAAGGCATATCTATTTTTGAAAGATACATCTTGGCTCTAGACTCCCCCACACCCCCTGCTTCCTAGCCATGAATTCACACAATCCATCAGGCAGACTTGGGTTTTTTGTTACTTAACAGATGATTGCGCTAAGGCTCAGAGATGAGCAGGCCCAGGCCCAGAGCTTGGCCTCAGGGCTCCTTGACAATTTCTGTCCCTAACTGACTTCTCTTTGTATCCAGAGTCCTGGATACTGCACCCTCAGACTAGAAACTCTCTCTGCTTAGGCTAGGATAGGGGTGAGAAGAGCTGGCCCTGGGCTTTGGCCTTTCCCTGTCCTGGGGCAGATCGGAGGAGCTCAGAGTCCCTCCTGAAGCCCCTGGATGCAGCCTCCTTCAGTGGGTCCCATGGGTTTCGTAGGATCTAGGTTCAAATCCTGGCTCTGCCACTCTTCAGAACAGAAAGCCAGTTCCTGGGTTTCCTGGGATTGAGTTGTTGCTTCCCTCTGAAACCTCACGCGTTGGGGGCCTCTGCTGTCCACTCTAGTGTTCTCTCAGTTTTCTTCTAAGCTCCTGTCAAACTCTGCTTCCAGTACTGAAAGGCCTTTCAGGCCCAAGGTATCAAACTTTGATACATTCTTGCTGCAAACAAGTTCCCCAAGACCTACAGGAGCCCAGAGCTGAGCTGGGACCCTGCAGGGCAGCTGAGTTCTTGATAGCAGAACCCGTCCAGCCATCCAGGAAGGCATTTACGCAATAGTTTCTCCAGTTCCGAATGCTTGCCCTGCCCAGGGCGGCCTCAGTTCTAATCCTCTGTCTTCTGGGAGGCAGTTGGGGGACCTTGAACGGTTCACATATCCTCTCTGATCCTTCACCTTTGGTCTGTGGCTGTGGTCCATCTTTTACAAGGACCGAGAGGAACGGAGAGACCGGGCACAGGGTTCCTCACGTTCCCTACCGCTGTTCATACATACCCCAGGGACTCTCACCCAGCACCTCAGCTCCCGCAGTCAGAGCCTCCATGCGGCAGAGGACGGATGTGACCCCTTAAGGACCCCTTTGTGCTCCAGAGGGCCCCACGCTGGGTCGGGCACTCTGCGACCTCCGTCTTGGCATCCCTAACGTCGACCGAGTCAGTCCACACTGTACATACTCTGTACTACATAATGGATTGCATCAGGCTGGTTCTGTAGTATGGCCAAGGCTACCGCTCTGAAAAGTTACTTGACAGGAATAGCGTCTACCCCAGGGAGTGCCTGAGAGGGGAAGGGAGTGAGGTGATTTGTTAGGCCGGCCCACAGGAAGCGTCTCCTCACCTTAGCTGTCCCCACCAGACTATTACCTGGAACCTTCTGCAGCGGGTGTCTCGCCCTTGATCGGTGCACCCCTTCTGTAGTCTTCCTGCCTCCCCTGGCTCCTCTTCCTTGATCCTCCACCCCTGAGAGCTCGGAAGCAAGGATTCAAGTATCTTGTAGGGAGGGGAAGGGAGGAACCAGGCTGTCTGCGGGAAGCCCTGAAGCTCTTATCAGAAGAACTGCTAATGACTCTGTCTCTGGCTTACGCTAGCTCTTCCCATTCCTTTATGACCCTTTTACTGCTCCCTTGGTCCTGCAGGTTCAGACAGGGCCGCCCGTTTGTGAGAGAAGATGGCGCCAAGGGCAGAGCAAAGATGGCCTCAAGGACTGAGGGGCTACGCAGGCCAGGCGGATGTGATTGATAAGCCTCAGACACACCTTCCCTCTGGGCAGACTGCAGGAAGGTCAGCTTAGAAGGTCCCGCGCCTGTGCTCGCTCTGCCCAGGACCACACCTGCGGGGCTGCGTTTGATCTCGGTGCCCAGGGCTCCAGTAGCTTCCTAGATCGGCTCTAACAGGGTCCATGTCTCTAGTCATTGTTTCCAGGGCCAGCAACTGAACGGGCCTTGATTCCTACTGTATTATCTCCATGGCCCGGTTTGCGTGGAGGCCAGAACAGGTGTGCAGGAAACTTAGGAAGGCTGAAGAGGCTGAAGTCGGTTTATACAGGTAACCGTTTTCACAAATCGGTTCTGGGTCCTTATTGCCACTTTATGGACTGAGCAACGGTTGCCGAGGAGGCCGCACGACTGGGCTTGGGTTTAACTCGGCTGGCGAGCTGCTTGTCTAATAGGAACAAAGCCCCGGCCTCCACCCTTAGCACCAGATAGACCATAGGTGAATGGAATACTTTTGTAGTCCCATCCGAAACCCAGAAGGCCGAAGCAGGGGAATTCGAAGTTCAAGGTCATCCTCGGCTACATCATAAGTCCATGCTAGGATACATGAGACCTATCTCGATGATGATGATGATGGTGATGATGATGATGATGATAGTAGTAGTAGTAATAATAATAATAATAACAATAATAATAATAATAAACAACCATGGTCATACCACATACACAAAGGGCAGGCACATGGTTGTAACGCCGTGTTGTTTGTGGGAAGGATAAAGACAAGAAATAAACCTTTACGTTGAGCACAGACACAAACTTGTTTCCAACCTGGAATATTTCCCACCGGAGCCCAGACAGCTCCATCCTGAATACAGATCTTAAACACGCTGAAGACGGAAAGGTCTCCTCCATGATCACGCCTGCAAGCTGTGGGGGCGGGAATGATGCCACTCGAAGCCGGAGGCAGGTAAAGCATCAGCTGCAGCACTGCCCTCTTCTAAGAAGCCTGGAACCACACCTCAGAAAGACAAAATGGAAGCCGGAAGCCGAGAGCTTTCTCGCTTCAGGAAGCCAATCATTAGCAGAGGTTGGAAATGTCAACCAATGACATTCCCAGCCAGGTATGGTGGTGCACATGCCTTTGGTCCCAGCACTCGGGCAGATCAGAGTTCTAGGCCAGCCTGGTCTACAGAGCAGGTGTGTGTGTGTGTGTGTGTGTGTGTGTGTGTGTGTGTGTGTGTGATGTGTGATGTGTGTGACAGAGAGAGAGAAAGAGAAAGAGAAAGAGATAGTTTGTTTCCTGGGAGCATTATCTATTTGGACACCACCGTCACTTCAAGCCAGCAACCCTTATTTATTCCCACTTTAAAGTGAAGGGGAGGGTCTGGAGAGACGGCTCAGTGGTTAAGAGCACCGACTGCTCTTCCGAAGGTCCTGAGTTCAAATCCCAGCAACCACAAGGTGTGGCTCACAATCATCTGTAATGAGATCTAACGCCCTCTTCTGGTGTGTCTGAGGACAACTACAGTGTACTTACATATAATAAATAAATAAATAAATCCTGGACTAGCTTTGCCCATTTCTATAGGGTTCTAGAAAAGGCAGCACTTCCTCTGACCTGGGCTTTCTGGCCTCTCTTCAGCTCCTCGGGCCATATCTGGTGCCCTCCTAGTCCACCCCACCCCTTCTCTCAGGTACATGGTGCACATGCGCGCGCGCGCGCGCGCGCGCGCGCACACACACACACACACACACACACACCAAAATTGGTCACGGGGTGATTGATGTTCTTCACACCCTCACCCAAAAGGCAGGCCGCAGAGGGCAGGGCTCTACCCTTCTGTACCACGTGCAGGCCTGGCAACCATCGCAGCAGGCTCTCCTCCCAGCCCCGCTACCATCCTAAGGATGTGCGGTCCCCGACCTGGGGTTTAAGGTGGACCGACTTGGTATTCAGAGGAGCGGACCTCCCCCTGCCCCCAGGGATGGTTTAGGGGAAGACAGGAAGCCTGCTTTTGTTAGGATAGAGAAGGGCAAGAGTCTAGGGTTGGGGAAGGTAGCGTGAGTGACAAATGAGCCCAGTTTGGGTGAAGCAGGGGCGTGACCTTCACCGAGTGGGTCGCTGCCAGAGAAAGTGGACAGAGACTAAAGACCTCCAACTCCTACCCAGCTCACATTCGCTCCCTGGGTGGTAGGGCTAATTTACAGTGGAGCATCCTTCCTCACTCTTGACCACGAAAGGCGATCCAGCAGGTGGGGGGTGTCCCCGGGGTGCCCTCCAAAGCCTATGGCACCTGGTCACCGACCCGCCCCTCCCCCACCTCCTGGCCCGGGAGCTGTCTGACACCTGGGCCTCTCACCTCGGTGCGTCAGGAAAGTCCTGCCGACGCGGATCCCTCCCGGGATCGGGCATGCCCACAGGGAGGGAGCTTCCCCACCACGCCTCCAGTGCCTCAGTGACTGTATTCTGGCTCTCCGTTGGGAACTAAATGGAGTTTACCAAGGCAGGGCAGAGTTAGGACAGCGAACACATCGATTTTGAAGTCTGCAGAAAGAGGCCATCCACCCTGGCGAAAGAGCCAGTCCCACCAGCTAAGCTGATACTTGGTCTTCTTATCCACTCCGGCTCCAGAATTCTTTCCTGAAAAGCTGGACACACTTATTTATGCCATTTAACCTCCCCCCATCCCAACATCCGTTTAATGCCCGGATGACTCGTTGAGCAGGGTTTTATAGTTTCAATAATTAGTCTATCTTTTTTTTAATGCCCTAAAGTTATCTGTGAAATAAATTATATTATTATTATTATTATTATTATTATTATTATTTGAGGAAGTACTGGAGAGGCCGGGCTCAGTGCACACATTTGATTTTGTTTATGAAGCTAATCTTATTTTGCTAAGAAAACCACGAGGCTCACCCACAGGGACCTGGGGACCATATTTTTTGTTTTCTCCATTCAGAGTACACAGTCTGAAGGAACTTTCTCTTTTAAAAACTCATCAAATAACAAAGGCTTCCTCAAAGTCTTCCTGGGCCACGCCCTGCTCCGTCGGCCCGCACCCGACTGGCACTCGGAAGTTGTTTTCCCTCAGAACACCCTTAGGAGCATTAGCACTTCCAGCTCTGTTTTTAACGCTGCATTTAAATCGGAGGTGCCCGCCTAAGCTCCCTCCAACCCCTCCCATGAGAAGCTCTGGAGGAGCTGGCCAACAATTCCCCCCTTCTAAAGCAGTCGGCTCTGCCCCTCCGTGTAGTGCGGGTCCCAGGAGCGACTTAGGTAGAGGTGGGGTTTGTATGTGATCCCTCCGTTCTTGTAATCAGTGCAATCTCAAAATGACTCGCTTTTCTTTTCATAATCTCTTTAGAGAGTTTTGCTATACTTTATAAAAGTCCAGAAGAAGTCTTTGAAGAGCTTCAAACACACTCTAATTGTTGCCAGGTCACACTGCAATCCCTCCTCCCCCCCCCCCCCAGTGTTCTCTTATCTAATAAAATTACAGGAAGGGTTCACGCCCCCAATGTGCCTTGCAACCCGGTTCTTAAGCTTTTGCAAGATGAGCTGACAGGGCAAAAGTCTTATCTGAGAGATCTGAGTTTGCCGCTCCTCTCCCCTCCCCGAGGAGGGATGGGTCTCAATCTGTGGCTTCAGAGTCTGGGCTTGGCTGGCCTGCTCAGGGTTTCCTGTGAGATTGCAGGTAAGCCAGTGGCTGGGCCTGCAGGGTCTTCGCAAGACTTGGCTGGGGACTGGCTTCCAGATCCCTCACTCGGTTGGTGTGAGGGCTGCCTCATAATCCCACTGAGAATATTACAGATAGAAATCACAGCTTTGAGCAAGACACAACGGGGTGGGGGGGGGGCGTGCTTTTACTCCTGGCACTCTGGAGGTAAAGTCAGATGAATCTCTGAGTTCAAGGCCCATTTTGTCCTCACAGAGATCTAGGCCAGCCAGAGCTACACAGTGAGACTGTCTTTAAAAAAGACAAACAAACAAACAAACAACAACAACAACAAAACAAAGCTATCCACAATCTTCTGAAACCTAATCTCAGTAGGGACACCCCATCATTCCTTCTACATTCTATTTATTAGAAGATGGCCAATAATTCCCACCTATGGCCAAGAGATGGAAATTCCATAGGGCTTGGATGCTAAGAACTGGAGATCATAGAAACAACCTAAGCAGCAGCCAGGAAAGGCGCAGCTTTGGCAGCCCCACCCCCACCCCAAATGAATTCAGCCCAGAGGCCAGCATCAGTTCTCATGGGCTGCTTCGCAGCATTCACTAGAGGCTAAGCATTTCCCACAATGCTCTTGTCTACAATCTACTTCTTTCATGGCTTGAACCATGTGCCAGGCACCTGGCTAAGGATCCAAGCTCATAAAGCGTGGCCCCTGATCTGAGGCTGGCCCCAGCTGAGTCGATAGGACGGAAGAGTAAGGGGGGGGGGCAAGTGCCGCAGGGGTTATGAGGATAGACAGCACTCCACACCCAGCGGCACTGGTGCGGGACAGGAGTGAAGAAGTCAGAGAGCGGCTGGCCGCTCAGGGGGTCTTGAAAAAGAGGAGGAGCAGCATATTAGAGCCGCCATGTGGGGGCTGTACGTGGTGAGGATGGAGAGGCAGGACTGAAGCTGGAGATCGCCCAGAAAGGCCCTCTTGGGACGATGATCAGGGTTGGGGCCCTATGTAAAGGTAAAGGCTATAGGCAGTCAGGGGAGGACGAACAAAAGGCCAGCTTCGGGTTGTGCAATGCACCCCGCGATAGCGATATGGGGTGGGAAATAAGGTGCAGGCACCGGGACCAGTTAGGCCCTGTCGGTGCCTAGGCCAGCGATGTCGAAAGCCATGGGCGTGGCCGTGGATGTGGGAAGGAGAGGGATGGAAGATCTTTAGGGCGTGGATTCAACAGTGTCGACTGCTGGAAGGAGAGAGGCCAGTCAAGACCTGGACCGGGTTTGCAGTGCAGACTGCTGGGGGTGGTGGGGTCGTTGCCTTCCACAAAGATGTCCGGCTCCAATGAGGGGTACAGCGGCTTCAAGTCTGTTGCTCTTTGTCACACCCGATCTTCACGGTGTTAAGTATTGAACCCAGATCTCCTGCCTGCGGGGAAACACTGAACTAACCAAACTACTCCCAGGCGCCTAGCTCTGTTGTAAGCTTGTTACCCTGGACAGATCTATGGCTGGCTTATCAAGATATGGGCGGTGATGAACTAAGACCATGGAAGATGCTAGAGTTACAACCGCCCGAGGCAGGCTTCGCACAGTTCAAGGGACTCTGGAGAAGAAGCCCAGGGACAGAGAGCCCAGTGAGAGGATGTCTTCAGCTAAGGGAGGAGGACCAGCGGAGAGAGCTATTGTCCCATAGACTACAGGGCTTCACAAGCAGGATTTTCTTCTTTTCTTTTCCTTTTTTTAAAGGACTGTCTCACTGTCTGGGACTGCTATGTAGACCAGGCTGGCTTTGAACTCACAGAGATGCCCCTGCCTCTGCCTCCTGAGGCCTGTACCACCGCGCTCAGCTATATATATATATATATATATATATATATATATGTATGTATATGTATATATGTATATGTATATATGTATGTATGTATGTATATACATGAATATGTAATATGTATATACATATTTCCAAGCTGGTTAAAAAATTATATATATATATATACATATATATATATATATATATTTTTTTTTAAACGAGCTTAGAAATGGTTTGCTTGTGAGAGAGACTATAATGGGCTGACCAGACCAAAAGCGGAAAGGCAGGGTAGACACACTGAAAGGAGCTTGCCAAAGCCTTCTACTACCCGAGTGCATTAAACCCAGTCAGATGAGAATTGCACTACACAGAACAACATCTAGAAAGTTCTAGATTAGGCTGCTATTCTGTAGAGCAGTCTGCCCTCCCATGACTAATCCCTTCAGTACCTCACGGAACACCACCAGCCAGTGTACTACAGCATACTAGGGGAATCCAGAAACAACAAGGAGCTAGGCTGTGGTGCACGCCTTTAACCGCAGCACTGGAGAGGCAGGGGCAGGCGGATCTCTGAGTTCAAGACGAACCTAGTTTACAGAGTTCCAGGATAGTCAAGGCTACACACAAACCCTGTCTAGGAACAAAAAGAAAGAAAGAAAGAAAGAAAGAAAGAGAGAGAGAGAGAGAGAGAGAGAGAGAGAGAGAGAGAGAAAGGGAGGGAGAGGGAGAGAAAGAAAGAAAGAAAGAGAAGGAAAGAAAAAGAAGGAAAGAAACAAACACACAACAACAACAAGAACAACAACTTCAAGCTCACCTTATTTTCACTCTCCAAAAGTTGTTTAAAATTAGCAAATGGGGGCAGGCATAGTGGTGGCCACCTTTAACCCCAGCACTTGGGAGGCAGAGACAGGCAGATCTCTGAGTTCAAGAACAGCCTAGCCGGGCGATGGTGACGCACGCCTGTAATCCCAGCACTCTGGGAGGCAGAGGCAGGCAGATTTCTGAGTTCCAGGACAGCCTAGTCTACACAATGAGTACCAGGACAGCCAGGGCTATACAGAGAAACCCTGTCTCAAAAAAACCAAATCCAAAAAACAAAAAACAAAAACAAAAACACCCCCTCCCCCCAAAAAAACCCAAAACAACAACAACAAAAAAAGGACAGCCTAGACTACATAGAGAAACCCTGTCTGAGAGAGAGAGAGAGAGAGAGAGAGAGAGAGAGAGAGAGAGAGAAACAGCAACCATGGACTAGAGAGGGGGTCCAGGTCCCTGGAGTTGGAGTTAAAGCAGTTGTAAGCCTTCTGCAAGGGTGGGTCTGCTCTATATCCTCAGCCATCTTTCCAGTCCTCCTCTTCCGGAGTTGACTTTGATACTGTTGCCATCTCCCGCTTACAAGTTCAGGCCAACTCTAAAAAGCCAGATTCCTAAAACCATGAACTGGAAGCTGCTGAGAACCCTCAGCAGTCTGTAGACTTACAATGTCTGATCTAATAATGCACAGCACAGCCCGGACGTTGTAAAATGTTATCTCGTGGGGCTGGAGAGATGGCTTAGTGGTTAAGAGCAATGACTGCTCTTCCAGAGGTCCTGAGTTCAATGCCCAGCAAGCACATGTTAGCTCACAACCAAATGGGATCCGATGCCTTCTTCTTGTGTGTCTGAAGACAACCAGTGTACTCAAATTCATAAACATAAAATAAATACCGGGGGAACAGTGGCTCAACACCTTTAATCCCAGCACTTGGGAGGCAGAGGCAGGTGGATTTCTGAATTGGAGGCCAGCCTGGTCTACAGAGTGAGTTCCAGGACAGCCAGGGCTACACAGAGAAACCCTGTCTCGAAAAACCAAAAATAAAATAAAATAAAGTAAATCTTATTTATTTATTTATTTGCTTATTTACTTATTTATTTATTGTATGTAAGTAAACTGTAGCTGTCTTCAGACACACCAGAAGAGGGGGCATCAGATCTCATTATGGATGGTTGTGAGCCACCATGTGGTTGCTGGGATTTGAACTCAGGATCTCTGGAAGAACAGTCAGTGCTCTTAACTGCTGAGCTATCTCACCAGCCCAATAAATCTTTTTTTTAAAAAAAGATTATCTCTTGAGGTTTTCAATCTAACGTATCAATGATAAATAAGCTCCTCTAACTTTCTCAGAGTCCCTTCCCCTTTGTCCTCCCTTCCTCTGCCCCATTGAAGAGAGAGGTAGGAAGAGCGGCAGGAAGTTGGATCCAAGTTTTACTCCTTCATCTTCTGAGGCTGGGGAGAGCCTCCCCTCTCTTAGGTGGGCCACGCCCACTGAGATGGAAATAATTGCTTCCATGAGAGACTCAGACTGCAGTCTGAAAGACCTGAGCTCTCAGGGACCAGGAGCTGAATGAATTGTACTTTGGAGGGACTTCAGGCTGTTGTTCTTTTAGGAAAACATCCCAACCTCTGTCCTGAGCCTGCTGTAAAAGCCCTGCTGTTAGTGGGTTCCCCTCCCCCCTCAGTCTCCACCAATGGTTTGGGAGGAACAGTGTTGGGCATCAAGACTTCTAAAAAACTAATATAGCTCTGGTGTGGCCATGATGATCGTCTTAGGGTTCCCTTTGCGGTAAAGAGACGCCATGACCAAGACAACTCTTATAAGGACAACATTTAATTGGGGCTGGACTACAGGGTCAGAGGTTCAGTCCATTATCATCAAGGCAGGAGCAGGGCAGCGTCCAGGAAGACATAGGGCTGGAGGAGCTGAGAGTTCTGCATCTTCAGCCAAAGGCAGACAGGAGAAGACTGACTTCTAGGCAACTAGGACAAAGGTCTTAAAGCCCACACCCACAGTGACACACTTCCTCCAACAAGGCCACACCTCCAAATGGTGGCATTTCCTGGGCCAAGCACATTCAAAGCGCCACAATCATCATGGCCAGATCTCTTCACCTTCGGTTTGAGTAATTGGCCTCATTTTTTAAAGTGGAGGGTTAGATTAGAGGATGTTTGAAAAGTCGCCCGAAGATTAGAGGATGTTTGAAAAGTTGCCCGAGCTGGAAAAGTGTTATTTTATGGTGCGTGGGTGTATGCGTGTGTGTGTGTGTGTGTGTGTGTGTGTGTGTGTGTGTGCGCGCGCGCGCGTGCGCGTGCGTGTGTGTGTGTGTGTGTGTGTGTGTGTGTGTGTGTCTGGGAACACATGGCGAAGACCAGAGGTTAGCAGTAGGTACCTTCCTCGGTTCTTCTTCTGAGGCAGGTTCTCCCAGTGACTGGCCAGAAAGTTGTTAGTTGTACGGGTGCACTGCCATGCCTAGCCCTTTGGTTCTTTTACATTTACATGGTGTGTGTGTGTGTGTGTGTGTGTGTGTGTGTGTGTGTGTATGATAAGGCACATGTGTGGGGAGGATCTTGAGCAGGATCTCAGTGGGTCCTGTCCATAGAAGCCAGGCTGTCCGGCTTGGGGACAACTGCCCTTACTCTCTGAGCTCAGTTACCCATTCACACGGACTCTTAATGGGTCCCCATCCTTGTGTGACAAGCATGTTACCAACTAGACCAACTCCTCAGCCATGCTGCTGTTCTCTTAGAACTGGATAGGATGGGATAGTCTTTGAAAGATGGCAGGAAGGCAAAAGCTCCTATATTAGAGTGACTTTTCCATCTGTTTCTGTGGGAGGGAGGCAGTCTATCCCAGCAGGGAGGAAATGTCACCAGGTGGCTGGCTGCTCACACCACATCAAATACATCTACAGTCAGGAAGTAGAAGCTGATGCCTGCTAGTACTCGGGGAAGAAAGGGGGCTCTTCCTTTCATTGTTTTTATTCACTCTGGGATTCCTTTTCCTAGGAAGGTGCCACCTACATTTGGGGTGGGTCTTTCCTTCTTAGTAAACCTTCACAGACTCATCCAAAGGTGTGTCTCCAAATCCGATTAAGACATTGAAGGCCACTGTCTCCTGCTGCTTGTCTTCTATGAGACCTCCTGTGGTCAGATCCCGGGGTCATTATTGACTCCTGACTGGATAATATCTTTGTTCAGAGGTTGGGCAGTGTTAGAGATTAAATAAGAAAGGTCCTCTAGTGCTTTTGAACACTGGTGCTCCAGCTGGTTCCCCATTTGGGGTCCCTGTGGAACCTTTAAGAGTGGGTCACAAGTAACAACCCTTTGAAGGTCAAACTTGGTCTTGGATCTTAGCTCTCCCCACTTCCTGGTCTGCTGGGGTGTGAACAACCACTACACACTCCCGCCACCATATATTCAGTGACTTCGTAGGCGTAATGACCCAAAGCCCTCCAAAACTGTGAGCAGAGATAAGTCTTCTATCCCCCGAGTTGCCTTTGTCATGCACTGTGGTGCAGAGACACAAAGAACACCAATATTTCCGAACCAGGGAATAGGGTAACTGCAAAAATAACCATTCTGGGGCTGGAGAGATGGCTCAGCGGTTAAGAGCACTGGCTGCTCTTCTAGAGGACCGGGGTTCAATTCCCAGCAACCACGTGGTGGCTCACAGCCATCTGCAACTCCAGTCCCAGAGGGATCTGATGCCCCCTTCAGGTCTCCACTGGCACCAGAAATGCATGCAGGCACAGGACCCTTATGGATAAAGTTAGAAGGAAATCTTGAAAATTAAGGGAAAACAAAGTTTTGAGTATATACCGACAACCCTGTGTGTGTAGTGTATGTATGTAGTGTGTGCTCATTGTGTGCGTTCACTCAGACCTTCCCACGGAACACCATCTGCCTCTAGATGCATAAAAATAAACGGCATGCAGTGTGGTCAGGTAAGCTGGGATTGTTAGCCACCTCTCCCTCTCCTCCCCCTCAACAAAGGAGCTTTGTGTAAGGTGGCACTTTCCCCAAGGAGGAAAAGTCATAGTTCCTGAATCTCAGAGCAATATCCCCGGGTCTCAGCTACTCTAGTCCCGGCTGGCCTGACTTCCCCTGCACAATGGTTTTTGTGAAAGCTGACAAGGGTCAGAGATCTGGCCGGATGCCTCCCATGGAGCGAGCCTGGAGCCTCATTTTCTGGTATTCTAGGATTTCAGCCCGGGACAGAATTCCAGAAAAGGACCCCTCTCTGCTCTCTTCTGCTTTATGAAACTTGTCTACACTTAAGCCAAGTGGACTGTCTAGCCTCTGTAAGGTTTTACTTTGAAGGGGGAGAGGGGGGTGGGGAGTGAGCATGTGCAGAAATCCATCCCCTTGCTTTCCAGTTTCCAGGCAACCGTGCGGGATTACAAGTCACATGATAATGCTGCTGCCAGGGAGAAGAGGAAAATGGCAAGCTGCTATCTTGAGAAAGGGGCTGGGAACGACCGGAGGCCTTTGGATACTCCTCTAATAACACTGGCAACAAGTGAGTCCAAGACCTGGCAGCGGCGAGGGCTTCCAGCCTCTCCGCGCTCACCCAGCCTCTCTGGCTAGATGCAAAATGTTCCTGCATACACAAAGTTGGGTGAGATGCTCCAGACGGTAGGGGAGTTGTTGGCCTGAGGTGACCCCAGCACCTGCTCTGGGAGCACAGCTCCCAGAGGGGTTGTTGTGGAGAAGATCCCAACCACCAGGGACACCCCGGGCTGCACTTCCGCTGCCCCAGTCCTGGGATAATGAAGGAGCAGCAGAGCTCTCTGGTTTAAAGGCAGCCTGTGAGGACCGTGGGTGGCTGAGGGGCTGTGAGGGGTCACTGGGACAACTTGGAGGGAGGGAAAACCACCCATGAAGGCCGAGGTTCCACTTCCTGTCTGAAAGCCTCCTCCCTTTTCTGAACCTTGTTTATTTTGATTTGGGATGCTTTGATGATTCTATGTCCCCCCCCCCAGCCCCAGAGAGAGAGAGAGAGAGAGAGAGAGAGAGAGAGAGAGAGAGAGGGAGGGAGAGAGAGTCAAGTATGGGGTGGGGAGCAGCACACCCCTGGGTTTTTGCATTGTTGGTGCTCCTACAGCAGTTCATGCCTCTCTCTACACTTCTGCTTCCATAACAATCCCTCTGCGGCCCAAGGACCTCCAGGAAACAGTTTTGCTGGGGTATTTAATTGAGGAGGTGGGCGGGTATGCCTTTGGTCCAGGATTCCATTTACACCATCTCAGGCCTGGAAGGTAGAGAGAACTTAGAGCCACCCAGTTTCCTCACACCTGGTAGTTGTCTCAAGATACAGATGCATCATGGGAACACACTCTTTCTGGTCTTCCCCGGAAGGACCATATTTCACGGCGAGGACTGCTGGCTTTAGAGAGGTCAGCTCCTGGTTGCAAGGCAACCCAGGTACATTGACCACGGACACAGAGAAGGGGGATGTGGCCCTCCGGGGGCCTCCTTTCTAGGCTGGGGCGTGAGGCCCTGAATGTGTGAGCATTCTCTGGCCCTTTGCTGCAGCCCGGGTTCTTTCTCCAGTAGACCATGGGGGACACTTTCCCCCTTTGGACAGTCATGTTTTTTACCTGTTTCAAAGTCCCCAAAGCTCAACGTTTGCCCTCCATTCAGAAGGCCAGGTCCCTGCTTCTCTCTTTCCTCTCTTTGGATTACTTTGCTGTTGCTATTTTGTTGTTGCTGTTCTGTTATTGCCTTGTCTTTGAGAGAGATTGAGCCTTAGGTAGTCCAGGCTCGCTTCAATTTTACTATGTTGGTCTTGGAATTCTCATTTTATTGGCTCTACATACCCCACGTGTGTGTGTGTGTGTGTGTGTGTGTGTGTGTGTGTTGCCAGCCTCTGGCTTATGTGGTGCAGGGGTGGGAGCGGAGCTGAGTGTTTGTGAGGTAAGAACTCTATCAGGCTACAAACTTACTTCCATCCCGTCCACCCCCACAAGAATGACAAGTTTCTCGGCTCCTCCATGGGGAAACGCTCTGCTCCCAGAGATGAATGGATAAAGGTTCTGGGCTTATGGCATATTCTTTCAGGCCCGTGCCTTATAAACATTTTGGGGAGAAGGTAGGAAGGAATTCAAAGGTATCAGTGGGGTGAATTTTTATACTTCAACACGGCGTGTGTGTGTGTGTGTGTGTGTGTGTGTGGCATTCCACAACTGTTTAATGCGTAGCATATGGGATGGTGGCAGCTCTTTGGGAGATCGTGGTGGGCACGACTTTGTTGGGGAAAGAGATTTGCGTGTGTGCAAGGAAGGTTCTGACTGATGTGCAAGGTTGCAATATTGGGGAGGTAAGGGGTGCCCCCGACTCCACTACCGAGACAAATTCACAGCCCCCACCTTCACCCAAACGCAACTGCAAATTGTCCACAAACTATTTCTATAGTAATGCAAACAGATACTGGAGCACAAGTGCGTGTACACACACACACACACACACACACACACACACACACACCATGCCTTCTGAGAGTCCCAATCAGAGTATGCCCAAAGAACTGGCCAGCGGATCCCAGGGCTATAGCTCCTACCAGAAGGCCCTCCAAATTCCCAGGGAAATTTGAAAAAAAGGTAGGAACGTGTTTGATGGGGGCGTGGGGGGCCGGGTGCTTTATTGCAGTTCTTGCAATGGCCAGAGAGAAACTGGCATTCTAGAGCTGGAGAGCGCTAGGTAGGCAGGGGGAGGAGGCATGAGCAAAGAGGCTGGAGAACTTGAAAGATGAAATCAGAACTCTGGCCAAGAACACCCCGGGGCCCGCCAGCAGCCGGCGGGGGGCAGACGAGGGCCAAGGAAGGGTTAACGCGGGAGCTGAGTATGTGACGGGGGCCGGGCCTGGGCGGGGCAGAGCGGGCGCGCGCTGTCCCTTTAAGGCGGGCGGCGCGGGCCGGCCGAGCGCCGCTGTGATTGGCGCGGCGGGATCACTGGCTCCCTGAGCCCGGCCCGGGGGAGTCGGCTGGAGCCGGCTGCGCTTTGATAAGGTCCTGGCAACTCAGTAACGGCCCTAGAACCGGGAAATAAAAATAAGCCGCCGATCGCGATGGATTTCGGGGCCACCCGGAGGCCGAGGCGTCCGCCTCCCCAAAGGAGAGCTCTGCTGTAGAAGGTGGGGTCGGAGGCTCGGTCCCACCGCAGCCGCTTCCCAAAAAGCTCCGTGCGGCCGGGGGCGGTTGGCAGCCGGGTGCGGGGCCGCGGGAGGGGGCGGCCGGGAGCAGGCCGGGGTAGTAGAGGGGTGCGGATTGCACGGGCCCCCAAAAGAGGCGCTGGAGCGCGCTGGGCTGGCCCGGGTGCGGCTCGCATACCTCCCTTCCAGGACCGTGCGCTCGGCTCGCGCCTTTGAAGTGCACAGTTAAATCCACAGCGCAGTTTTTGTTGGAAGCGCCCGGAGGACATTTGGTGCGCCTAGTGACTGCTGGAAACAGGACCTGGGTTGAAAGCCGGCCGGGCGGGGGCCGGGGGCGGCCGCGGCGGGGGCGGAGGCCCACTCCGATTTTTTTGCATAAAAGGGGCAGCGGGGCGCACGACCCCCCCCCCAACCCCCGCCGGCGCAGAGCTCGCTCTCGCCTCGGGATCGTTATTTTCCGCGCACCCCCTCCTCCGCCTCCGCGAGACTCCTCATGTTCCCCACGCCCGGGCGGGCCCGGGGGGGCCCCGGGGCAGCCTCTGCGAGTCCAGCGGGGGACCCGGGCAGGGGCCCTGCCCGCGGCGCCTGCGAGGTCTCCACTAGGAGTGCGCCAGCGGATCAATGGTGAGTGCCGAGGCCGCGGCGGTCCGGCCGCCGGCGCGCTTTGATGTGCGGGGCGGCGCTTTGAAGTTGGCAGGCCGGCTATTTCGGGGCGCGCTCCGGGCCCGCGCGGTGGGGAAGCGGCGGGCTCGGCGCCCAGCGCTCCGGGGGGTTTGGCCGGGCGGCCCTGCGCGCCGTGAGCTGGAGTCCCCTCCCCTGCGCGGGGTCCGGGTTGGCGGGGGGCCGGTCAGGGAGACTTCTCCAAGTGGCGTCGGGGGCGGAGGCGGAGACGGGCAGCTCGCCCTCGGGGGTCGAGTCGCCGTGGGTGTGGATGAGTTGGGGTGTGCGTGTGCACGCGAGCGCTTTTGGAAGGTGGGATGAAAGGGTGGCGGCGCCCCCCGCTTGCCCTCCCCGCCCCTCCCCCGCCCCCTCCCACTTCTCTCCCCACTAGTCTCCCCCTCCCATCCGCGGGTCCGCGCTTAGGTGCCGGGAGCGCTGGCGGAGGCTCAGTCTGAGGGTAGAACCGGCCAGAGCCCAGGGCGCTCGCGTCCCCCCCGTTCCTCCTCGCCGCCCCTTTTGCGGAGAGGCCGAGACTCTGCGCGTCGCCATTTCTGGACTAGGCGGTTGCTTTCCGTGCCTTTTTCTGCGGGGACTTCTGCTAGACTTGACACCAGGGAGTTAACTCCCATCCGGGCTCCGGGGTCTCTGGCCTTGCTCCTGGTGGACGGCGTACCGGGACTCTGGAGGCGTTCGTTTGCTGTTGGGCCAGGGAGGGACAGGACAGAAGGGGCTCAGAGGAGATGAGAGCCGGGCGGCCTTCATCTTCCAGGTAACGGCGCCTCGCTACCTTCTCTGCGCCCGGTTGCGCGGAACTGCCGGGCCCCACCACTTAGGGTTTGTGCCCTGCCTGGCGGCCTGAGCTTCGGGACTGGGGCGGGGTGCATCCACCCAGACCCGGGGTCTCGGGCAACTGGCCCGGCGTTCCTCTCTGTCCCCCGGCCCGCCCCTCCTTAGTTTGATCCTTCCCTGGCTAGGGAAAGCAGCTTGTTTATTGGTTAGATAAGACTTCTTTTCTTTTGGAGAAAGACTGGCTTGGGATCAGTGTAGTTTGGGATTCTTGGCACAGGCAGTAGTAGCGTGAGAAGCCTTCTGATCCGGTTCTGTTGGGTTCGTGGCTCTAGGAGGTGGACTGGGGAGCCGGGGGCGGCGGGTCTCAAGGTTTCTCTTCTCTCTTTAAAAGTTTGAAGATCAAAGCCGCTTACTTAGCGAGCTGGTTTCTGCTTTGGGGAAGCGAAGAAGACAAGAGGTGTAGACTGAGCCACGTTTTTGGTGGAGAGTCTTGATTATAGGCAACATCATCTGGGATGGGGGGTAGGGGGGTGCATGCCGAATCTGCGAGTCGCTGACCCCCTTCCCGCCGATGCTGGGCGGGCTTTTTTTTTCAGGCGGGGATCTTCTGTAAGAAGTGGGACGAGGGAGCGCAGAAGGAGGGGTGGGTGGGGGGAATGGGAACCAGATGCCGGGGAAGGGCACTTTGAGAGCTCGAGTTATCTGTGCAGAGCAGAGTGGGGAAGTTTAGAAATTGGTTTCACCTGCACGCAGCCGGGCGGCTGGCTTGCGTGTTCTGGTTGTCGTGGGGGGGGTACGGCTAGGCTACCCCGAGTGTCCCTGGGCCCCGCGGATGTGGGGAAGGTTGTGTCTTACACCTCCCGTGTCACTGCTTCTGCCTCACCTTCCTCTTCCCAACTCCCCCCCCCTCCCCCTGCGGAAAAAGTGTGTGGGGAGCTCAGATTTCGCCTTTGAAAAAGCTGCGTTGGATACTTGAGATGAGCACCTCGCGGATAGCTGGGTTGCTTGATTTGAATTTGAGGAGTTGAAAAGCCTGTTTACTTTCTTGCTTTGATGTTGGGTAGATCTGGTTTTGATTAGATCAATACCCTTTTCTCTCTCCCACCTCCCCCCCTCCTTTTCTTTCCAGAGAGGAGGCTCACATGAGCCCCTGCTGACTTACGAGAGACCAAGCCGATTGCTGAGAGGAACTGGAAGAAGAAAAAGGAGGAGGAAAAAAAGCAAAACAAAACCCAAACGCAGCGAGACGCTCTCCCTGCTCGCCCTCACCATGAGCAGCGCCGTGTTAGTGACTCTCCTTCCAGATCCCAGCAGCAGCTTCCGCGAGGATGCTCCGAGGCCCCCGGTTCCGGGAGAAGAAGGGGAGACCCCACCCTGTCAGCCAAGTGTGGCCAAGGTCCAGTCCGCCAAACCTATGCCTGTCTCCTCTAATGCTAGGCGGAACGAAGATGGGCTGGGGGAGCCCGAGGGGCGGGCCTCCCCAGATTCCCCGTTGACCAGGTGGACCAAGTCTTTGCACTCCCTGTTGGGTGACCAGGATGGTGCATACCTCTTCCGGACTTTCCTGGAGAGGGAGAAATGTGTGGATACCCTGGACTTCTGGTTTGCCTGTAATGGGTTCAGGCAGATGAACTTGAAGGATACCAAAACTTTGCGAGTGGCCAAAGCAATCTATAAGAGGTACATTGAGAACAACAGCGTTGTCTCCAAACAGCTGAACCCCGCCACCAAGACCTACATACGGGATGGCATCAAGAAGCAACAGATTGGCTCCGTCATGTTTGACCAGGCGCAGACTGAGATCCAGGCGGTGATGGAGGAAAATGCCTACCAGGTGTTCTTGACTTCGGACATATACCTCGAGTACGTGAGGAGTGGGGGAGAAAACACGGCTTACATGAGTAACGGGGGACTGGGGAGTCTAAAGGTCTTGTGTGGCTACCTCCCCACCCTGAATGAAGAGGAGGAGTGGACGTGTGCCGACCTGAAGTGCAAGCTCTCACCCACCGTCGTTGGCCTGTCCAGCAAAACTCTCCGGGCCACAGCGAGCGTGAGATCCACGGAAACGGCCGAGAACGGATTCAGGTGAGGCTCCGGCTGGGCTGGGCTGGGCTGGGCTGGGGTGGGGTGGGGTGGGCTGGGGTGTCGCCGAGTGGGGACAGGGCTTGCAAGATGAGTTAGCTTTGCAGATGTCTTCTGTTAGGGTGGGTAGGTGGCGCATGGCTAGGCCAGGGAAGCTGACAAGGGTTGATTGAGAGCTGGGGCTTCTGCCTAGGAACCCTTTGATCTTATGTTTGGTTGTTTGTGTGTGTGTGTGTGTGTGTGTGTGTGTGTGGCGGGGGATGGACACGACATTGCAGTGTACGCCCAGCTGAGTACCTGCAGCCTTCCAATGCTAACTTCAAATGGTGGCAAGCAGTATTTATTAATGTGGTTACTTAGTATCCTGGGCTGTGGGGAGGGAAAGAGAGGAAAAGAGAAAAGAGACTGTGAAGACAGCAGCTTTTGATGCCTCTGAGTCACTAGACCTACTAAGCGCCAGTTTGGGAAGGGGTCATTTTCACGGCTTAATCATCAAAATAGAATTACTCTGGCTTGCGGGAGGGGCAGCCGGGTTGTGGTGGAGGCACGGGAAATAACGTGTGCATGGGGGAGGGGTGAGTGGGATCTTTTGGACTGTGTGTGTGTGTGTGTGTGTGTGTGTGTGTGTGTTAAGAGCCAGCGAGCGGCTTAGCAACTGAGTTTGCAGTTCCCTTTGTAGAATTAGGTATTTCCCAGGGAGGAAGGCTTCTGACTTGGGGAAGGCCCTGCGACTTCCTCATAGGAAGGAGCCTTCACTTTGGAGTCTGCTGGGCTATTAATCCAGCTTTTAGATGCTTTTGAGCCCCAGGGTCAGACCTCAGTTGATGGTTTGTCACCTAGTGCCGATAGAGAAGTTGGGGGGGGGTGAGGGGGGGACACTGGGCCCTCCAGACAACTTTCTCTTTTTAAAGCTTCTAAGACAAACAGTCCATTATAGATTGGCCAAGTCTCAAGATCCTTGGCCTTTGCAGGCAACTTCAGACCTGTTGGAATGCGTTTATCTGTCCCTTTGCTTCTCCAGAGATCCCAAAAGAGACCGCACTTATTAATTTTAGTCTGCTGCTTGTGACATGTGGGGTGGGAGGTGGGGGTGATACTGGTTTGCTATCTGCTCGGCTTTATTCTTCTGGCCTGTGCATTTTCCCTGTCAGGGACTGAGGGCATGATCTGCACAGTCTCTGGAGATCTTCCCGGCTCTGCGGGGCGTGGTCTCCAGTGTCCCGCAGCAGCTGGGGGGCGGGGGTGGGGGTGGGTGGGTTATGCCCCTGACTGCTGATCTGGAGCCTCTCGGGTTTCAACCGACAGGTCCTGCATGATATGATGTACTCATGATCTCCAGTTTTGACTGCTGCTGGCAAATAGGGGAAGAGCTTGCATGCTCTCTAGTCACCAGAGGGCGCTCGTGCAGCTTTGGGAGTGAACTTAACCAATTTTCAGACATCTGGTCTACACCTAAATGGAACTGGCTTGTGTGGGGTTTTTGTTTGTTTTTTGTTTGTTGGCAAGTGTAGGTCGCTGGAGGGACTGGTTAGTGGCTCTGAGCTTGCAGAGGTAGACTGTTTGCTTGAAGCCGTTGGGGCTGCTGTCGCTGGGTACACACAGGCACCTGCATTCCCTGTCCCGCTCCATTGCAAGGACATGTAGGTAAACTTTGCTGTTGGCCCCCTTACCCTCCAGCCTGGCAGCCAGCGATGCGACGCCTTAAGGCCTGTGGCGAGGGTGCTGCTCCAGCAGCCTTCCGTCAGAGTGTCCCCTTTGTAAATAGCGTAGTGCGGGTTTCCGAGGTCAGCAGTGAGAAAGCGAGCGCTCTCCAGGCAGGACTCTGCCCGGACTCCTCCTCGTGGGTGGGACACCCAGGCGCAGCTTTGGCGGGCCTCTTCCCAGAGGCTTCATTAGGATATAACCAATGTTACGTTTGCAAAGCAGCAGTGACCGAGCAGGCCACCGATGAGTGGAGTGACCCCGTTAGCTTCCACACTAGATCAGGTTGTGCGTTCTCCCGCCGGTACGTTGGAATGACATATTTACCTGGACACGCCCAGATGGCCCTTACTTCTCTATCACGCAAGCTCTCCACCTAGTACAGCGCCACTGAAAGCTCCAAGCCTCGCCCTGGCATTGCCTGGCTAAGCTCTCTCCACCTCACCTTCCCATCTGTAAGGTGGGTGGGCACTGTCTCTCCTGTCTGGGTCCTAAGGTCGTTCTTAGGATCAAAATAATAAACATGAAAGGCCTTTGTAAAGGGAAACGTTCTGAAAAGATGTTAAGTGTTATAATTAGCATAATTAAGGATAATAAGTGGGTCTCCGCAAAGGGCGGCAAGGTAAGCACATCGCTGTTTTAAATGGCAGCTCTGGGGGGTTTTAGCCCGTTCTTCATTATAAGATTTTCAGAGGTGCTGCCCCCCCCCCAACGAGCGCTTTCTCTACTTTTTTGAACTTTTAAAAGTCTGCCCCTTTCAGCCTATTCTTGGAACATAGGGACCAGCCCCCCTCTTACAGTTGAGCTCCCCTCCCCTCCCCTCCCCTCCCCTCCGTGTCAGCTCACAGCTCACTCAGCCTGCTGGAGTCAGGCTGAGGAAGTTACCCAGTACAGTGAATGAGGCAGCTTGAACCCGCTGAGGAGCTGTGCACGGTCATCCTGGCCACTGGGTGCCCAAGGCACCGGCTAGCCCTCCGAGCCCTGTGTTTATGTGGGCACGCACGGGAGCCTAAGGTTTTAAGGACTTGTTTGTACCCTTACCGATTTGGTGTCGGGTTTAATATAAATAGTTGGGATGGAAGAGCAGAAATTACCCCTGGAGGGAAGGGCTCTGGGTATGTGCGTGGTTGAGTGTGCTGTCCGGGCTCTTGATGGTCTCTATAAATAACTATGGGCATAAGTGACCTGGTGGTGGGAGCGTGTGCCCTAACCCCTCACATAAACAGCACTCCCCCTCCCCGCCCTCCCCCCCTCCCCCCAGTGTTGAGGCATGTTAGAGGTGTGTGGAGCCAGGGCTGAGAGGGAGGATGCAGTTCTGAGCTGAGGGAGCTCCCTGCATGGCGCCCCTCTCTGCCCAGGGCTCAGCTGCCCCCCCTCGGACCTTCTGCTCTGGCCTGGCTTAAAATCCCAGGGGCCCAGCAGTCTGTCCTGTGCTGGCCGCAAGGGCTTCCCGTTCTCTGAAAGAACTCTGCTGATGAGGCCCATTTTTTTTTTTTTTTTTTTGGAGAGGCCATTGGACTCAAGCTTGGCTTCCATTATCAAAGAAAATGATGCCACCGGAGAGCTGTGCCGAGAGCAGTGGTCAGTAATTAGAGGACGGCACGCCAGGGAACGCAGCTGGCTGGGATACACTCAGCGAGCCTTGCTTGGTTACAGAAGACACTGACCCCTCGCTGTCCACCAGGCCCTCCATCCTGCCTCCCAGAATGCTAGTTGAAAAGGGTATTGACCTGACAGTAAAGTGTCAGAGGCTCTCACAGAAAGCCCTAACCTCAGCCTCAGAAGTGGGTCCTCTTGTTCTCTTGGGTGAGGGTCCTCAGAAAGAGGCCCCCCCATGGTGGGTTCTATTTGGCTCTCCATAGAAGAGGTGGGCCCAGCATTTCCTCAAGAGGTACAAACCGGCCTAGCGACGGGACAGACACACTTCCTTCCCTCAGGAGCAGTGAGGTCCCTGTTAACCTGTCAGCTCAATGGCAGGGTGGCCGTCGGCTGCACGGCCCACACAGTGTGTACCCCAAGCCTCGGAGCTCTGCAGGAAGGCAGAGAGAGACCCTGTAGATTTGGGAGTGCAACCCTCCTGAAATCGGCACAGCATCTGGGTACACCTAAGGTAGCATGCCCCAGTCTCCACCCCCTTTTTAAGTAATCACAAGAAAACAGCTTTAATCCATTTGTCTTAAAATTACGTGGCACTTTGGAGAAAGTTCGGAGTGCTCAAGAGCTGAGTCTCTGCCGTGTGGTCCCCCCCCCCCCCCGCCTGTCTTGTTATGGTTGTCGGAAAATCCAAGTACTTCACTGCAGTCAGCAGAGCTAAGAGCAGCGGATTCCATTTTTAATGAAAGCCCTCTATTTTGGAAGTGGAGGGAGACAAGTTTATTTTGGGAGCCATGTGCGAAAGGGGTGTGTTCTCGCACGCATGCGAGTGTGTGCATGGGCGCACTTGCTCGCGCACCCACCCACACCTACACACACACACACACACACACACACACACAGGCCCTCAGGGTTTGACTTGGGCATCTTTTTCTGTTGCGATGGCGAGGAAGGAGTTTCTATTGAGTCATTTTGCCCTCGCAGAGGCTGGAGTATAATAAGTCTTAGATCCGAGACGCTGCTGATGTGTTAACACCACCAAGATAGCACGCCCGAGGGGAGGGGAGGTGTCTGCCGGCTACTTAAGGCCCGCTTTAGTGTTTTGATCTCGAAAACCTTTTCAGCAACCCATTTGATGGATGCAGGTCTTTGAAGGGTGCCACGGGGCCACCCCTGCTTTTTGGTGTTGGGGATACACGTGTGAAGACAGGTTGTACCCCCACAGAGCACACATTCTGGGGCTCGGGACACACTTGCTGCCATGATACATGCCAAATGCTACAGCTTTGAAAGGAGGAGAGGTTTGGGGACATACCATGTCTCCATTTTGCTAGCACTTGGGAACTGGGAGCACAACTGGGGTGCTCCCCCCACCCCCCATTTCAATGCCCTTCCCTTTAGAAGTTGTAAGGCAAGGCTATGTTTGAACTGTTCGTTTTTTTATTTTAGCCCCTAGGGGAGCTGTGTCCTGCCCCCATTAGCTAAGCCAACATCAACTCTAGGTCTCTGACTTCTGCATGGTATCTTGAGTGTGCAGACTGTACGTACCACTGGATTCCCAGGGAGGGGACCCTGTAGTAGTCACTGTGACAGGCTCGCCCCAGCAGGGGACTCCAGGCTGCTTTAAAGAAAGACTTGGCCAGTCTCTGTCCCCTCTCAGTCCATGTGGTGGCTGTTGCTTCCTGTTCAGCCTCTAGAGGCGATAGCAAGGGTGATAGCGAGCGAGTCCCTCGCTAGCCAGGAGCCTACCGCCGCTGGCCACCCCCTCAGTTGTCCCTGCCTCCTGTGCGCTCCGTCCTTGCTATCTTGGTTGCCTTGCTCGGAACTCCCGAGTGAGAGTGAGGACGTGCTGGTGAGGATCAGGCAGGGACAGTCTTAGCAGCTTAAATTCTCATTAAGAAGTATTAGGAGGTGACAGGTCTCCCCGCCCTCAGCAGTAGGACAGCACCAGTGGCCTAGGGGCAGTTCAGAGCCACGTGCCAAAAGCGTACAGACAATTCACGTGTGGTACCCCTGGGTCGCACTTCGAGGCATTCTGTGTCTGAGCCACATGTCCAGGCTGGAGACGTGGGACAGAAACATGGCCCCAGCTAATGTCCAGCCGCTCTCAGTGGGTCTCTCCTCAGTTGGTCCTGAGGCTTGGCTCTGTCAGGCCCCTTATAGGAGAGCCCGAGACGTTCCAGATGATGGGCAGCAACTGTCATGTGACTATGGTGTAGCCCTGGCCTGGGTACCAGGGGATCCAGGAGGTCCCCCCACCTCAGGTCACGTGGTTCTTGTCAGCATTTCGGAGTAGAGGACCTTGGGTGAGAGACTCGGATCCAGGTAGAGCAGAACCTCTCCTCTCCCACAGTCCTTTCTAGTTCCACTGCCCCCATTGAGAGCCTCCCCAGAGTGGGCAGCAGGCCACGCCCCGGCTTCTGTTTACACGCACGCTCCCTTCCGGTCCAGCCACGCCACTCTCCTAGGCCCCACGTGCTGCTAGTAACTGCTGTCCACGATACTGTCCCCAGACTCCTGGCCCCTCTCCGTCCTGTTAGGATAGACCCTGGCCTTACCAAAACGGCCTGCTTGGCCCTTGTACCAGTCTTAACTAGTATAACTAGTTTTAGCCTAGCTGGTTAGAGCCCACCCACTCTCTTCTGGTCTGGAGAGGAACCTGCCGCCTTCTCCGCCCACCGTCTTCTGAGCGCCCTGAGTTGTCAGCTCAGCTTCCTGCTCGTCTGACACGATGCACCTGGTTCCCTCCGTCACGGGGGCCATTTCCAGCTAGCCTTGCTAGAAACCACCCCTTCAAACCCCGCCTCGGATTCCAGATTCTAGAACTTTCTAAAGCATCTTTAGAAAGATGAGAGACCGAGCAAGAACACAGTCCATTCGGGCTTACTGGTTCCTGCTCTGCAGAGTGGCTACTGTGTGCCTGGGACTGCTGAGGGTTCTTATCTGGGAAATGGGCACTGTACCCCGAGCCTTCTGCCCAAGAGAATGCTTGCGATCTGATAGGCTTTCAGCAGCACCCAAAAACCTCCCTTACTGCAACCCCCGCCATGATGGTGATGTGTCCCAGCCAGAACCTGGGTGCCGGGGCACCAAAGCCCAGCACAGCACAGTACAAGGACTTGGTGAACAAGAGCTCGTGGCTGACCATGACCTTTCCTGGTCCCCCCCCCCCCTCCGCCAGCCCCACAGCTATCCCTACGGAGCAGCTGCTGTGGGCTGATGGAGTGTGTCTCTCCCTTTGGAGGTTTTTTCCTCTCCCGTTCATGTCTGTTGCCAGCTGAGCCCCGAGCCCCAGGAGAACTATGCCAGGGGCTGGGTAAACGAAGCCTCCTGCAACTCCAGGCTGACTGACCCCTGGAAGGGATCCTTCCTGCAGCCTGCTGACCTGTCTCTCTTCCCCCTAACAGAAGTCCTCAGCAGTCACACAAGTGGAATGCAACCCAGCAGGAGACAGGCACACTGGTTGTTTGGAGATCAAGAAAGGGAACCGGGGACCCACAGGCCACTAAGACAAAGGGGCTGAAGACCCCTGGAGGAGGGGCTGGAGACCCCTGGAGGAGTGGCTGGGGCCCGCCCTTGACACAGCTGCTCATTTCAGTCCTGGCGCCTTAGCCAGCCCTGAGGGAAGGAAGGCCGTGGTGGGGGGAGGGGCGCTGAAGGCGCAGTGCCATGGCTGCCACTAGACACCTAGTCATCAGTGCCATCCCTCTGGCTGACCGCAGGCCTGGGTCGAAGGGGAAGACTCACCCAGGCTGCTGGGCTTTAGCATCTCTGGACTAGACTGGCGGATCTCAGAGGCGGGAGTTAGGATACCTCAGATGCTCCCGAGCTGGAGAATTGGCTTGGATGCACTGGAGGACCGGCCTGCCCCCCCACCCCCACCCCCCAGCTCCTGAGGGTCAGGGGACCCAGCCCACCTCCTCTCCAGGGGGAGTCAGGGGCTAACAATCTTCTCACTGGGGCCATCTGCCCAGGCTTGCAGCTGGGCCTGGACCGCACGTTGGCATAGACCAGGTGTGGGACCATGCTCCGCATCGTTCCGGGTCGTCCGCTGGCCTGGGTCTCGAGTGGGGATCAGTGACCACGGTCCCCTTGTACTTTTCCCATAGGTCCTTCAAGAGAAGCGACCCGGCCAACCCTTATCACGTAGGCTCCGGCTATGTCTTTGCACCAGCCACCAGCGCCAACGACAGCGAGTTGTCCAGCGACGCGCTGACCGACGACTCCATGTCCATGACGGACAGTAGCGTGTAAGTGTCCGGTGTCCCCTCCACATGAGGCTGGGGGTGCGATGCCCTGGGGGGTGGGGGAGGGGTGCCATCCATCCTCACCAGCTTTTGCAGAGCCCCTCTCTGTGAGTGGCCGTCGGTTTCCTAGGCACGATGCTGGTGAAGAGCATTATGGCGCACGGGGGCCGGGGTGGGTTCAGTGAGAGCCTGGAGGGACAGCTGGGGTGGTGTCTTCTCGGGAGGAAACCGGAGTATGTAATGGAGGGCTGAGATGAGTGTCTGGGTTTTAAGTGGATTTTCGGGTTGTGCTCTCAGGAGAATCACTCGGCTGGTCCCGAAACCCAAGTACACCCGCTGCCACACCAGCAGGCGGATCACAGGACCTTATTACAAGGGTTTTGTTTTGTGTGGGCCTTTTAGAGGCCATTAAAGGCAGGGAGCAGAAAGCCAGACCTCTCCTAAGGGCCAGCATGTCCAGTCTGCCTACATGTGTGTATTTCAGTGACATCACTCAGCCTCTGTTGATGGAGTCCTGTGTCTTTGCCAGATGCTGGGACCCGAGGAAGGGACCCTTCATAGACTGTCTGATCTCAGACCCTTGGCCAACAGATGGCTTTGATATATACTTTTAAAGCAATCCAAGCCATTGAAGTGGTCCGATGAGGTCAGTAGACTGTCAGGCAAGGTCATGCTTTGAGTTTGTGGGTCATTTGAAGTGAAGTCAGATCTATGGCTGGAAGCGTCAGCTTTCTGTGAGTCTGAGTGGAGTTTGGGTCTAGATGCCCTCTTTCTGACCACCCTTTGGTGTTTGAGTTAGGAAAGTCAGGGTAGAATTTGGCATGGCCCAGACTCCCCAAAGGCTTTTCTCACCCAGCACCCAATTGAGAGTCGGGATTTCAGAAAGCCCTTTGAAGGCTTTCTTCCAGCAGGCATTTTAGATCAGGATTTCTGTTGCTGAGTGGATGACCTTGAAAGACAGCCCATTAAGCTTGCGCTGTTAAGTTCTGGGACAGTGTCTTAGACTTTGCTCATTTTAGCTTCTTAAAACTGAACTGTCTGTTCTCCACAAGTTTGAAACTATCTGGCTTCTGTTGGCTGGCCGCACAGGACCGGTTGGAAAGTAGGAGATGTTAGTTTGGGGCTCTTGATCATAATGTCTAAACCCCCGTCAGCTTTGAATGCGTTATTTCAGTTTTCCCTGTCAGTAAAGTGACAGATATTCTTTAGGGGTAAAAATTGGAGTTATTTATCTAACATAACTTACTCTCTTATGTGTGTGCATTGGTGTTTTCGCCAGCATGGGTGTCTGTGCGAGGGCGTCAGGTCCCCTGGGACTGGAGTTACAGACAGTTGTGAGCCGCCTTGTGGGTGCTGGGAATTAACCCAGGTCCTCCGGAAGAGCAGCCAGTGCTCTTAACAGCTGAGCCCTCTCTCCAGCCCCAGTTGAAGTTTAATGAAAGAGTGTCATTTTGGCATTAGTGAGAGTAGGGTGCGCATCACTTACCCACCAGGAATGAAAGGGTTCAGGTTCAGAGAGCCAGTTCCGTTTTCATAATTGGCCGAACTGTCCACACGGGGTAGGGGGAAACCTCCTTATTCATTTATCTTATGTATATGAGTGTTTTACCTGTATGTATGTATGTATGCATGCATGCATGCATGCATGCATGTATACATGTATGATGTATGTATGTATACTATGTGTTCCCGGTGCTCACGGATGTCAGAAGAGGGCACCAGATCCCCAGGAACAGGAGTTAGGGATGGTTGTAAACCACCGTGTGGGTGCTGAGAACCTAACCCAGGACTCTGCAAGAGCAACAAGTATTCCTAAGTGCCAAGCCACCTCTCCAGTGTCCCCAGCTCACCTCCCTCAAAGAACTCCCAAAGACTCACATTATACTTTAATAGAGTAATTTTGTTTAGTTTGTCGTTTTGTTTTGTTTTGTTTTGTTTTGTTTTGTTTTGTTTTGTTTTGTTTTGTTTTGTTGAGACTGGATCTCACTCTCTAGCCCTGGCTGGCCTGGAACTCACTGTGTAGACCAGGCTGGCCCAGAACTCACGGCACTCCACCTCCCGAGTGCTGAGATTAGAGGCATACACATGCTCCTGTGTCTGGCCCTAGTTTGCTTGATAGTCCCACAAGTTAGCATCAAGGTGGGTTTTCGTGATGTTTTGTGTCTCCGGCTGTGAGGTTTGTAGGGCCTGGGTCCCCGTGTTTACTGCTCCCATCTCTCTGCTGCTGTCCTGTTTGGCTCGCATGGCTGGGCTCGGCCTCTAGGAATCGGTACTCCTTCCAGACACAGTGGTTATGGGGTGTGTGGGAGCCTCATCGCCACATGTAAAATAAGAGCAAGCTAGGACTGAAGGAAGGCATTGAGTGACTCTCCCGAGTCTGGTGCCCTCTACGTAGGACCGTGGGGCTTCTGTTTAGATTTCTTAGAGACTATTTTTGGCCTGCTTCCTGGTCCTTGGCTGAGTTTCAGTCCTCATCACTGAGGTGTTATTCTGGGTTCATGATGAGATAACTTGGGTGTGGTCCCATGCTTGTTTCTATTTGACCTCACAGGACCCAGTCAGCAAGGTAGGCAGTGACCGCTGCCGACAGCCCAGCTGCAGGCAAGCAGGAAGTAGCATCGAGAGCCCCTAGCCGTGGCAGAACTCAGGTCCAGGCTGGATATGGCACCTGTCCCGCCCTCCGCACCTTCTATGGTCACCATGAGACGTTAGTGGAACCAGTTGTCTTTGAGGCCTTTAAACCTCTTTCTGTTTTTCTTGTTGATCATTGATTATAATGCTTTTGTTTTCTCAGTTGGGGGAAGATTCCCCCCCCCCACACACACACACACACACTGGAATCTTCCTCATTCATTATTCTTCCTTTAATCCTTGCCCAGGATGGAAAGGCCTCACATAGCCCAGGCTGGTCTTGAAATCATTGTGTAGCCAGAGATGTCCATGAATATCTGCTCCATATGCCCCCATCGCCTAAGTGCTGGCATTGTGTGTTCATTCACACCCGGGCTCTGACATCCCGCAATGCTGGGCCGTAATCCTAACCCCGGCCCTCAATCTCACTTAAACAAGACTGCTTCCCAATTCACTTAAAGTACCGATGGACGGACTTAAATATGGGGAAACTTAGGTTGAGGCCCAGGAAGAGTTGCCAGGCACAGACAGACTTGAGGGAGCACGGGGCCAAAACAGGGCCAGTGGAGGAGAGGGGACAACAGCTTGTCCCTTGGCAGCTTTTTTCAGGCCCCTGCTGGCCTGTTCACTGGCCTTGTGACAGGATGTCATGTCCTGGTGGCTAGATGTTGAGGAAACCAGCTTGTGAGACTTGGAGTTTGCGGGTCTGGGGTATCAGCCCAGACAAGTGGGCGTTCCATTGGCTTCCTCTTCACAGATGCATCCACTCGTGCACGGTTAAGACGAAGAGGGCAGTTGGGTTCCTCCAAGGGCTTCTGGGGATTATCTGGAGCCGCCTTTGGGGGTGTGGTGGCGAGGGGCCTCTGGGAACAAGAAGCCACTTATGGGATTTGCCTGTGCTTCAAGGCTCCTGTGAGTATACAGCTACCCTCAGCTGCCAGGAATGGGGTGCCCCCCCACTCCCCTGGCCCCCAGGGTGATCCCCCAGTCTCCCGCTAAGCAGACTTGGCTTGGGGTGGTGTGAAGCGCTTTCTGGCCAGCCAGTCCTTGGTGTGTGTGATCCACCCTGTGCTGGGCGGTCACCGGGGATTCCCAGGGCTGGGATTAGACCCCCTCCCACCCCCACCCTCTTCAGAGCTCTGCCAATTGTGGCCCTTGTGCAGATGAGAGCGCCAAGTGGGAAATAAAGTGTGTGTGTTGGGGGGGGGGATGAAATGCGAAGCTGAATCGCTTTCAGCGCATTGTTCGTGGAGGGAGGCTTAGCGGTAAGAGGGTAGCAGGCCCCTTTGAAATGTGCTTGAACAAGTGAATAGGAGCTCCCCATCAGGCACTGAAAGGAGGCCTGGCTGCTTCTCCTCCTCACAATGGCCCGCGTGGGCCGCTGGGGGCTGAAGGGCTGGGGAGCAGGGCTGACTGCCCCGCTGCGAGTTGGGAGGGGCCCGGGATGAGGGGTGTGTGTATGTGGGAAGGGGGTCTGAGGCAACTTTCAATAGACTCCAGAAGGTTGGAGTTCATTAGACACAAGTCCAGGAAAGCAATCATCTCATTTGCCACAGAACCAATTAAGTCCCCTGGGTCTTTGCAAGAGGCCTGGGTAGGAGATGGGCGGGGCTGACCAGACCTTGGTTCTTCCTGGGACCTGCATGCCTCTGCCCGGCCTGGGTGTGCGGAGCGGACGGGCCACCTCCCAGAGTCCAGTGTTGTGCTGACTTCTCTTTTGCCACTAAGTAAAAGTCCCTCTTAAAGATGGCTGGGGGATGGGTGGGTTTCAAGTCTCCATGTTAGCCCCCACCCCACCCCCAAGGCCATTTTATGAGCTTGTTACTCTCAAACCTGCATTCTCGGAGCAAATGGCTCTGATTTCTAGCCCCACTCCTTTGAAAGTTAACTGCCAGACGACTTCCAGCAGAATCCTAAACCTGAGTCCTGGGAAGGCTGGGAGCTAGCAGCGCGTGGGACCAGGCCAGACGAAAAGGGTACCGAGTGCCAGGTTTAGGAAGAGGAGTCTTCGAGCAGCTGTGCTCGAAGTTCAAGGGCCCTCAGACAAGGTCACCAGGCTCCTCCGCCCTAACTTTTTGTGACCGTTCCCCACATCAGGATTGGCTGCATTTGCCTGTCGCCTGCTTCTGGTGCAGGCGTCCCCTACATAAACACAAGATGATATGTCTCCATTTCACTGAGTGGGTGGCAGTTGTTATTTTACTTACTATTTTTATTTCCTCATATCTTACGTGGGGGGTTTGGTCTGACACTGGGGAGTTCGTCCTAGTGAACTTCAAATATCACCTTATCTTACAGACCAGTCTTTTGATGTTGGCTGTGATCAGAGGCCGCTTCAGAGCGCCTGCCAAATGTGGGCGCCCGCTCTTCAGAGCGCCAAATGTGGGCACACGCGTGCACTTACGCCTGCTATTTCAAAGCCACCGGAAGAAGTGACATTCAGGTTAGGTCAGGCACAGCGGAGTCAAAGGGCCCAGCTAATTGGCTCCGCTTACACGGCAGCTAAGTGGAGTCCACACTTCAAAATCCCTACGCCCCAGAACCAGCTGGGCCCGCCCGCAGCAGGCTCGTTAGCTAGAATGTTTGTAATTAAAGGAGGCTGTAGAGGGACCAGAACTCTGGCGCTCTTCAGCCCAGGGTTACGAGCAGCCAGGACACTGGTCATAAACTTGTGGAGCCCGAACAGAAGAAAGGAGAGGCCCCTTTTGGAATGAGGGGCTGTTTTGGAAGAAGATTCCTGGCGAGGGGGAATTAAAGACATATTTCCAGGAAGGCGCCTCCAAGCCTCTGGCCTCTCCAAGCTAAAAAAAATTCCCCCTTCGGGCTCTGGGCACAGCAAAGTTGCCCTTCCTGTGGCTGGCTGGGTCCTTCACCTGCATGGGATGTCTGAGAGGGTTCTGAGGAGTCACCTACTCCTCTTGTGGGTTGCTCTGGCAACCTGACTCTCACCCCTATTCCCTACGCGCACGCGCGCGCGCACACACACACACACACACACACACACACCCCTCTTTTTTTCCTCCCTTATTTGGAGAAAGCATACAAGATACAAAGGCCTTGCCACTGATTTGTATCTGAGAGGAAGGTGCATAAGGATTGCTGGGCAGATGAAAGGTGGAGTCGAGGGGGTGGTGGCTGGCGAGACCCTCCTCGTGTGTGGGTGCGTGTGCTACCGTGCGTGTGTAGAGGTCAGGGTTCAACCTTCTCCCCTATCTTTATATGGCTACCTGCTGAGCTCTCTCACTGGCCCCCGTAGGACACTTGAACCCCGATGGATGTAACTTGTTCTAAGGTAGGGGTGTATGGGTAGCCGCCTCCCACCGTGAAGACTCCAGAGGAAGAACTAGCCATGAGAGAGGTGTGACCATTCATTCAGACCTAGAACAGGGACACGAGAGCCTTGGAGAAGCCAAAGGCTTAGAGGCCCCCCCCCCCAACCTGGCATCCCCACTGCCAGCAAGTGCTAATGGTGGAAGATGTCCCTTTTGTCCTTTCATAGTGTCACGAGGCTTCGTGGGGCGTAGGAGGTGGAAGCCATGTTCAGACCACCAGGCTCCTTGGGGACTGAAGGCAGGCTGCCGAGTCACAGGTATCTGTTCTAGAGGACCGTGGCAGCTTGCCTGGCTTGGGAGCCTGAGGTACCATTTCTGGCCACTTACAAAATGTGGTTCCCATGAGAACAGGCTCTGATGGCGTGTCAGGTGTTTGCAGTAGCACCTGAACTTGACCCACTGGTGCTAGAAGCTCCAGGCTGTCGTCAGGTGTGAAGACCCCCAGGTCGCTGCCGGGGTCTAGACGGCTCTTCCAAGGCGAGTGAGTGGAGTCTTGAGAAACTTTAGTTTTAGATGCATCATGTTGCCAGACTTAAAGCTTGTGTAACCCTCCTGGCCTTCAGGGGCCTTGTCAAGTGACGCCCTTGGAAGGCGATTCTGACCTTTCTTCTTGCCCCACTCCCAGCACCCCTTGATATAGTTACCCTTCCTGGGTGCTTTCAGTGTTGGAGTCAGTCATACTGTTGACCTAGCAAGATCGTCCCCATCCCCGCGGGGACCCTGTTCTGTGGTCCAGGCCAGCCACCTTCCAGAAAACAATTACGATTCTGGAACATACAGATAAGACACCACAGGTCAGCCATTCCTCCTGGCTGCTGTTTGGACACGTGATTCTGCTGATGAGGCGAGGGAGGGTTCGTTCCTTCCTGTGAGGAGCAACAAATCCCCAGAGGAAAGGGAAGCAATCAGATTTTAGTAATTACTTAGTATTTAGCCTAATTTTCGTATCATAGCCCCGGAGTGTGGAAGCTTGTGACCCCTGGGGTCTCTGGAGGGGACATCAGTGGGACAAGTCACACCTTGGCTGTTGGGCTCCTAAGTCTGAAACATATTTTTTTATTTTATTTTATTTTTTTAAATGGCACCAGCTCTTTATTCTTCCTCTTGCTAAGGTTTGTGGTTGTTTTGGTTTGGGTTTGGGGTTTGGGGTTTTGGTGTTTGGTTTTTTATTTTGAGAGTCAGGGTCTCACTAAAGAGTGGGTCTGGAACTCACAGAGATCTACCTAGGATTCAAGGCTTGTGTCTCCACACCTGGCCCTTGTTTTTTTTAAATAGATTGAAAGACATGGGCCCCGGAAGCTCACCCAGAGTTTGTTGGCCACACCCCAATTTTAGATGGCAGGCCCCCATGTCCCTGTAGACACCCCCTTTCTTCTTTGTACGTTGTCATGATGGTGACCACTTTTGACCCATTTGTTTTTGCACACTGCCATGAGACCCTCTATTAGGGTACCTACTTCCCAAGAGGAGTGGAACCTTCTATCCCCTCTGCCCACCGATCTCGTGCACAGAGGGAAGTATCTAGGTGAGGTGCGTTGCAGATACTTGGGTGTTTGGGTGAGTTTGGAGTGCCTCGTAGGAGGGGCTTTGCTCTTAGGTCCTTACATCCTGTGTCTTTGTGTCTCCGCGATTTATAAAACCACTGACCGAGGAGAGGAAAGCTGGACATGGCTGGCTTGACTGACACTGGCCCCGTGACAGCAGACATGGCCGAATTTTCATGCACCTTCTTGAAGTGGTGGCTAAGCCCAAGGGCGTAGTCCCTAACGTGACCTACAGCCTTTTGCCCTGGCACAGTTCTCCCCATTTAGACTCATGACAGTCTGCCAGGCTCTTTCCTTGAGGACACATAAGCCAGCGTCCTGCGTCTGGGAGAGAGACGAGTTGCCTTGGATGATTGGGAGGGTCTGAAGTTTGGTCTTGGATGGGTCTTTCCCTACGTGACTGCACCTGGGGATGCATGGCTCATTCCCAGGGAAGTGTGTGGGCTTTCCCGTTGGCAGAATCTCGGGGAAGGGCGTGCAGGTGACATCAGGCGCTGAGATCGCCTGGGTGAGCCCGTGGACTTTGTCTTTTCCCCCCCCGTAGAGATGGAATCCCTCCTTACCGCATGGGGAGTAAGAAACAGCTCCAGAGAGAGATGCACCGCAGCGTGAAGGCCAACGGCCAAGTGCCTCTACCTCATTTCCCGGTGAGTACAGACGGCAGGACAGACAGACACCAGGACCCGGGTGGCGAGGCCCTGAATCGCTACAGGAGCTGGGAAGTGGGGGGCAGTGCCTGAGATCTGCTGGAGTGAAGGGACGGAAAGGAATGGCCGGACTGAAGAAATTAAATGGTTCTTTTGGATGTGGCAGTAACGGGGTGACGTCTGGTAGTTCCTGAATCAAAGAATAAAAAATTCTGTGTTTGTGTGGTGGGGGGAACATTTGTCACTAGATGATGACATGGTGGGCTCACTGCATTCCTGCTAGACTGGAACCCCCCCCCACAAGGCGGGGAGCCCCAAAAGAATCTCCTTCCTTCCTTCCTTCCTTCCTTCCTTCCTTCCTTCCTTCCTTCCTTCCTTCCGTATATACAAGAGCTCTTTGCCTGCATGTGAATGCAGTACTCTTAGAGGCCAGAAGAGGGTGTCAGATCCCCTGGATGGGGAGTTACAGATGGTTGTGAGCTGCCATGCTGGTGCTGGGAACTGAGACTGGGTCCTCTGAAAGAGCACCGGGTGCTCTTAACCTCTGACCCCTCTCCACAGCCCCAGAGTTTTGTCTGTTAGCTTCCTGTCCTAGACAAGTGCTCACTAAACATGAAATGAATGAGATTGGGAGAATGTGTGTGTTCCGCCCCTCTGCTCTGCTCTGCTCTGCTCACCTTGGAAAGGAAACCGCCTCCCAGGATACTGCCTCGCCCGCATGGCTCACTCACAGCACTGGCTGTTATCCGGTTCCTTGACCATTTTACTTACCTGTCTCGCGCTCCAGAGCTGGGCTCTCTTGAGTCTGTGTCTGATGAACGTGGCTGTGCGGGGTGTGTCTAGAAGCTCACCTCCCCGGGGAACCCTCCTCCCACGGCTGAGGGAGGGTAGCAGGTTCCCCGGGGACCTTCCTTTCCACATATCCCTGAGGGCCTTTTCCAGGCCAGGCTCTTTCTACCTTAGCCTGCTGCCCGGGGTGCAGGGCGAAGACCAGAGCATCCAGCTCAGAGCAGGTGTCTCCCCGTAAGGCCGTCTTTGCTGGCCACTTCAGGGAAGTGAGCTGGGTCACGTGGTTGTGTTGTATTTAGAGAACTTAACACATCAGACTTCTAGTCCCAGGTCACCTGAGTAGTGTTACAGCGTGTAACTCCTTAGACACTCCTGGCAAAGACAACGGCACACTTACCTTGTCTAAAGCTAGCCTATTAAGAAGGCTTTAGGGAGGGACTTCTATGGTCTCCATATTTGAGTGGGGGTGGGTGGGGGTGTGTTCATCAAAATTCTAAAATTCTGTTCCCCAAGACTATAAATGGGTTGATGTTTGTCCCAGGGTACGCAGATCAACCTTGGGGGGATGCGTGGTTCCCGGAGCAAGCCTTCCTAAGAACAGCCAGCCATGCACACGGGGGCCTTCCCTTCCCCCCTCACTTGTGCAGCTAAATGCTTGCTGTGCGGAGTGAGGCTGACTCTTCCGCCCAGGAGAGCAGGTTGGCTTTCTGCTCTTCCCCACCCCAAAAGAAAAAAAAAAGGCAAAGCGAAGGAGGAGGGAGGAGGAACAAGTGGAGAGGTGGGGAGGGCAGAGTGGGGGGCGAGATGACAGAGGAAGGACAGAAAGCCGGGCGGCGGGGGTTCTCGCCGCTCGCCGCTCTTGGCAGGCTTTCTATATTCCATACTCGGTTTGGAGATGTTCCGTTTTCCCTTGATAGATCAGCTTCAGGCAGCCAAGCTCAGCAGTGTTCTGCTACTAGCCCGCAGCAGCTTTCTTCATTTTCTGTACAAAGAGAGGAGGAGGAGGAGGGGAGGAGGAGGAAAAGAGAAAAAAAAAAAACCGAGGGAGATGGAGCAGTGTTGAGACAACACTACCTCAAAGGTGCCCAGTGTGAGGCCGGGAAATAAATTACCACTTCTTCTCTGATCTGGGGCCGGTGACTCTCCCCTCCCCCCTGCCTCTCTTCCAATCTTTTTTTTTTTTTTTTTTTTTTAATTTTCAACTCCCTTTCTGTTTAGACTCTACTTTTTATTTCTTGAGTTGGTCTCTCTCCCCTCCCCATCTCAGAGGGCTGCCTTTTTTTTTTTTTTTTTTTTTTTTGATGTTTGACAACAGTCTTTGAAGATTTTCTACTTCAGAGTAGCTACTGATGGGCTGGTTGTACTACAGAGAGAACTAGCAGGGCCTCTCGGAGTGCGACCAACTGCTCCTGCCCAAGGCAAACGCTGGTGGGGACCGTGGCTCGCCATGAGGCCACAGAGCCGGTGCATAAAAGTCCCGAGCAGCGCAGGCCGGCTCGCCATCCGCTCTCCACACAAACGCGGGGACCCGGCGCACATCCGTGGGCCCCACAAGCTCCATCCGAGCTGGTATGGCCAGTGCCTGCCTGGCTTGCTAAGGGTGCCTGGTTCTTTCTTTCTCCCCACACCCTCAGAGAACGCACCGCCTGCCCAAGGAGATGGCGCCTGTGGAACCTGCTGCCTTTGCCGCCGAGCTCATCTCCAGGCTGGAGAAGCTGAAACTGGAGCTGGAAAGTCGCCACAGCCTGGAGGAGCGGCTGCAGCAGATCCGGGAGGTAGGTGCATGCGCGTGCGCATACGCGCGTGTGGAAGTGCGTGTGCCAACCCACGAGAGCGTGTGCATGAACCCGGGGAGCGGAGGGAGGGGTCGCTTTCTTGTTCACCTCCCCTCTGGGTCCTCCCTTTCCAGGATGAAGAAAAGGAGGGGTCTGAGCAGGCCCTGAGCTCACGGGATGGAGCGCCGGTCCAACACCCCCTGGCCCTCCTGCCCTCCGGCAGCTACGAAGAGGACCCGCAAACCATCTTGGACGACCACCTGTCCAGGGTCCTCAAGACCCCCGGCTGCCAGTCCCCTGGTGTGGGCCGCTACAGCCCGCGCTCCCGCTCCCCCGACCACCATCACCACCACCACCACCACCAGCAGTGTCACACCCTTCTTCCGACAGGCGGCACCGTGGCCGCCTGCCCACTCGTGGGAGGCAAGAGCTTCCTGACCAAACAGACGACGAAGCACGTTCACCACCACTACATCCACCACCACGCTGTCCCTAAGACCAAGGAGGAGATCGAGGCGGAAGCTACACAGAGAGTACGCTGTCTCTGTCCCGGAGGCACGGATTATTACTGCTACTCCAAATGCAAGAGCCACCCGAAGGTTCCAGAGCCCCTGCCCGGGGAGCAGTTTTGGTAAGTGACTAGCACACCCTGAAGGTGGGGCTTTTCTTCCTGCCTGAGTCCTGAGCGTGTGTGAAGAGGACCCACGGGCTCTGTTTCCGCTTCCTGGAGGGGCACCGGCGGAGGTTGCAGTATGGGGTGTGCTAGGTGCAGTGGACCTGCCCACAGTCTACCCTCGTGGGCTTGCCCAGTTCCAGGAGTCTCGGAGTGTTAATGAGATGTCTGGATCGCGTGTTCTCCTTCCCTACAGTGGCAGCAGAGGTGGCACCTTGCCAAAACGGAATGCGAAGGTCACAGAACCGGGTCTTGCTCTGCCGGCCAGGGAAGGAGGGCTATCCAGCGGAGCAGGGGTCCCCCAGCTTCCTGGGGAAGAAGGAGACCGGTCACAGGACGTCTGGCAGTGGATGATGGAGAGCGAGCGGCAGAGCAAGTCGAAGCCCCATAGGTAAATACCACCCCCCAGGGCTCTCACACAGAGGCGGTGTGGGGACGGCTATTTCTGCAGTCTGTGGAAAGCCAACGCCACTGCCCCTGCCATCTCAGTATTAGACACTGGGCCGAGGAGACCACAAAAATGTCATGTTTTGGCAGCGCCCCCTGTTCGTGTTATGGTAGAGTTATTTTCTTCTCCCCCTCTCTCAGAGTAGAATAGACAAGTTTCTATTGAAGTCACATTTTCCAGTTTTTCTAACCCAGTTTTTCTCCTGCTCTTCCTGTCCCGTTCCAGTGCCCAAAGCCTAAGAAAGAGCTACCCATTGGAGTCTGCCCGCGGGTCCCCAGGCGAACGGGTCAGCCGGCACCATCTGTTGGGGGCCAGCGGACACCCCCGTTCGGTGACCCGGACTCACCCATTTACCCAGGACCCTGCAATGCCTCCCCTCACCCCACCCAACACGTTGGCACAGCTGGAGGAAGCCTGCCGCAGGCTGGAAGAGGTGTCCAAGCCCCAGAAGCAGCGGTGAGTGGAAGAATGGGTGGGGCTCAGAAGGGGGCGGGGTTTGTGGGAGGGGCTCAGAAGGGGGCGGGGTTTGGAGAACAAGTGGGGAAGCCTAAGTCTCTTAGGCTCTCCCAGGGAGGAATTGCTTCTGGCTGAATTAAATCTCCTTCCAGCCTCTGGAAGTTATTTTCTTTGGTTCTGTTCATTTGTTAAGAGTTCAAGCAGGGTCTTTCGGGCAAGGTCTTCTTACAAGTTGGAATATTCCATGTTTCCACTGTAAATCCCCATTCCTCAAGTGGCCACACTCCATGTGAGGCATGGCAGTGAGCATATGTGTAGCCATGACAGGGGGACGGGGGTGGGTGGGTGGGTGGGGGGAGTCAACAGTCTTGAGCCCTTTGCTGGCACTAAGATGGCCCCGTGGTGGGATGTTCCAGAATGTCCCTGAGCACAGGGTCTTGTTGGGTTGGGTCTACATCTGTTTAGGAGGCCAGAGTGGTTTCCCCCACCCTGCTCCCCAGTTGCCATGGGGATGGGAGCTTACGTCTTAAATTTCTCCTCCGCTCTCAGGTGCTGCGTGACCAGTCAGCAGAGGGACAGGAACCACTCGGCCACTGGTCAGGCAGGAGCCACACCCTTCTTCAACCCAAGCCTGGCTCCAGAAGAGTGAGTGTCTCTCTGGCATTACCGGGGTACTCTCTGGAGTGATGTGTGTGGAACTCCACATTTGAACTGACCTTTGTAGTCACGCTAAAGGCAGTTGTCACCATTGGCGAGGATCATGAGACATTAGCTCCCAAGGATTCCGAGTCATGACACAGGATGTCTGGGGGGTCTCGGGAGCCAAAAGTTGGGCATGAAGCCATTGTCAGACAGGTAGAGGGGCAGAATCTGGATACATGAGCTACTTTGTAGGTTTTGGGAGCTAGCAGGGCTGGACAAGTATTTGCATCGCCATTGAGCAGGGAAACGACTCTCTGCTTCCGATGCCACGGATTCCCCAGAAGTCCACCTCCACAATCTGCTTGGAGAAACGTAAAACCTTGTCCCAATCTGGGCCATGATTCTTGTTGAAAATTTGCTCAAGGAGATGGGACTCGGAAAACCCTGTCCCGTCTGTGGAATTTCAAATCTTACCTGAGTTATATAGAATGATCTAGATAAAGCTTTCTTAGCATCGTCTAAGGTCCTGAATAAGGCACCTTCCTAGACCCTTTCCTTGTTTTAATTGGTGAACCTCAAGTCAACCGGCTGTCAACACTGGTGGCTTTTATAAAAACAGAATAAATGGCGCAGTTAAAATGACAGGGGCGGGGCTGCAGCAGTTGACAGAGTGCTTGCCTGCGGTCTGCCATGCACTGAGCCTTGGGCTAGCTCCCCACCACCACAGAAATGGAGGTGTTGGTGGGGTGAGTGACCAGCTGTAATCCCTAGCTCTCTGAGGTGCTGGAAGGGAGTCATCTCTGACTGCACAGCAAGTTTGGGGCCAGGGATATGTGAGACAGACTGTCCACCTGTAATGTGGTTCTGTGGGTGTGATGGGTAGGCTTCCAAGGGCAGGTGATGGTTAGGCCTCCAAGAGCATGATGGGTAAGCCTCCAAGGGCAGGTGATGGTTAGGCCTCCAAGAGCATGATGGGTAAGCTTCCAAGGGCAGGTGATGGTTAGGCCTCCAAGAGCATGATGGGTAAGCCTCTAAGGGCATGATGGGTAGGCCTCCAAGGGTATGATGGGTAGGCCTCCAAGTCACTTGAACACGTATTGACATGAGGAACCCTGGCCTGGGATTGCTTTCATGGTATTCCCTGGTCTCAGCAAGCCTCGCGCATGCAGTTTCCCAATACTGTCCCTTCTTGGTCATTACTGGTGGGCAGTTTGTTGTGCTTGCTAGCTAAAGGGAGGCCTCTGAGCACCCCAGATGGAAGGCATTGGGGGATGTGGTATCAGTTTACAACTAGAAGACAAACAGCACCTCGCTTGTGCTCTGCAGCTCTCTTTGGAGAGCTCGGTGTCAGTGTGTGTCTCGGTGTCAGTGTGTGTCTCGGTGTCAGTGTGTGTCTCGGTGTCAGTGTGTGTCTCGGTGTCAGTGTGTGTCTCGGTGTCAGTGTGTGTCTCGGTGTCAGTGTGTGTCTGCTCTTCGAGGCTGAGTTTGTGGCCTTCTGCCTTCCTTTCCAGTCACAAAGAGCCAAAGAAACTGGCAGGTGTCCACGCACTCCAGGCCAGCGAGCTGGTCGTCACCTACTTTTTCTGTGGTGAAGAAATTCCATACAGGAGGATGCTGAAGACCCAGAGCTTGACCCTGGGCCACTTCAAGGAGCAGCTCAGCAAAAAGGGAAATTACAGGTGAGGGTCCCGCCCGTCCGGCGGCCTCCCCAGCCCCACGGCACCTTGCTCTCCGTCCGCATGCATGCCTCCGATGGACTGGAGACGCCCTGTAGGGAAGCCGCCTGAGTGGGCTGCTGGGTGTCTAGGGTCCCCCCACCCCTTTCACCTCTAACAAGAACAGCCCCGGAGGAAAGCTGATGAGGGGGAATGGTTCTCTGGCCATATAGCCAGGTCTGCTCTTCCTGGTGAACAAGACAGGACCACAGAAAGACACAGCCATTTGTTTACCGAACCACGAGAGCAGGGCTGGGCTATGTGGTGGGGGCTCTGCCAGAAATCCGATACTCCCTTGTATGTGTGGGGTGGGGCCATGTTGGAAGCTCAGAGACCAGGACCAGGGAGTCACCAGCATCTCCGTTGCCCCGCCTGGCGAGGGTGATGCCTGGGTGTGCCAAGTTATCTGTAGCTGCAGTGTTGTCAGTAACTGCGAAGGGGCTGGCCGGTGGGCAGTCAGGAGGGTGAATAGGGCTGGCCAGTCCCCCCGCTGGCCCGGGGCCTCACTGTCTCTCCCCGCCCGCCCGCCACCTTGCCTCCCTGGCAGAGTGGAGGGACCCTTAGAAAAGACCTGTTAGGTCATAGAGCTGAGGACGAAGAAGGCCATCTCAGAAGCATTGGTTACCCTTCTTACCAAGGCAGGGCATGGCTTTGTCAAGTTCACTTAGGTCTTGGCCCTGCCTGGAAATGTAGTGTGTGCCCTGCCCATTTATGTCCCAGGCACCGAGCACCAGGCCCGCACAGTCACCCAGGTCACCCAAGGAGGCTTCCCACCCAAGAGGTGTCCTCTCCCCAGTTGAGTGTCCTGGGCTCTATGTAGAGGCGCAGCCCACAGGTATCCCCAGAACCCAGATGTGTGAGGAGAGACTGAAGGATGCTCAGCCTCCAGGCTGGGCCCTGGCTCCTCAGTGAGGGAGCCCGCTTACAAGACGCTGGGCTGGCCCGTCTTCCCTACTGGGCCCTGTGTGACGACACCAGCCATCCTGTCATGGAGTTCTTTTGGTGGTGGCACCAACAGGGACCTTTCCCAGGGAGAAGCACCAAGACCCTGCAGGTGACAGCTTTCCGGGGTGGCAGGTGTGTAGCCGGGCATGCGCCATTCTCTGTCGAAGAGGCCATTCCGAAAGTTATCAAAGGGTCTGGGGCCCATGCCCGGCTGCCGCCTTTAATCTCGACAGAGACACAGGTGAAGCTTATTACACGAGTATGCCCCTCCAGGGACTCATTTTGATCTTGGCTTTGACTCGGCCCAACTTTGAGGGGAACCGCAGGTGACCTTCAGGGGGCGAACCTGTCACAGCACACTGTGTCTCAGCCTACAGGGAAGGGCTTCGTTCAGCCACTCTGGCCACATCTGGCTCTGATTTTTTTCCCCCTAAGGCACATTTAATAAGCCTGGCTTTGAAGCGCTGGCCTCCCCTTTAATGCACAAAGACTTGCACAAATGGTCCCCTCTCAAATTCTTCCCTGATTGGATCAGGCTGTGGGAAGGCCCTCCCACCCTCCTTATCTCTGCAGTTGGGCTGGGTGTCCTCCTAGAGATGGGGGTTGGGGCACGAGAGTAATGTGTCTCCTCCCGGCCCTCCAACCAGGGCCTTGACCCCCAGTGTTCCAGTTTGTACCCCCAGGCCCCACCCTAATGAAATGCACCCCAGTGAGATGGGGGGGGGGGCTGTGGAGCCGGGACCCGAGGCCGTGTTGAGTAATCTCACCGTGGCAGGCGTTCAGAAAGCAAACGGTCTCCAGAAGTGCCAGACGCCGTCAGTGCCCAGTGTCAGGAGGAGGCAGGGTTTGCCACACGAAGCCTGGTGCTGTGGAAAACCCAGCTCTCCGACAAAATGAGGGCGGGGCAGTGTGTGAAGTCCTGGGGGGGGGTGTCACGGGGGGTGGGGGTGGGGGCTCAGGAACGTCGCCTCTGTCCCTGCTGGCAGAGGTTGCAGTTATGGAAAGGGTCAATGTGTCTGCCCAGAGGTGCCGTGAAAGCCAGCCCAGGACATGCGTGCAGGGGAGAGGGCCAGAGAGGGTGGTGTTCTCCTGTGTACCGTCAGGCGGTCCTCGAAGGAGGATGTTGGAAAGGGAGAAGAGAAAGAAGCTTTCAGTTAAAGGGCAGGGTGGGTGGGGGCTGAGGGTTGTACCCTAGCAAGGTAGCGGGAGAGGGGGCAGGGATCCAGGGACAGAAAGGGCGGGTCCCCTGCTCCCTCCGCATAGGTGGGCCCTGGAGCTGGCCCTACCTGCCTCCTGTTGGGTTGAGCCACAAAAACATTTATTGGCACTTGGGGCGAGTGGTCTCTGGTCTGACCAGGCCAGAGCCAGTCAGCCTTCACAGGCTGAGCAGAGTCCCAGGTCCCTGAAGGATCTCCCTGCCCTGCCATCAGAAATGAAGCCTGGGCCCTTGCTCTTCCCATTCTCCTCCCTCAGAAAGAGTGGGGAAAGAGTGTCTCTCTGTCAGGCAGGTGGGCGGCAACAATTCCGACAAGAGACTGAGGCCAGGCACAGGCTGCTGAGGCGGAGAGAGGGAGGGGGAGGGGGAGAGGGGGAGAGGGGGAGAGAGGGAGAGAGAGAGAGAGAGAGAGAGAGAGAGAGAGAGAGAGAGAGAGAGAGAGAGAGAGAGAGAGAGAGAACGAACACCTGGCCTTCCTGTCCCCCAGAGTGCATCTGCCTGTCCCTCTGGCCAGGAGGGCTGCCCTTGTTCATCTGGAGAGGACCCTCGTTTGAGGGACCCCTGTAAGCACAGATGCCCAGCCTGGTTCTCCATTGGCAGGAAGATGTCATCTCAACCAGCTTTCCTGTCTTCTCTTAAGGTATTACTTCAAGAAGGCAAGTGACGAATTTGCCTGTGGAGCAGTCTTTGAGGAGATCTGGGATGATGAGACGGTGCTCCCCATGTACGAAGGCAGGATCCTGGGCAAAGTGGAGAGGATCGACTGAGCCGAGGCCCCAGCGTGCAGCCTAGGGCGTGCGAGCGCCTCAGCGTGTACCTCGGAGGGCCCCACGGAGCCAAAGCCCAGGGACCCGTCTCGGGCCCGTGCAACAGCCAGGAAATATTTTGAAGGAAAATGAAACCAATTAAGAAGACAAAGCCTAGGAAGGGACTGGCCCCTGGGCCTTCAGGAGGGCGGGGGGCGGTTGATTTTTCAGTATCCAGTGGCCGGGTACTGAGATGAGAAAAGCCTGAACTATTTATTCAAAACATGACCACTCTGGGCTCTAGAAGATGCTGAGTGTGTTGGAGAGACTGCCATACATAATAGATGACTTCCTGGGGATCTGAAATTCATAGACTAAGAGAAAACTGTGTATAGCTTGCCCGAACAGGAGTCCTTACTGATATTTATTGAACAGTCGATTCCCCTACCTGCCTCCCCGACCCCCCGACCCCCCAGTTTATGCTGCTTTAAACCTGGAAGTGGGAGAGAGAAGTTTGGATTGCTGTCTACGCCTAGGAGCCCAGCTGGGAATGCATTAATCATTTCTTCGTTAACAGAGGAATCTGCTCTGCATGGCATTTCTCCGAGTGAAGACAGGCTTCTTCTTTTTTTTTTTTTTTTAAATGGTGCCCACCCCACCCATCGACACGTGCAGAAATGGGTCACCCCCATCCCCGCCCCACCCCCACCATGCTGCTCTGCTTGTCACAGAAGTCCTGAGGGTTGGTTGTGACAGCATCTTCACCACTTTGGGGACCAGAGTCGGGGAGTGGGGGAGCCTTCACCCCGGAGCCAGAGGCTACACCACCCCGAGTAGCTTCCCCCTCACCGAGTCCCGGAGCCGTCACGGCCCTTGTGGTTCAAGCTCCTGCCTCCTTAGGAAGTGAGGGTTCCTCGTTCTCTTTTAAAAATCAGCCTCTAGACTACGGCCATCAGGAATCTACCCTCGCCCAGCTGACCCTGCGAGGACACGGGCGCCTGCCCACCTAGCAGCACGCCTCCTCCGTTACCTTGTCCTTGGCGATCGCGCGCTCTCGCTCGCTCGGGTTTGTGTTAAGTTAATCTATGTCCTGTCTGCCAGCGTTCCCTGTACTATAGGCCCGTGTATAGCGTAGGGCAGAGCGTTAACCCACTGGCTAGTGCTTGACTTGGGAATCAGTACAGTACCTGTACAGGCACGGGGACCCGCTCCGTCCGTGCGCCGCCCTATATTGAGGGCTCAAGCTCTCCCTTGGTTTTTGAAAGGGGTTTATGTATAAATATATTTTATGCCTTTTTATTACAAGTCTTGTTACTCAATGACTTTTGTCATGGCATTTTTGTTCTACTTAGACTGTAAATTATGCATTATAAAGAGTTCATTTAAAGAAAACTACTTGGTACAATAATTATTGTAATTAAGAGATGTAGCCTTTATTAAAATTTTATATTTTTCAAAATGTCAGCCTCGTCACTGGGAGTCCCCCAGGGTGGGAGTGGGACCAGGGAACCCATTTCGTACAGGAATGTCTGGGCATGGCTTTTTTCCCTTGCTTAAGCTTGGCTCTGAGGGGCCTGGCCTACTCTGAGGGGCCTGGCCTGCAGTAAGTCGCACAGGTCCTGGCGGAGGTCTTCCCTTGGGGCAACTGTGTTGGAGACTTTGCCTCTCTCCTTGCATGGCTCCCAGCTGGCAGACTGGTTTTCTCAGTCTTGCGTGGAAAGCCCCTGGAAGTGGGTTTGTAGTCAAGGGATGGCCGTCCAGGGCCATCTACCCTCTCAGCCCTGGGCTCTGATGACCTCCTCATCTACGGGCACCATCTAGGGTCCGGGCAGGTTAAGTGTCCGCAGCAAATCTTAGGTCCTTGGCAGGGGGGGGGGTCGGCGAGAAGAGCAGCTTGCCGTTGGGTGGATGGTGTATGTTACATGACCTCGCATGTAAGCTAGCCTCTGCTCAGTCATGTGTCCCCCACATGTGCAGCTCAGAAAGCCAGGCTGAGGCACTGGACAGAGTCCACTCGGAGTCCTTAGGGTGAATTTTTAAGAGATGGACCAATGGGCTGGCCTGCAGCTCATTGATAAAGCTCTGTTAGGCATGACTAGGCTCTGGGTTCCATCCTCAGCACCAGATGGGGCGTGAATCTCATGGCGCTTGGTCTTTCTTGACTTCCTGTTGGTGTTTATCCCATTAGATTTAGCAGTGGGTCGCATTGGACCTTGGTCCTTCTTGATTAGTGTTGGGCCTAATGGATGACGATGAATCCTCGCCGTGCCGGTGTGGATTGGGCAGGTGTGGTGTGCCCTATGGAGGCTGGAGGGGTAAGGATCCTTCTGGATCTTTCTAAGAAGGTGAGGGAGGCTCTGTATTCCAGAGTCAGGGAAACCTGCAGTATTTGAGAGGCGTGGAGGTTTACGGGTGGTCATTTCTCTTCATCTTCTCCATTGAAGAGAAGGAGGCAGGAAGAGCTTAAGATCCGGGTTTGAGTCCCAACACCACTGCCTCCTAGGTGAGTACCTCGCCCGCCTCCCACTGCATGCGAGGAATGTAGCTGAGGTACTTGGTTGGTCAGTCAAGTTTCTGCCTCTTTGTTCTTGAGTAGTTTTATTTATTGTGGTAAGAACATTAACATTACGTAGCCTTGAATTTTCAAGTGCACGAGGTTACTAAGCATATTAGTGACAGTATTGTCCAATAAGAACTTCTCGGTGTGTGTGTGTGTGTGTGTGTGTGTATGTGTGTGTGTGTTTGTGTGTTGTATCTGTACTTGTACGTGCAAAGGTGTACCTGCCCGTGGGGGCCAGAAATCAGGAGTCCTGCTTCCTCAATCCACCTTCTCTTGAGATAATCCCTTACTGAACTTGGAGCTCTGCTGGCAACCAGCAAGTCCCAGCGATCCCCCTGCCTCCGTCCCAGACACTGTTAGAGTTACAGGCATGTGTGCACATACTTGGCTTTCTACCTGGTCGCTGAGATCTGAACTCAAGTTTTCATGTTATACAGCAAGAGCTCTGACCCACTGAGCCATCCCCCAGCCCTGGAACTCCTCACCCTGCAGAATTAAGGCGTTGTGGTTACTGATGCCAAATCATTCATCCTCCTCTGACCACAACAACTTCCGTGTTACTCTATTCTTTTCTTTATGTATGCGAGGATGTATGTGTACCACATGCATGCCTAGTGCCCAGAGGTCAGAAGAGGGCATCAGATCTCCTAGGACTGGAGTTATGGGTGGTTGTGAACCATTGTGACTGGGTACCAGTCTTGGGTCCTTTGTAAGAGCGACAGATGCCGTTAGCCACTGAGCCGCCGTCTCTCCACCTTCTCTATGACTATTACAAACACTTCTAAGTGGACTCATGTAAACCATAGTTCTCCTGTGACTGAAATGCTTGGCATGAGGTCCCTGGGACTTACCTATGTCACACCGACTCCTCGTTTTTCAGTGCTGAGCAATATTCCATTGTGTGCACACACCACATTTTCTCTAGTTTGTCATGCAACAGTGAGCATTTAGGTTAATCCCACATCCTGGCTCTTGTAATCAATGCAGTCAACATGGGTGTACAGCTAACTTATTGAGATCTCAATTTTAATACCTTTTGATGAATCTCTAGAGGTAAATATTGCTTTTCAATCTTGTCTGTTTTCCAAAGTGCTTCCACCATTATTTTTCTGTGAAAAGTATTGGACTTCCAAATTCTCCATGTGCTTGCCTTTTATTTTTATTTTATTTTATTTTATTTTATTTTATTTTATTTTATTTTATTTTATTTTTTTTTTTATTTTATTTGTGTGTGTGTATGTGTGTCATGCACCATGAGTGAGAGACTGTGTGTGTGTGTGTGTGTGTGTGCATGTCTGTGTGATATACATGTGTGTGTGTCATGTACCATAATGAGTGAGGGACAGTGTGTGTGTGTGTGTGTGTGTGTGTGTGTGAGACATGTGCCATGATGAGGGAGAAGACAACTTTTAGAAGTCAGTCTCGTCTTCCAGCCGTCGTGAGGGAAGCAGGGTCTCCCTCGTCACTTCCGTTGGCACGCTCCAGGCTGACTGGCCTTCACGCTTCCAGACAGCTTTTGTGTGGCCACCTCCCATCTCTCCTTAGGAGAACTGTCACCACAGACACAGTGCACTGCACCCAGCCTTGTCACCTTGTTTGTTGAGACAGGCCCTCACTGTATAGCCTCGGCTGTCCTGGAACTCGCTATGTAGACCAGGCTGGCCTCGAACTCACAGAGGTACACCTGCATCTGCCTCCCCAGTGATGAGATTCACAGTGTGTGCCCTTGCACTTGGCACACCCCGCTTTCTAACGTATGTTCTGGGGACCGAACTCAGGTCATCATGCTCACCCAATGAGCATCTCACTGACCCTTTCTGCTTCCTTAGCGGCCGCTCTAACAGGTAGGAGAAAACAGCCTCATTTGCATTTCCCTGAAGGTTTGTGGTGTCAATCTATCCTATGCCTAGTGACTATTTTTACATCTTTGGAGAAATCTCTTTAAGTGTTTAGAACAATTTTATTTTAAAATTTCTTCATTTTGTGTGTGTGTATATATGTGTATATATATATACATATATATATATACACATATATATGTATATATGGGTGTTTGTGCCTACATGTATGTATGTGTACCTTTGCTGGTGGAAGAAGGCATTGGATGTCTTTACATACAGTTATGAACCACCATGTTCTATGGGAGTTTCAGGGAGGGCTTCCAGGTCAGTTCCAGCTGGATTCCTCTGAGATTTATGTTCAGAGTGTGTGGTGTCTTCAGCAATGGTTACATCTTCACGTTTTATGGGAGGTTGCCAAGGGCAATGGAAATAGCCTGTATTGGTTTTTGGGGGGGCCTTGAACCATTCCACCCTAACCAACAAGTCAAAGGGAGGCTTACCATGACTGCCACTGGAGGGTCTGTTAGTCTCTGGCTCTTGTGGGAAGTTTCATCACTGTGGTGTAACTATTCATACTGTGCATGTGAGTATTTATAGACACATGTATTGGTTTTTTGGTTTTTCTTTTTTTTTTAAGATTTATTTATTTATTATGTGTAAGTACACTGTAGCTGTCTTCAGACACTCCAGAAGAGGGTGTCAGATCTTGTTTTGGATGGTTGTGAGCCACCATGTAGTTGCTGGGATTTGAATTCAGGACCTTCGGAAGAACAGTCGGTGCTCTTAACCGCTGAGCCATCTCTCCAGCCCTGACACATGTATTGTTAAGAGTAAGCTTATGAAAGGATGTTTCCTTATAGCTTTCTCAAACATCCATAATGTTATCTCTCTCCAAAATTCCACCTGAAAACTTCTAGAAATGAACATGTTTTTAGCTACATTGGAAGAGACAAAACTTTAAAACAAACAAATATTTCTGAGTACCAATGACAAGCAGGCTGAGGAAGAGATCATGGGAGCCCTCTCATTCACAATAGCCTAATATATACCATATATAATAAATATATTATTATAAATATAACATATATCAATTATGCAATATTAGATTATATTAATTACATTAATCACATTTATGTTATTTATTATGTGATAATTATATTATTAATTATATAAGATATATTATATATAAGACATATTATTATATAACATTATAATATATAATATAAATATTATATATACATATATATGAATAAGCCTAACTGAGGAGGCAAAAGAGCTCTACAATGAAAATTTAAGTCTTTGAAGAAAGAGACTGAGGAGACTTGTAAGTGGAAAGGTCTTCCACTAATGGGTAAAATTAATAGTGTGAAAATGACCATTCTACCCAAAGCAATTTATAGACTTAATGCAGTCCCAAATCAAAATCCTTATGACATCCTTCACAGAAGTAGAAAAAGCATCCTAAAGTTCCTATGGAAGTACAAAAGGCCTCAGACAGCCAAAACAATTCTGAGCGGGAAAAGCACAATCCTGGAGAGATGGCCACACCGGCTTTTAAGCTATATACCGGAGCGACAGTAACTAAAACAGCATGGCACTGGTCAAAAACAGACATCGAAATCAATGAGAGAGTCATGAATGCATGATATTCCAGCCCTCAGAGAGCTGGCAGATACCAAACGACACAATGGAGGACAGACAGCATCCTCAACCGTCGGGCGCTAGGGAGCCTCAGTGTAGACGAGCAGAATGAAATTAGACCCAGATCTCTCATCGTGCACAAAACCCTAACTCCAAAGGCCTCATTCTGAAACCGGTAACGAGGAGACTACTAGAAGAAACATAGGCGGCACTCCTACCTGCTTCAGGCAGGAGGTGACTTTCTCAACAGGATTCCATTTATTTAGGAATTCAGGTCAACAGTTGACAGACAGGTTGCACAAGACTGAAAAGCTTTTGTACAGCCTGGAAGGCAATCCGTCGAAGGAAGAGGAAGCCTGCAGAATGGGGAAGAATTTTTTTTTTCCAGCTATGTATCCAGTAGAGGATTAATATCCAGAGTAAGCAAAGACCTAAAATAATAAATAAATAAATAAATAAATAAATAAATAAATAAATAAGATCAAGGAAAGGAAGGGACTCAGTTTGAAGAGGGGGCTACAGATCTGAAGAGAGACGTCCCCAAAGCAGCAGCAAACATGCCTAAGTATCATGAGAATGGCACCCAAGTCCTTAAGCGATTAGGGAAAGGCAGATCGAAACAACGGAGCTTTTATCTCACCATAAGGACAAGAGCTGGAGGGGGTGGAGGAACAGGGGATACCTCTCCCACTGGTGGGGTTGCAAACCTGCACAGCCAGTTTGAAAATCAGCATGGAGAAGGCTTGAAAAGCTAAAGCAGACCTGCCCGCCCTCTGACTCAGCTAGAGCATTCCTGGTCATATGTCCAAAGGACCGGACACCTCCCTCGACAGACACTGGCTCAACCACACCCACTCCATTCATGATGATGCTCCATTCATAATAACTAGGAAATGGAAACAACCTAAATGTCCTTTAACCAATGAATGAATGGTACAGATGTGGTATACAGACGCTATAGAACACAGAGATAGAATGTAGAAAACTTCGCAGGTGAACGGATACAACTAGAAAGGATTACACTGAGTGAGCTGACCCAGACACGAAAGACAAACTCCACAAGTCCTCTCTTGTTTGTAGATCCTAGTTCTGAACTGTTACGTGTAAATTACATGACCTGTAGTAACCATAAAAACTAGGAAAATAGAAAGGGACCACGAGGGGCAGAGAGAAGGGCCTGGTTGTGTGTGTGTGTGTGTGTGTGTGTGTGTGTGTGTGCTCGCGCGCGCAAGCGCAGCAGGACATGGAAGCTATGAAGTTAGAGGGAGGAGGACCAGATAGGGCTTTCTTAAGCCTCTCCTGACATATTTTAATGTGTAACTCTATTGTAATTACTTACTTAATTGCTTACTAATGTATTCACACAGCAGGAAGTAAATTTCACTAGCGTACACGTAACACCCAGTACAGCACTTAACCACCTCACAGGCATTCGTTCAGTTAGGCATTCGTTCAGTTAACGCTGATGAGATAGAAGCAAAACTAATCGTTTATGGTCATAGCACCTTCGGCATCGTCCTTTAGGGTTAAACACATGCCGTATGTTCGTATTGTTTTGTAACACGGTGTTGTCATTCAGTAACGTTGCTGGCCATGTTTCCACAGTAACAAGAACCTTTCTGGATTGCTTACGGGGGGAAATTAAATGTGTTTCTTGAATAGTTTCTGATGGGACATTAGTGTAGTTTCTAGTTTTTGTGATTCTGAGTATCACTGAATTGCTAGGGCTAGACCTGCATTCATTTCACCATGACTCCCACCACACTCACGGCGGCTCTGTGGTCTCTGACTGCCTGTTAGGAAGGTTCCCCATGTAGAACTGTCAAACTGAAGGTCTTTGGAGGACTTTGGCCACATCCTGCCAGGGTGTCTGAGGTGGTGACTTTTTGAATCTCCTGTCTTGCGCATGGCTGACACTTGACCTGTTTTTTGCCACTGGTCGGAGTCGCCAGCCTGACATTCAGGGCTTTGCAGTCTGTGTCAGGCTCCTCTTTGTGGTCACAGGCTGACATTGGCTTTCTATCTCGCAGCCTTAAGATGTTGTCAGTCAAGAAAGCTTTTAAGGCCACCTCATCTACTGGCCAGGTCCTCTGCCAGGGTCCAGGGCTCCCCCTGTGCATGTTGTTGAGAACTGTCAGTCTGTGTCACCAGCCCAGAGAAACGCAAGTCGGAGTATGAAGCAGTTTTTATGGATTGTGGACACGCCCGCACCCTTAAAAAGTGAATCACAAAAGGTCAACATGCTCAAGGCCAGCCTGGGTTATATAGGCTTGTCAGAAAAAGAGGGGTGGGGGAGGGAAAACGAGAAGCGGAGGGAGGGAGGGAGGGACGGAGGGAGGGAGGGAGGAAAGAGGGAGAGAGGGAGGGAGGGAGAGAGGGAGGAAAAGAGGGAGGGAGGGAGGGAGGGAGAAGAAAAGCTAAGTTGAACCAAAGTCAAGGTATAGACAGGATCATGGTCTCAGAAAGGTGGGGAGGAGGGACCTTCGGGGAGGACCCTCGGGGAGGACCCTCTGCTTCTTTCAGCCTTTCCCAGCTCCTTGGTCTGTGGTAATGCAGTTCACCCTCACACGACCTCTCCAGGTTTCTTCACATCCTGTCATCTTCCCCGTGGACTTCACGTCTTTGTGTCCAGCTCCCCTCGTATTGAAATATTTACTTCATGTGTAAGTGTGCACACCTGCGTGCAGGGGCCCTCGGAAGTGAAAGACAGAGACAGACGACCTTAGAACTGAAGGTCCGGAGCTTTGTGAGCCTCTGTGTGGTTGCTGGGAATTGAACCCAGGTCCTCTGCAGGAGCAGCCAGTGCTCTTAGCTGCTGCGCCATCTCTCCAGCCCACACAGGTATTACAATCTCCTGTGAGGACACAAGCCCGTGAACTATACAGCCTATCCATCCTGACGTCCATCTAGAGAGTCTGTGAAAACTCTACTTCCAACCGAGGTGGATTTCTTAGGGGGAGGGAGATTAAATCTCATTGTATCTTTTTGGTAGACAGTTCTGCAGTGGCAAGAAGCCACCATGTTGACTGTCCCCTTGTTATTTTGTCCTGGGGGGAGGGGCGGTTAAAAAAAAAAAAAAGTCCAGCGTGATCCTGAATGCCAGTTATTGACAATAGCACTCACAAGGCTGAGGCAGAAGGATTGCTGTGAGTTCAGGGTCAGTATGGGATACTTAGTCAATTCTGGGATACCCATGCATTGCACACAGCCATCACTCTGAGGAGAAAGACTCCCCTCCTTCCCATCCTCCCGTCTGTCCATCCATTCTCCTCACATCCAATACCCATCAGCGCCCATGAAACTAACTTTCTTGGTCATCTCCATCCTGAGCCGTTTTCCTTTCCAGTCAGGCAAGGTCAAATGGAAAAATGGTAGACTTGGACCCTTCCATGTGGTCTCCATGAAGACTGAACATGACAGAAATAAGGGGACATGATTGTCCCTCCACAAACCATCTCTGTGCACCAGGATAGAAAATTTTGGAACAGTTCCCTAGGAGAAGCATAGAATCCCACATTTCTGTCTCTGAAGACTTCTAGGGAGAGCACTTGAAGCTGAGGGTCTCCGCTGCCACCTAGAACTTCCCCCAGCCCAGGGTTATGTCTTCTCAGGCTGAGCTGTCTCCTCCTTAATTCTGAATGTGACAGACACAGGCCTGGAAGTATGACCCCACCCTGTCTTAGTGAGGGAAGGGATTCACTGCCTGGCACCTCCAGGCTGCCCTTGTATCAGGAGAGGGGGCATTTCTACTAGGATCTTTGTCAGTAGAGTCTCAAGCCTCAGCTCCCTCCAGTCAGGCGATGGGTGTGTGGCACTGTTTCCCCCGGGGTCAAACCTTTGTGGAAGTCCCTCGTGGAAATCTTTGGTGGCTCCTTGCTGAGTACTTGGCCAACCGTGGACGGTGAGAGGCAATTAGTCTTCCTGTCTACTCGGTTTGTCAACGTGAAAGGTTGAGGGGTGGGGGTCGGGCTGGGATGCTGGCGCAGCCTCCACATGACACCCACTTCTTGGCCAGGCTGAGATGGCCACAAGGTCTTTGTTGTTCATTCATCCAGCCTGAAAATGCCCCGGAGGTGAGGGAAGGGGAGGGGTCTGGGCTGGGGGAGGGCCACAGCTGCCGTGCATCTGAGCCCCCGCTTCTGAGCCCAGGCCAGGCCCAGTAGGATGCAAAATTGGAGCTTCCAGACCCAGCCTCTGCCTCACCCAACCTTTCTGCAGCCGCAGGGCTGCCTCAGCCACCTGCTTCCAGCCAGCCCAGAGGCAATTGTCTGAACTGAGGGACAGCTGGTCATGTGTCCCCCCTCCCAACCCCCCAAAATAAAACCCCTAAAAGTGAGACAGCGAAATAAGTGGAAAACCAGGTTGTATTAGAACGTTGGGTTTAGTGTGTTTTTACACGGGTCATTTGGGGATTTTGATCCGGTAGTTTTATTTTTTTTCTTTGACTCCCCCCAAATAGGTGGCCATGGTAGAGGACTTGAAAAGCACACAGAACTAATTCCTTTCAAGGCCAAAGACATGATCTTATTACTCAAAGGCGCCGAGTGGTATCGCTGTTCACATTTCCTCCCGGTGTGTGCCTTATTCCATTTCTCAGACAAAGCCATCTAAGATGATCACGAATTTCCCGTGCAGATTCTTCTTAGAATAGGCAGGCATTGTGGTACTGCAGTGTTTGTCGTGGTCCCCATCACTCCGGAGCTGGGACGAAGCACGGAGCCTCGGACAGCTAGTTAAGTTCCCAGCCCTCTTTTCCGCCATTTCTGGGCACAGTCTCCATCGCGATCCAGACCTGCCTGGATTCCTCCCACCTCTCCAAGTAAGGACAGGGCAAAGCCCCTCCTACTCCAGAGGCAGAAAGCAGGCTAGGCCCCAGTGAGCTCCAGGTTCTGTGTACCAACCCCTGGGAGGAGAGGGAGTTGGCCTGGTGTCCTGTCTGTCCTGCCCAGCCCTCTCTAGCTAGGATGCCCCATCCCTGGTCACCTTCTGGCTTATCCACTACTTGCTGTTTAGTCTCCTTTGTGTTGCTGTGACAAAACACCATGGCCAGAAGGAACTTGGGGCGGAATGGGTCCATCCCTGAGGGAAGTCAGGAACCTCCAGTCAACTCTGAGGAGGAATAAGTTTGCCGGCTCAGCGGTAGGCTTCAGCTCAGTCAGCGGTCTCCAGCATTCCAGGACCATCTGCCCAGACAATAGTGTCTCTCCTCCACAACAAGGCTTGGGTCCTCCTGTATCAGTCAACAATCAAGACAACCCCCACAGACATGTCAATCTAACGTGGGAAATGAAATCCCTCAATTGAGACTCCTTCTCAGGTGACTCTAGGCTGTGTTGTGTTGACACATTTTTTTCATTGAATGTATTCTTCATTTACATTTCAAAGGTTATACCCCTTCCCAGTTCCCCGCTCCCCGAAAACTCCCAACCCATCCCCCCACCCCCTGCCTCCAAGGATATGCTCTTCCACCCAACCCACTCCCACGACCCCCACTCAGTTTCCCCACACTGGGGCCTCTATTGAGCCTTCACAGGATCAAAGACCTCTCCTCCTACTGATGCCCAACAAGGCATTCCTCTGCCACTCTTTTGGCTGGAACCATGTGTACCCCTTGGTTGATGGCTCAGTCCCTGGGAACCCTGGGGCGTCTGGTTGGACAACATCATCGTTTTTCCCATGGGGGTGCAACCCCCACCCCCAACTCCTCCAGTCTGTCCTCCAACTTTTCCATTGTGAACCCCACACTCAGTCCAATGGTTGGCTGCTAGTATTCGTCTCTGTGTTTATAAGGCTCTGGCAGGGCCCCTCCAAAAGACACCCACAACAGGCTCCTTTCGGTACGCACTTCTTGTCATCCATAGTAGTTTTGGGGTTTGGTGACTGTTTATAGGATGAATCCCCAGGTAGGACAGTCTCTGGGTGGCCTTTCCTTCAGTCTCTACTCCACACTTTGTCCCCATAGTTGCTCCTGTGACTATTTTGTTTCCTTTCTCAGAGGAACCAAAGCACCCCCACTTTGGTCTTCCTTCTTCTTGAGCTTCCCGTGGTCTGTGAATTGTAACATGTTTATTTTGAGCTTTTGGGCTAACATCCACTTATCAGTGAGTGCATACCATGTGTGTTCTTTTGTGAATGAGTTGCCTCACTCAGGATGACACTTTCTAGTTCCATCCATTTGCCTAAGAATTTCATGAATTAATTGTTTTTAATAGCCGAATAGTACTCCATTGTGTATATATACCACATTTTCTGTATCCATTCCTCTGTTGAAGGACATCTGGGTTCCTTCCAGCTTCTTGCTATTATAAATAAGGCTGCTATGAACAAAGTAGAGCATGTATCCTTATTACATGTTGGAGCATCTTCTGGGTATATGTCCAGGAGTGGTATAGCTGGGTCCTCAGGTAGTGCTATGTCCAATTTTTTGAGGAAACGCCAAACTGATTTCCAGAGTGGTTTTACCAGTTTGCAATCACACCAGCAATGGAGAAGTGTTCCTCTTTCTCCACGTCCTTTGAGTTGACACTTAATACTGATTAGTGCTCTGCTAAGCCATGGCTCCACTGTGTCTAAGACTGGACAAGGTCTCATTCCCAGTTTATATCTACCCCATCACCAACAGCAGGGCAGTTTTCCCAGTCCCCTTCTTCTGAGAGACTCTACACACGACACCACAGTCATACGGTGTTTTAGAATGCCAACATGCATGCTCTCATTTTGGGATAACGGGCACCTCTGTTTTTATCCAGGGAACACGTCTCAGCTACAGAGATGTATGCACAATCAGTTAGTCTATCTTTTTTGTTTTGTTTTGTTTTGTTTTGTTTACCATGATTGGCTCATAGATGGACACGTGACTTAAGCTGTCCCAATGAGAGTCAGCCCTGGGACTTTTGTAGGCATGCCAAGACTGAAGTCGTAGAATTTTATCGTATTTATTTATCTGTGCGTGTGGAGGTTGGTGGGCACGTGTGAGCATGCCTGTGGGTGGGTGTGCCCCGTGGAGACCCGAGGCCAATCTCTAGGACTCTTTTCCCTCATTCTGCTATGTGAGTCTCAGGGTTCAGATCTGAGTCCTCAGGCTTGGCGGCAAACGCCTTTACCCGTGAGCCAGCTCTTCTTGTTTGAGACAGATTTCTTACTCTGTAGCCCAGGCTGGTCTCAAATCCATTATATAACCTAGATCAGCCTCAAAGTCACGGCAATCCTCCAGCCTCAGCCTCCCAAATGCTGGTTTATAGGGGTGCACCACAGCACCTGGTTCCTGAAGTGGCCTTTTCTCCTGGGGTTCCTAACGTGTAGAACAGTCTGGAGGTCCCTGCCTGTGATGTAAAGAACAGCCCCTTGAGGATGACAGGAACAGTGGCCCACGAGAGGGTAGATGGGGCGTGGGGGGGGATACCCTTTCCTTATATACTTGAATCCTTGTTTTCAACTGTTCTGAAAGAGAATAAAGCTGATTATAAGTCAAGTTGGTGTGAGCTTTGTTGTTGTTTGTCTTGGTCACTGTTCTATTACTAAAGAAACGTTTGATTGTGGCTTACTTATAGTTTCATTGGTTTAGTCCATCATCATCTTGGCAGGGAGCATGGCAGCACACAGGCAGGCATGCTGGAGAAGTAGCTGAGAGTCTACCTACAGATCCACAGGCAGTAGAAAGAGAGACACTGGGCCTGCCATGGGCTTTTGAAACCTCAAAGCCCACCCCCACCACACCCCACGACCTGCTTCCTCCAACAAGGTCAAACCCATTGCAACAAGGCCACGCCTCCTAATCCTTCTCAAGTCACGCCAACTCCTGATGACTAAGCCTTCCGATATAGGAGGCTATAGTGGCCATTCCTGTTCAAAACACCACGTTGTTTTATCATGTCCAACCCAAAGAATTCTATCAACATGGTGCCAGTCCTGAGGTGGGATCTGTTCTCAAGACCTCGTCCCCAGGGATTCAGTATGCTTATTGGCTGGTCCGAAAATGGAGAGGAGGCTCTCTATGGGAAACTGGCCATTTTGAAAAGCAAGATGGGAGAGACAGAAGGTTAGAGCCTCGAGTTTGAGTCACAGAGGGCACCACATGCTCACTCAGAGGTGGATAAGGAAACCCTAGGATGGATCACAGACTTTATTTAAAGAATCCTGGGAGTCATAGTTACGGCACCCAGGTCCGCAACAACCTCATCTTCTGAGAGACACTGTGTGCTGAATGCTAGAAGGGAACACACAAGTTAAAGTTACAGTCCCTTACGAGTGGGGGACCCTGGTCGAGTGGGCAGAACTATGTGACCGGAACCTGTTGGAGACTGACTCCAAGGTCCGTGCCTGCCCAAGTCCCCAGGGGAAGGGACTTTAGAGACTTGAACCAAGAGACTTGATCAAGAGAAGACACCCTAGACAAAGCCAAGAGAACAGGAAAGACCGAAGCTGTGATTCCTGGGCTCTCCCAGGTTAGTCTCTCCACCACGGAAAGGTCATTGTTCTTGAGACGCTGGGTCCTGGGGCCCTAGAAGGCTTGGCAGAGGGGCAGATGAGAAGCCCGTGGCTGCCAGCTGCCCCCCCCCAGTCTTCCCCTCTACCCCACTCCTGGTTCTTTCTCTTCCTTCCCCATATTTCTGCCCTCCCCTCCCCCTTCTACTTTTCCTATTTTCCCTCCTCTTCATCTCCCTCCCCACTCCCTTCCTTTCCCTTCCTCCACTCCGTCTTCTCTCCATTACTCCTCCCCTCCCCCACCCCTCCTCCCTATCCTTCCCTCCTCTTTCCTTCCTCCCATTCCTCTCCCAGCCTTCCTCCATTTTTCTTTCTGCCCCTGTCTTCTGCCTTGCTAGGGGTGGGCTCACAGGGAGCCCTGCATAGCCCTGGCCTATGCCCTCTAGTTTGTCTTGGCCAAGAGGTGCCTGGGCCACACAACCCCCTTCACCTCACTGCCCCAGAAGGAACCTCGAGGTGGAGAGGCCTCCACAGCCGCCCGAGGCGAGGACCCCGAGACCCGAGTGCTCAGAAAGAAGGGAAAGCCTCACATCAGAACTCCAGTGCGGGTCCAGCTGACTTTCCTGCTATTATTTTTCTCCCTTGGGGGCCACAAGCAAAGACTTCTGGGCTTGGAGCCTGGATTCCCACTCCCCTGGCGACCCAGCGCTCCCGTCCAACCTGGAGTGATTAATTACCAAGGAAAAGAATGATTTTTTTTCCCTGAGAATCCATTTAATTATTTGATTGCACAGTAACCAGAGAGTGTGAGAGGCCTGTAGCCAGAAGGGACTTCAAAGCAATACCTTGATGTTGCTGAGTGGGGCATTAATGGGTTCTGAAGGCAGGAGGCTGCTAAAAAGCCGGGAAGCATTCAAAGCCCAGAATCCTGCCAGCAAAAATGCATAAACACAGGAATGCTGCGCCGGAGAGGGAAGGAGAGTTCAAAGGGACTGCGAGAGTTTTCATGTAAAGTTTAGAGTCTAAGGCGTGACTGTTGGCTACGGAGACTCAGTGTTTGAACTCTTGTTTATTAAAAACAGTTTCCCAGCCATTCAGCGGCTTCCCAGAGACAGCCGAGCGCGGCCGAGCCTTTCAGCGGGGGAAGGTTTAAAGGCGGCATTGATTTCTACCTGGGGTTTGCCCCTCCTGTTCTTTTGTGTCTTCTTTTTTTTCTTTCCCTTTTTCTTTTTGGATCAAGTTTTTAGAAATCCCACTAGCGGAGGGAGATGGCAGAGGGAGAGAGGGAGAGAGAAGAAGAGAGAGGGAGAGAGGGAGAGAGAGAGAGAGAGAGAGGGAGAGAGGGAGAGAGAGAGAGAGAGAGAGAGAGAGAGAGAGAGATTGAGAGAGAGAGAGAGAATCTTCCTGAGCCTCTTTACTGGGGTGCTCAGGCTATGCTAATGGCGATCTTTCTTCCCCCTCCCCTTTCCCCCATCCCGGGCCCCATAGGAGTACTAGGGGCCCAGCCTGGAGTCTGGATCCTAGGCCTTGCCCTGACTGGCCCAGCAGGGCTGCTGGCTGTGGGCCTCTGTAGCAGTCTGTTCTTCCTTGCTTCGTAGTTTCCAGGAGAAAGCCTGTCATTCATTCATTCATTTATTCATTCATTCATTCATTTATTGGTTTTTCGAGACAGGGTTTCTCTGTGTAGCTCTGGCTGTCCTGGAACTCACTTGGTAGACCAGGCTGGCCTCGAACTCAGAAATCCGCCTGCCTCTGCCTCCCAAGTGCTGGGATTAAAGGCGTGCGCCACCACTGCCCGGCCTGTCATTTATTTTTGTGGGCTCATAATGTCCCGTTCGCCTACCCAGGTGTACTTTTTTTTTTTTTTTTAATTTTTTTTAAATTTTCTATATTCTATGTTTACATTCCAAAGGCTTTCCCCTTTCCCAGTTCCCACCCACCATAGTTCCCATAGTTCCTCTCCCCCCCCCCCAACTGTTCCCCAATCATTCCCCCTCCCCCCTCGGTTTCTTTACTAAACTGGATGCAATCTTTACAGGCCCAGGGTCCTCTCCTTTCTTCTTCTTGGGAATCATTTGACTTGCTATTTGTGTCTTGAGTACCAGGTGTACTTTCTAAGTTCAAGGTCATGGGGCAGTTCTTTGTGGTGATCTAACACTGTCTTTTTTTTTTTTAAAGGCAGGTTCTCTCTGTTTCCCAGGCTAGCTTTAAACCCACTCTCTAGCCCAGGCTGGAATCCTCTTGCGCTTAAGAACAAGTACTAGTTCCCAGGTACTAGGACTATAGACATTCTCAGTTCAACACTGCCTTGATGAGGAAAAAAAGATAAAAGGGGGAAATAAATCACATTTTAAAGATGATTCTGCAAGATCCCTTTAAGCTCTAGAAAACTTTATGACTCCCATCTCTAAAGCCCCACCCTCCCCCCATTTTGCTGGTACTGACTGAGCCACCCTTAGCATTTCTGGTCTTAATCTCATGGTAGGAAGTATAGTTTGCTCCATGAGGTAAGCTGGCTCCCAGAAAACAGGATATGGCCCAGGGTAGAGCCACTGCCCACAGTGAGCCTGGAGTTCTTGCCTTGGTCCCTTAAAACCAAAGCCGGAGAATACACTGTGACAAGCCACACTGGGGGTGGGGGGTGGGCTTGAGCCTCTCTGGGGCTGCCGGAGACCCTGAGTGTCAGACAGAAGCCGTGCCGGGCTGACTTTACACTAGGCCTTCCCTTCTTCCCTTGAGAACAAATCCACTTAAATGGTTAAGATCAAATCCACTTCTCTCTTACTGGATTTCACTGACGACAAAGAACAGTTCTGTATGTCTGTGTGACAGTGTTCCATTCCCTGGAGTTACAGAAGTTCAAGGTTATCCTTAGCTACATTGCAAGTCTGGGCCAGCCTGGACTACACAAGACCATGTGTGTGTGTGTGGGGGGAGGTATACAAAAACAGGGCTGGAGAGAAGGCTCAGCCATTAAGGTGGCTGGCTGCCCTTCTTTTCCAATTCCCAGTAACCACATGACAGCGCCCAACATTCTGTGACTCCACACAGACATACAGACGTGTTCTTTTGTCGTCAGTGAAATCCAGTGGAAGGAGAGACGCATTGGAGATCCAACCCGGGCTGTCCGTGTGCAAGCACTTGACCAGCTGAGTTACATCACCAGTCAAAGAGCATTGCTATTAACTAATCGATTAAGTGCAGTAGCAGTCAGTGCACAGGTACCATTGCTTGTGCGGGCCGAGGACAGCTTTGAGATCGGTTCTAGCCTTCTGTCTGGCCGAGGCAGGGCCTCTCAATGCTCCACCCTGTATCCTCCAGGACTGCCGACCTCCAGGTTTCTGGGTAGTTACCCAGACTCTGCCTCCCGTCTCCCGTCGGGAGTGCTGAGATTACAAATGCACACAATTGCCTCGGGCTTCTTACATGACCTCGGGGATCAAACTCACATCTTCCAGCTTGCATGACTCTCTCCTTCAAACACATCCCCCTCCCTCCAAGAGCAGGTTTCTAGAGTAAACAGTTTGTTTTATTTAAACTGAAGGCCCGGGATTACCAACTACTATTTTCTTTTAAACTACTTCATGGAGTTCAGCTAGGCCACCATCCTCCCCCGGCCTAGTACACCTCCCCACCCCCCACCTCCCACCCCCCACTCCATCCCGTTTCTTTTTTCAATAGGAAGATGGATCTTCAGGGCAGTGGCAACTGTCTTTTATGACTTAAGAGGACAACTCATAAATTCCAAACCACACTGTCTCTGTTCACACCCATGGCTGTTCTCTTTGGGGTATGAGTTTCATTTCCCTCTGAGTCAGAGAGGCTGTGTGCTGGAGACCTTGACCAAGCTGGTCTCCGGAGGACCTCTCCTGTCTTGGAGCATCTACTGATTTCCATGGTATAAACATTACCACCACCACCACCACCACCACCACCACCACCACCACCACCACCACCACCACCAATTTCAGGCTACCAACCTCAGGCAGCTTAGATGAGATGTTCCCCAAGACCTTCCCAAGGGGGGTTGGCTTGTTCTAGGGAACACCAAAACAGGATTATAAAACCCTCATTTCTAAGTCCTGTCTTCTCTTCCATACCCCTCTCCCAAAACTCTGCTGTGTTCTTGGAAGGGCAAAGCTTTGGGGTCTGCGGAAGGGCCAGTGAACGAAGCACACAGGCGGAAGGCGAGCAGGGCTGGACAGTGGTTATTACGCTGCTGTTTTCTCGGCTCCTGTAAGTGGCATGGAATCGCTGTGTGTCCACCCACGCCTGTTGTGGGACAGCAGGATACTGAAGTGCTATTGCCCCATCGGGAGTATTCGCTTCTCACTTCCGGTTCCATCCTCCTCTGATTCCAATTAGCAAACATGGATTCAACTTTACGTGACGCGTGGGGCTTTCCCCCGCTATCACTAAGTTCCCACCCTGTGAAAGACTCAGCTCTACTACCTAGACGTCCACTTAAAGGGACGCCTCAGGGACGCGCCTCGGTTGGTAGAATGTCTGCCTTGCATGCACAAAGCCCTGGGTTCAATCCCCACCATCGTGCAAACCAGCTATGGTGGCAATCCTAACATTATCGTCGTCATAGCATTTGAGGGGTAGAGGCAGGAGGGTCAGAGGTTGAAAGTTAACCTGGATTACATAACCTGGGATCCCTGTTTAAAAATAAACTCTGCCTTAAGGTAATTTATTTATAACTGTGACCTTTTCATTACGAGCTGGGTAGGAGTGGCAAAGAATGCATTGTAAAGAGGCGTCCAGAGCTATTTTTCTAAACATTAGTTTTATTGAGATATAATTTACATGAAACATGATGCTTCCTTTTAGGGGCGGGGAAATGGCTCAGCGGGTAAAAGTTCTAGTCCTGTACTAACCTGGCAGCCCAGGTTCTGTCCTGGCAGTGGGTCCGGGGACTTGGTGACAAAATTCAAGGGGCAGCAGCCATAGAAACGAGAGAGACCCTGCCTCAACCACACGAGGACCAACCAAGTCCTGAAAGTCACCCTCCGACCTCCGCGCCCACTGTGGCCGTGGCACGTGGGCACCTGTGAGCACACAGAGACTCAAGATATTAAATACGTCTGAAAATGGCGTCTCCTTTGACCACAGTCCAGACATGAAACTTGCCTTTCACTCAAGGTCTGTTGCAACCAACCCTCACTTTCCCATCTGAAGCCAGAAACAAATCACCAAGCTGCTTTCTGTCTGTCGCTGGGGTCATTTATCACAGGGTTTCTAGTTTTACTGACTCCTTGCTGTGGAGTCTGCCTTGTGTATCGGTGGTCAGTTTGCACCCCATCCTCTCTGGCCCCTACACAGCCTATCCCCGTTTGAGTTCACGGGAAACTGCTCCAGACCATTTCCGAATACCATCCCCGAGCAGGGACAAAACCATCCACCGATGAGAACTGTAGAACTTCCTATAAATGAACCACACAGTCCATACCCCTCTGTGGCCAGCTTGTTTTGTTCAACATGCACTGGGGAGGGAGGGGGCTCATCTTGATCCTTCTGAATACATATTTTCCCATTTGATTCCTGCTTATTAGGCCACTGTATGGATATACCATGATTATTTACCTGTCCCTTTATTGATGGAGAGCTGGCTTGCCTCCAGTTTAGAGACGTTATCAACAGAGCTGTTATTTTTAGCCAGATGGCTTCATCCATTGAGTGACAAGCCTGGATGGCCACATGATTTCACTTAAGAGTGAAGTCACGGGGTTGTGTGTTTGTCTCCCACATGACGCGAACTTGCCAGATTGTTTTCCTAAGCTGCTACACCAGTGCTCACTGACGCTGCGAGGTGTGGAGACGGGTGAGCTCCGGTTGTTCTAGGACCTCTCTATCCCTCTCGGTGATTCATTTCAAACCCTGGGGTGGTCTGTGGTGAGCATCGAGCTGTCCCGACCAGCGTCAAGCAAGTTCAGAAATGGAGCTGGCTCTGCCCTGCCGCCAGCTTCATTCACTACAAATCTTTTCTCTATGTGGCTGGTTTCAGTCCTCTAAATGTCTACACACATTATGCCATCGATTTGTTAGTTTCTACCTCAATTTCTCCCAATTAACTGTGGGATGCTGACTGGGACTCACTTGAATGTGTAGATCGATTTGGACAAAACCACCCTGATTTTGGGGGGGGGGTGCTGGGACCCAAAGTCAAGTTCTTACTCATTCTAAATAAGAATTCAACCATTGAGCTACACCCCCAGGCCCAAATCTATCCTTAAATCTTTTAACCCTGAACTACCTTTAAATTCTTTCAATAACATTTTCTCTTTAAACAATTTTATTCATTTATTCATGTGCATGGATGGGTGTTTTGTCTATGTGTGTGTCTGCATAGCACACACATGCAGTACACAAGGAAACCGGAAGAGTGCATCAGATCTCCTGGACAGGCGCTGCAGAGGGTTGTGAGCGGTGATGTGGGTGCGGGGAACTCAACCTGGATCTTCTGGAAGAGCAGCCAGCACTTTCAGCTTCTCTCTATCTATCTCTAGTCTCGTTTCTTTTTTAAAAAAATTATTTATTTTATATAATAAGAGTACATTGCAGCTGTCTTCAGACATACCAGAAAAGATCATCAGATCCCATTATAGATGGTTGCTGGGAATGGAACTCAGAACCTCTGGAAGAGCAGTCAGTGCTCTTAACTGCTAAGCCCCGTTTTCTCATTTTTAATGTACGTTATTTTGAATATGTTTTAATTTGTCCATAAGTACATTGTGTTTTTAAAAAATGAGTTCAAGGATCACATTTCCAAATTATATGCTGGTGTAGAGATAGAAGATTGATTTTTTTAAAAAAACTATGCTGAATTCCCTTATTATTTCTGTACAAATAAAAAACTAGCCTTTAATCCCAGCACTTGGAAGGCAGAGGCAAATGGATCTCTTTGAGTTTAGGGTCAGCCTGGTCTACATAGTGAGTTCCAGGCAAGCCAAGGCTACATTGTCAGACCTTATCTCAAAAAAAAAAAAAAAAAAAAAAAAAGGTTTGGGGGTGGGGAACCAGAAAAAGGGAAATGAAATGTAAATATAGAATATATCCAAGAAAAAAAAAGAAAGAAAAGGGTCAATTTTTAAAAAAATAAAGTTTATTGCTTTAGGTAAGAAGACAGAGACACCCTTTATCTGTTTGAGAATGCACCTGGCTATTTCTGGCTATTGCCTAAGAAGTTTTACCATGACTGAAAAATTTACATTATTAATCCTTTTAATACAGCTATCAAGTTGAACACACGTTTAAAAATCTCTTTTTATTCATAATACGATGGTGTACATCATTGATTGATTCTTTTACAATTACTTTATGGCATTTAGTTTTCTTTGGTTTCTTTTTTATCCCTGGCTGGCCTGAAGCTATCTTCTTAGATCATACTGGCCTTGAACTCAGAGATCAGCCTTCTCCTGGCTCTGCCTCCAAAGCGTTGCTATTAAAGGTGTGTACCACTCTGTCTGGCCTTTGGTTGATTAAGGGTTAATTACCTTAGAGGTCCTTCCTGTCAGGGATGCATTATCTATTTAAGTCATATTGAGGTTTAATCGCTAAGATTTTTTTTAACCCATTTTGGCCTGTGAAGTAAGTAGAGACTTTTTTTGTTTTGTTTTTTGTTTTTTGTTTTTTGTTTTTTTACAAACTCATGGAAGACTGACAATTATAACTCCTTAAATGCCGCACAGAGCTCGGTGGTGCAGCCAACACCAACACCTGGTCTGGAGTAAAATGTGGGTGAAAATTTAGCTTTCAAACTACATCTCATTTCCATTACATTTATTTATTTATTTGTGTACACACATGTGTGCATGTGTGTACATGCACACACGTATGCGTACACACTCGAATGCGACTGTGCCACAGACGCCATCTGCGGGTATGCACAGAGGCTTGTCTCCTAGGAGATTCTAGGTTCTGTCATGTTGACAGTATTTACCATCATGGCAATGTAGTCCAGGTTGGCCTTGAACTCACTATGTTGTCCAGGCTGGCTTCAAATCTCACCTCCGTGGTAATATTCATCTGTAACTCCAGCTCTGGGGTGTAGCGGGAAATATTAAAAAAATAACCCGCCAACTCTCAGGCCCTGTGGGGCCATAGGGCCTCGGCTGGGCCATCTCACTTAGTGGTCCCTCTGCAAGGCATCTCTCCGGTGCCCCCCATCCCAGTTCATCTCGCTACCACGCAACACCCCACACACCCCATGACCTGCCTCCTCACCATCTAATTACCCAGTAGAATCAAGACTTTTAATGCTTAATTAATCAGATTTATGTATAAATAATATTACAATTTACAAGATGTCAATACAATAATTTTAGAGCCAATTGACAATGATAAAGCTTCTCCCCAATATTTCTAACCTTATAAAAAGTAGCAATTTGTGGTTAGTAAATGCCATCCCGCAGGTCCACATCCGAAGCCATCTTGGTTCTCCCTTCTCCTCCTGTGACCGCTGTCTTCCCAATTCCTAGCTCCACCTCTCTTTTCCTGTCCAATCACAGGCCTTCCACTGTCCTAATGTGATTGGACAGGGAAAGAGAGGGGGAGTGGAGATGGGCCAATCCCCAAGCGCACGCACCCGCCCGCGTTCCTGGAGAAGCCTGGTTTAAGGCAGATGTCCAGTGCTGACTTCCAGCCTTACACTGCATTAACACAATCACATCCACATTCTCAGGAGATCAACAAACAGAACTGTTAGTAGCTGGCTGTGGTGCACATCTACAGTTGGGAAGTAAAAAGCAAAAATATCAGGCGTTCAAAGCCAGCCTCACATACCTAGAAAATTCAGTGAGTATGGACTACCTGAGACACTATGAGGACCCTGACAATCAAAATCCACCAATGAACCAACCAATCAAAATCTCTCTCTCTCTCTCTCTCTCTCTCTCTCTCTCTCTCTCTCTCTCTCTCTCTCTCTCTCTCACACTCACACACACACACACACACACACAGATGGAGAGATGGCTCAGTGGTTAAGAGCACTGACTGCTCTTCAGAGGTCCTGAGTTCAATTCCCAGCAACTACATGGTGGCTCACAACCATCTGTAATGGGATCTGATGCCCTCTTCTGGTGTGTGTCTGAAGACAGTTACAATGTACTCATATACATAAAATAAATCTTTTATTAAAAGCACACACACACACACACACACATACACACATCTCACAAAAACATGCTTTTGAACAATCTGTTCAGGAGATTCAGGATGTGGCTTGCTGGTGGTGGCAAGTCCTGACATACAGGAGGTTTAACAAAAGCTAACTCCTCTCTCCTAGCTTTGTTAAAATTTATTTTTATGGGTATGGGTGTTTTTCCTGCATGCCTGCCTGTGTACCCTGTGCATGCAGGACCTGCAGTAGCCAGAAGAGGGCGTCAAACCCACGCTGGGACTGAAGTTAGAGATGGTTGCAAGCTGCCAAGTGGATGCTGGGAACTGAACCCAGGTCTTGTGAAAGAGTACTCAGTGCTCTTAACTGCTGAGCCATCTCTTTCCAGCTCTCCTTCCCAACTCCCTTACTCTATGGAAGTGAAGAATAACTCTAACCACACGAGGACAAAATGAGTCCCTAGATGAAACTGCCATTTGTAGGTCATGTCAGTTTCTGTACACCCTGGTTCCTGTTACAAACTCTACAATAATAATAATAATAATAATAATAATAATAATACCACCTCCACCATGTCCCACTCTACCTACATCAGCTAACCAATCCCATCAGAGATACAGGTGTCTGAGGCATAGCTCGCTCTCCTTCCTCTACCAGAGTGCGGGCAAAGGATCCAGGCAGCGAGCTCACGCCCTGTATGGCGCTCCGCTCCCCGCGTGCTCGGCTCCAGAACCAACGTTTATTTACCAAGCTTCTTTAGCTCTGTTTATATAGTTTTAAAAAAAAGTGAATTTCAGTGTATCAAAGAGTTGTGTTTTATTTTTACTTCTTTCACTTAAAGTACAAGGTGTTTCTTCGCGTTATTAAATATTCCTTGAAATGATCATTTTTATCTGCTATAGAGGATTCCATCCAACACGCTCACGTAAAAACTGCACTAAGTTGCTCTCCTATTTTCAAACGTTTGAGTTGTTCTTAATTTAAAAATTATTATCGAAAACGCTGCGATTCATGTATTTAACATCTGAATGTTAGTATATAGTTTCAATTATTTCCTTAACCGGCACCCCTTAAACAGGATCTTCACACCACGGAGACACCTCCCGAGCCCCCAACACTTAATATTATCACAAGTTTCAAATCAGGGTTTGGTTTTCCCAAATGTTTGCAACATTTAGCATTTTGGGGGGGTTATTTACATTTTAAAAAAATATTTGAGGGGTCGAAGAGAGAGCCCCGAGGTTAAGAACACCGGCTGCTCTTGCAAATGACCTGGGTTGGATTCCCAGCACTCACATGGTGGCTCACAACATCTGTAATTCCAGTCCCAGGGGATCTAATGCCCTGTTTTAGCCTGTGCGGGCACTGTCCTCAAATTCACATTATTCCACCTCTGCCCCCTCTTCTCCCCCATTATTTAAAAAAAGTCTTTAAATAACAGTTGGGTGCAAGCCTCTTTGCAATTTAACTCAAAATCTTTAAAGGAAAGAAAAAAAGAAGGGCTGTCTGCTCCTCAGAACAGGGCAGTAGTGAAGATGGGCGCCACAAGCCATTTCCGTCTTGGAGACACACACCTCCCCACTCCTGGTTGTATTTCTGAGAAACGATAGAGAAGGGGGAAATCTCACCATCTCTCTCCGCCAAAGAAAAGGTGTTCCAAGAAGAGGGCAGTTTACGAATCTCAGGGATGGCCACTTCCGCCAGACCTCAAACCAAACCCTTTGCTCCCCCCTCCCTCTCTCCCTTCTTCCCTCCCTCCCTCTCTCCCTCCCTCTTTCCTCCCAGACACTGATAAACTCTGCGAAGTGAGGCTCCAGGTTTCACTGGACACTAATCTTTCCAGAGTAGCAGCAGCAGTGGGAGGAAGAGAGCTAGCACGGGCCAGCCATATCCACGGCTGCTGAGATGCTGGATGAGAAGGTGGGAATCGGGACAGCCCCCAGACAGATCCGCTTTTATGGGAGTGGCTAGAAGCAACTCAAGACTCACAAAGAAGTGAGGTAGGAAACGACAAAGGGGCCAGGTGAGCAAAGTGCATGCGCAGAAGCCATGGCTCAGGACCGGGCCGGAGTGAAGTGTTTCCTAAACTAATAGAGAAGTTAACCAATCAGCCTCCTTCCTTCCCTTCCAGTTAACCAATCAGCCTCCTTCCTTCCCTTCCAGTTAACCAATCAGCCTCCTTCCTTCCGGACCCTGCCTCCCTTCCCTCTTTCCTTCTTCTCTTTCTAGGTTTGCTCTTTTTGAAACAGGGTTTCTCTGTTTAGCCCTGGCTGTCTTTGTAGAGAGATGGTCTGATGGTTTGATTCTTTGAGTTTGATTCTCAAACTCACAGAGCTCTGACCACCTCTGTCTCTGAGTTCTGGGGTTAAAAGTGTGAACCAGCTGGGCAGTGGTGGCGCACACCTTTAATCCCAGCACTTGGGAGGCAGAGGCAGGCGGATTTATGAGTTCAAGACCAGCCTGGTCTACAGAGTGAGTTCCAGGACAGCCAGGTCTGTACAGAGAAACTCTGTCTCAAAAAACAAAAATCAAAAACAAAAACAGTGTAAACCACCACCAGTTGGCTTTTGTTTCTTGAGATAGGGTCTAGCACTGTAGCCTGGAACTTGCTCTGTGGCCCGGGCTGACCTTGAACTCAGTCTTCTGAATGCTGAGGTTACCTGTGTGACCTAACTCCACCCCTCCTGTCTCCTCCTGGTCCCTCTGAATCTCTTCCCTCCTCTCCCCTCCCTTTTACTTCTCTTCCTCCCCCTCCCCATCTCTCCCCTCCCCTCCCCTCCCCTCCCCTTCCCTCCCCTCCCCTCTTCTCCTGTTCCAGTTAGCATTAACTGTCAACACAGCCTAGGATCACCTGTGGGAATCACCTGTGGGGTGGGGGGAAAGACTCTCAGTGGAGTGATTCTGGCTTGGCCTATGGGCACCATAAACTGACCTGCAAGCCAGGCTCTCGCCTTGACTTCCCTCAGCGATGAACTGTGACCTGCAATGCTAAGCCAAAGAACCTTTCCTCCCTCACGTGCTTACAGTCAGGGTCTTCTCCCAGCAGTGGAAAGGAGCCTGGTACTCTCCGCCTGGGATTGACCCTAGTACCTCCGCATGCCAGCCAGGCTTTCTGCCCCTGCTCGTCTCCAGCCTCAACTCCCTATTCAACCTTTTGTTTGCTTGTTTACTTGAGACAGGGCTTCTCTCCGTAGCCCTGGCTGTTCAGGAACTCTGTCCTGAAGGTCAGACTAAGACTCTGTAGATGGAACTAAGAGTCTGCCTGTTCCTGCCTCCTAAGTGCTGGGATAGAGGGTTCACTGCTATGCTGGCCCCCCTTTAAAGGTTTTAAATGCTCTTATGTTGTTTGTTGATTTATTTTTTTCCCAAGACAGGGTTTCTCAGTGTAGCAACAGCCCTGGCTGTTTAGGAACTGGCTCCATAGAGCAGATTGGCCTTGAAGTCACAGAGATCTGCCTGCCTCTACCTCCGGAGTGCTGGGATTAAAGATGTGTGCCACCACTGCTGCCTCTGCTGCCACCGCCACCTGGCACATGGTTTGATTCTTTGAGACCACAGTCTACTAAATTTACCAGGCTGGGACTGAACGTACTCTGAAACCCCAGATAGCCCTGAATTTATAATTCTCCAGCCTCAGCCTCCCAAGTAATAAGACTTCAGGCTGGACCAGCAGGCCTGAAATGTCTGTTTTTCCTTCCTTCCTTCCTTCCTTCCTTCCTTCCTTCCTTCCTTCCTTCCTTCCTTTCAGATTTATTTATTATTATATCTAAGTACACTGTAGCCATCTTCAGACACCAGAAGAGGGTGTCAGATCTCATTACGAATGGTTGTGAGCCACCATGTGGTGGCTGGGAATTGAACTCAGGACCTTCGGAAGAGCAGTCAGTGCTCTTAACCACTGAGCCATCCCTCCAGCCCTGGAATGTTTTCTTTTTTCTTTTTCCTTTTCCTTCCTTCCTTCCTTCCTTCCTTCCTTCCTTCCTTCCTTCCTTCCTTCCTTCCTTTCTTGTTTCGGTTTTTTGAGACAGGGTTTCTCTGTGTAGTCCTGGCTATCCTGGAACTCACTCTGTAGACCAGGCTGGCCTCGAACTCAGAAATCCGCCTGCCTCTGCCTCCCAAGTGCTGGGATTACAGGCGTGTGCTACCACGCCTGGCTCAGGAATGTTTTCTTGATTGCCATGCCGTACCTTCGAGGCAGGAGAGAGCAAGGTCTCCCCCCACCTTCACTATCTGTATCCCCCCAGACTAGGGGCTGAGGGCACTTTGCTTCACACAGAGGTTCTGTACTCCCCAAGCAACCAGATCAGGGGGTAGGAGGGACCTGTGTACCTAGGGGGTCCCACCCACCTGTCAAAGTTAAGCTGGCTCCCCTCCAGCAGAAGGGGCCACAGGCCACGAGGGTGAGCCTCTGGCTTTCTTCCTCTCCTGCTCTCTCACTTTGTTGAGCGTCTAGCTCAGATGGAGGGTGGCGGGAGGAGCTGCCTTTGGAATGGACCAGCGGACAGCCCAGCACACTCCAAGACTCCCTTTGTGCTGGGTGGGGTGGCCAGGCCTTCCCTGGAGATCTTAGCAGTCCAGGGCCAGAGAGTCACACAGCTTCTTGTGAAGCCTCAAAGCGTTCTTTGTTCTGCAGCTGAGGACCCAACCTTTGGCTGGTTGCTCGGAGGCTGCCGGGAGATTCCCTTAGTGAAAGAAAACGGGGTTTGGATGGAGATCACAAAGAGAAGTCAGTTCTTTGCTGCTCTCCGCTGGAGAGAGGCTCTGGCCACTTCCATTCTGTTACTGCTGCTGGTTTTGGAAGCCGAGGCAAGCCTGCTTTTGGCGTTGGCCAGCACAGTAGCCCCAGGGAGCCTTGAAATCTATGACACCTGGGAATGCCCACAGGGACTCAGACTGGTAGGGCAGGTGGGACTTCCCAAGGGGTTCCAGTGTGTCATCTGATTTGAGGACCACTGGCTTATACCTGAACTTTACATGGTGACCTCTTCCCATGATGACAGAGCATTGACCCCCGCCTCCCCCCATTTTCCTGGCAGGGAGCTCAACAAGAATCTTTGTTTAGTTAGTGTGGGGCTATATCCTATTGCTGGAGCTGACTGGAAGCCTCCATTTCCGCATCTGGACCGTAGGGCCAGTAGTCTTTCCAAATAGTTGTTGCTCTGTTCTGGGCTGCCCGGGAGACTGCCTGCCCGGTGTGCCCCATGGGCTGGATTAGGCAATGCAAGAGCATCTTCCTCTCACCAGCTGCTAACATCAGTACTGTTAGCTCCCTACTCCACCCTTCACCCCAGCCTCACCCCTCTTCCCTCATTCCCCAAACGACAATGCTTACTACCGACAAGGGTGGCAGATAGGTGGAGGTGTGTGTGTGTCTGTAAGTTGAGGGTCAGATGTGACTCCTTCAGATCTAGTCTCCCTCATAGTGTCAGGTCTTCTGGGGCTCCTGCCTATGCCTGTTGAGGCCTGCTTCCCTCTCATTCCTGCCCTTCTGGGTAAAGTCACTTTCTTTTCCCCATGAGGCCCGTTGGCGTCTTTTTTTTTTCTTTCTTTGTTTCTTTCTTTCTTTCTTTGTTTTTTTTTTTTTTTGTTTTTCGAGACAGGGTTTCTCTGTGTAGCCCTGGCTGTCCTGGAACTCACTCTGTAGACCAGGCTGGCCTCGGACTCTGAAATCTACCTGCCTCTGCCTCCCAAGTGCTGGGATTACAGGCGTGCGCCACCATGCCCGGCCTGTTGGCATCTTTAAATGGGTTTCTTCTCAGCCTTTCACCTCACACCAAGCGTGCCCAAAGGTGACAGGTGCAGTTGGAAATCAGGGTGGGAAACCTTGGCTTCGGGAACGCTGGCCAGCCAGAAAGGCTCACAGCCTAATCCCCACTGCTGTGCACAGCCAAGCTGGGTAGTCAGTGCAGGTATGCGCCAGTGGTGGTAGGTAGGTAGGTAGATAGCTCCAGGCCAGGAATCCAGGGACAATGTTCAAGGTAGTCACAGTTATGGGATGACGTTGGGAGCGGAGGAAGAGGCATCCCGGCTGAGGGAGGAGTGCGGTGAAGGCTGGGATGTGGAGGCACTAAGATGTCCAGGAGCTCAGGATGTTTGCTGGAGCACGGGACCCAAGCAGAGAGGGGAGCTGATGGGATGAGGGAGTCTGACCCAGGATCTCACATGACCTCACGCAACTCCTCCTCTGTCTCACAGAATGGGGTTTCACAGAGAAGCTGGAGCCTCCTTAGTGAATCTTGAAACTAAGATCCAAACCTCTGGCATTTAAATAGAGTAGAAAGGGGCTGGGGGGGGGGGAAGGCCCGGTGGGTAAAATGTCTGTGTGAAAGCACAAGGACCTGAGTTCAAGCCCCGGAATGGACATTAGGAGAGGCCGGACACAGAGTTTGTAATCCCAGCATTGGGAGGGGAGGACAGGAGGACCCAGCGGCCAACCCACTTGTCCTTAGCTCCAGTCCCACGAGAGACCCGGTCTTAAAGAGGTTTGTGGCACCTAATAACTAATACTTGGAGGTTGCCCCCGACCGCCACATGCATGCATATACATATCTACACGCCTGCACACATACACAGTAGGAAGCATGAGTGCATCGTATATGAAGTGGGAGGAATGGCTTTGTGAGATGCGATCAGAATTCTCCAGTACTGAGGTTTTCAGGGCTAGGCTGGGCCCCCTACAGGGGATGCCATTCTTACAGGAGGGTGGCTCTGCCAAGGGTCCCTGCATGAAAAGAGGCCCAGGGCATGCTCTGGGGAACCCCCTGGGCATCTTGTGATGGACTGTCTGGGTACAGTGTGGGAGGGGCCGGAGCTTGCACCTGTGGCTGCTGGCATTTCCCTGAGGCTGCCTGTCGTTTGAAGGCTTAACTGCGGGCCTGCTGCGGTAGCTCTGGCTGAGTTGCAAAGCATTTGAGGGGGTGGGGGCGGGCGCGTGGACTCGCTGCTTAATTAAAACGGGGAGAAGTTGACTTGAGGGACCTTTCCTGGGTTTTGATCTCCGCTCCTGCTCTCTCTGCCGGCTCTCTAACTTGACGGGGGGAAGAAAGCTTTTTCCTGCTCTTTCTTCTTCAACCCTTTCCGTCTTTCAGAGCCCTGGCAGGTGCTGCTGGGCGTTCTGCCCTTCTCCTCCTCCTCCTCCATTTTGAAAGGGCTGGACTCCGGGTCAGCTGATATACAGGGCACTACTTTTCGGAAGTGGGAGGTCGTCTGGTCATCCCCTTCAATGGCATCCAGTCATCTGCTTCGATGACCTTGGTCCTGACCCCTTCCAGGGTTTTTCAAACCATATCTAGTGCCACTAAAGAATGACATGCCAGGCTCTCATGGCAAATCCAGATAGTCTCTGTGTTGCTTGGCTAAAACGAAAGATATGTATATACCTAAGGTCCCATCTGTCACATTTCTTTATTAGCAATGGCTTGTGATAAGTCCCCTGCACCCCGGAACCTTTTTCCTCACCTTGTAAAACAAGGAGTAGAGGGGTAGCTGGAAGGGGCTCCCACTGAGGGCTGGGCGCTCTTACTAGGGTCATTTGGCTGACCAGATGGACTAACTGGGTTTGTAGACGTGGTTAAGTCTTTCAAATACGATATAGACCCAGAAAGTCAGGGTCAAAATCACCCACGGACTCTGTCATATGGGAAAACACTGAGCGTCTTGATCATGTCATGTGGCAAAGAGAGCAATGTCATACCAGAGCAGAGCTGCCTGGCTGGATTTATAGCTGAACTCTCCAGAAAGTATGTAGAAGAATATCTAGAGGATATGTTCTCGCCTTCCCTTCACTCCACAGAACACGGAGTGTTCATAGTAAGCTGTGCGCGATCAGCCGACCTAGGGACGAGGGCTTAGGGCGGAGCAGGGTCCTTTTCCATGTTCTTCCATTTGCACTCTTTGAGTTTTACTGCATGTGGCAATCAGGATGGTCGATGTCAGCTTCACTCCTACTTTTTCAGGAAGGGAAAACGAGGCTCAGAGTATTGGGTGCATCATACCGCAAGTTTGTGGAACTTATAAATGATGCAGGTGCCATTCTAGTGCCCGGCCAGGGATGCCTGCTGACATGCAGGTATCCACTACAAAGGAGCCAGGAGCCATCTGTTAAACAAGGGGCCCTGCATCTATCAGTCAAACCAATTCCCGGAAGAGGGAAGGGAGCAGTCAGGAGCTAAACACCTGAATAACAACAGTAGGGGGGTCAGCCCAGGAAGCCGCTGTCTGATGGTATCCAACGAAGAGTAAATACTTCCACAAACCTCAGCTTAAGTCTCTTAAACAAGAGTTCCCCTTGGAGCACCGGTTTGGCCGCAGTAAAGCCAGCAAACTCACTGGACCCTTGTCAGGGAGGCACTGCATTAGGGTAACCGTATCGGCCACTCCCCTCCAAAGAGCGTGAATAGGGGATGTCTAACTCTGGCTGCCATGCTGATCCACTTGGCCCTCAGATGTTGGCTCTATTTCGGAAGGTTCTGGAAACTCAAGGAGGCAGGGCCCAACTAGAGAAAGTAGGTCACTGGGACAGTGTCCTTGGGACTCTATCTTGCCTTATCCCCTTCCTATCCCAACCTCCAGTATGTGTTTCTTGCCCATTACCAAGTAAGAGCTCTCTGCGACGCATGCCCACTGCTGCAATGGTTCATCTTATTTCAGCCTTAAATGAATAGAGCTGAGGACCGCACACTGGAACCTTTCAACTGAAAGCCAAAGTATTTTTTTTTTCTCCTTTCAAGTTGTTTCGTCAGATATTTTGTCACTGTAACCAAACATCTACAATCCAGGGAGAAGCGGGCTAGTTCTCGGCTGCTACTGCTGTCCTCAGGGCTCACTTTCACGTGGACTTTGCCTGTTCCTTCCTCTGAGGCCACGCCTTTGTGGCTGTGTGGCCTGGGAGTCTGTGAAAGACAACCCCAGTGAGGACCAGGCCCACGTGCTCTGAGCTTGTGTAGGCTCAAGCCTTCAACTGGCTTTCATGTTAGTCCCTAACTGTCCCCAAGCCGAGCTTAGTTTCCTGAATTCTTCCAGTGGCCAAAGCCCGCAGCTCACTGAGAATCCATTAGGGCCCAGGCACACTATCTGGGAACCATGTGCGAGTTCATTTCTTCTCAGAATGTTAGGTCCAATTTTCCACACGAGTGTTTGGGGCTCAGAAACGAGAAGTCGGTCTCCTAAGGTTCACACAGCTAGCCAGTGAGGTGGTCAAGACTTCAAGGAGCAACTGTGAGGCACAGGTCGTGAGAAAGCGTGTTTCTGATCGGCTGCCAGGGGTCTGTTGAGCAAGCCTGCAGCTACTTTGGGAATGAGAGTGTACAGGGTCTATTTAAGCTGGTGGCCTCCTCAGAGACTAGGCAATCAAGTTCAGTGAAGATGAAGAGGGCTTGGTTCCTGCCCGGTCAGGCATATGGGAAGTTTATTAGTTTTGATGTCACCAAATGCTTGAGAAGAAAACAATAGTTTTGAGGGGAATCACGGTAGGAGGGCAGGGGATGAGTGGAGGCACAGGGTCAGCAAAGGGAGCTGCTGGGACACATGGCACTCGAGTCCGGAAGCAGAGAGGGAACAGGAAGTGGGCTTGGGTCATGGAACCTCAAGACCCATCGCCAGTGACTTCTTCCTTCAGTAAGGCTCCGCCTCCTGTGGACCAAGAGTTTGCATACATGAGCCCACATGGGACATTGTCCATTCAAACCATAACATCCAGCAACAGGAGGGACCTATGTATGGGAGGAGAGGAGAGGAGCCAGCGCCAAGATGTATCCAGGCTTGGGCCTGCCTGGGAAGCTGGGGATCAATTCACGTTACACTTGGGAAGACCCAAGTTTCAGTCTCAGCACAGCCTCTGACTGGCTGTGTCTGGTTGAACAAATTCCTAAACATTTCTGAGCCTCAGAGCTTTGGGATATGGGAGGAAATGAAGGCTATTTCATATGTAGAATATACCCTATAACTGACCCACCTGCTCCCCAAATGACCTCACATTCATTGGGTGTGTGGAGCCATGCAGTCATCTATGTGTGGCCATACACACACACACACACACACACACACACACACACACGCACATGTGGAAGCTAAAGAACAATCACCACTGCAATGGCTAGTTCTAATGGTCAACTTGACAATCTAGAATCACCTGGGAGGGGAATCTCAGTGAAAGATTGTCTAGGTCAGATTGGCCTGTAGGATGTCTTGATTTTTAATTAATGTAGAAAGACTCAGCCCACTGTGGGCAGCATCATCCCCTAGGCAGAAAGTCTTGGGCTTTATGAGTATGGAGTTGTAGCAAGCACCCATACATTTATTTCCTCTCTACTCTTGACTGTGGATGTGACTAGCCCCATCATGTTCCCACCTTGACTTTCCCACAATAATGAGTGGTAACCTGGAATTGTAAGATTAATAAAGTTTCTCCTTAATGTTAGTTGTGTCATCATATTTTTTATCACAGTAATAGACAAAACTAGAACAGTCATTCATCTTATTTTCTTTAAGATGTATTTATTTTTTGTCTGCATGTACACCATGAGCCTAGTGCCTGTGGAGGTCAGAAGAGGGCATCAGATACTGTGGAACTGGAGTTAGAGATGGTTGTGAGCCACTGTGAATCTAACCATGACCCCTGACTAATATACACACTGTGATATAATATATTAAGATGTACAGCATTTAGGCATATGGCCATGCTCATAAATATAATGCTTACTGTGATGGTTATTCTTGGTTGGCAACTTGACTAAGAATGAACTAAAACCCAAGTGACTGGGTACACCTATGAGAGTTTTCTTTTTTCTCAATGAAATCATTTGACATGAGAAGACCCACCTTTAATATAGATTTTTGAGGTGGAAAGAGCCATTTTTAATCTGGGTTACACCTTCTGCTATCAGCCTATACAAAGCACATGGAAGGAGGAAGCTTTTGCTTTTTGCCTGCTCTTACTCTCCTGATAAGTCAATTCTCACTGGTATTAGAGCACACGACTTCAGGATTCCAGCATATACTGAAGAACAGATGAGACATCCAGCCTTGTAGACTGAACAACTACTGGATTCTTGGACTTTCCATTGATAGACAGTCATTTTGAACTAGCTGACCATACATAATCCATTCTACCTATGTATGTATGTGTGTGTATGTATGTATGTATGTATGTATGTATCTATCTATCTATCTATCTATCTATCTATCTATCTATCTATCTATCTATCACAAAATATTTCCTATCCACTCACATTGAGGCAGTGAGAGCCAGTGATTGGAGGGGAGAGAGGAGGAGGTGCTAAGAGAAGGAGGGGTGGAGAGAGCGGCAGTGAGAGGCCAGTGATTGGAGGGGAGAGAAGAGGAGGAGCTAAGAGAGGTGAGGGGTGGAGAGAGAGGGTAGGGCCAGACGAGCAGAGCAGAGTGGGAGACATGGATATCCAGATGGCTTCAGACATATTTCTGGTGTTTTGGAGAGGTTAGAAATATTGGGATAAGACTTTATCATTGTAAATTGGTACTATATAATTGGGAGTTTTAGATACATAAATATATTTGGTTAACTATTTAAGAGTCATGCTTTACTGGATACTTGGAAGGAGTTGTGCAGAGGCCTGGAGGGGCAGTACTCATTTCAATTATTACCCATTACATCTATCTATCTATCTATCTATCTATCTATCTATCTATCTATCTATCTATCTATTGTCTATACATTCTGTTCTGTAGAGAATTCTGACTAGTACAGTTACCTTTGTAACAGAGGCTTTAAAGAGGTCTAGCCACTGGATAGATTAAGTGACAGGCAGTCAACTTTAGAGAGACAATAAACTTCCATCAAATTCTGAACATGCAGGCCCCTGGATCTTGGCATCTCTGTCTACTAGAACTATAAGCAAGAAATTCTTGTTTGGGGCTGGAGAAATGGCTCAGCGGTTAAGGGTACTGACTCTTCTTCCTGAGTCCCTGAGTTCAATTCCCAGCAACCACATGGAGGCTCATAACCATCTGAAGTGGGTGCCTGAAGACAGCTGCAGTGTAGTCACATACATACAATAAATAAAATCTTAAACAATTGTCTTGTTTTTTTTTCTAAAGAAAGAAATTCTTGTTTATAAACCACCTGACCTAATTATAGTAGACAGATTAGACCAAGACAGTCAGTCACCAGCATGAACAAGGTAGGTTTCAGGGGGTCGATGTCTTCTGACTACAACTTGAGGGGTGTGTGTGTGTGGGGGGAGGGGATGGCTCAGTGAGTGAGGTGCTTACTGTGCGGGAATGAGGAACTGATGTCGGATCCCTAGCACACATGTAAGAATCGAGCTGCAGTGGCATGTGCTCACGTTCCTGTAATCCCAGCCCCGGGGAGGAGAGGCAGGAGGATTCCCTAGTACTTGGTGCCTGGCCAGTCTAGCCAACCCAGTGAGCTCCAGTTTCAGGGAGAGACCGTGTCTCAAAAAAAAAAAAAAAAAAAAAAAAAAAAAAAAAAAAAAAAAAACAAAAAAAAAAAAAAAACGAGGTCAAGAGCAACCTCTGCTCACATGTCACACACATGCACATGCCCCTCCCCAAACACGTACATACAAATACATGAATGAATAAATAAATACATCTAAGCAAGACGAGGGAGGGGGACCAGATGGCTATCTGGCGGGAGGAGATTCTAGGTAAATGAACAGCCAAGGGGAAGGCCCCAGGGACTTCTTCCAAATAGATGGCAGGTTACCTGAGAGCGGGGGTGGGGGGTGGGGGTGTAGGGTGGGGGTGGGGTGGGGGATTTGATTTCCTTCCAAGCCTTGCACCTACTGTGCTTGGTGTAGGGTGGGAGAGGGCCCTTGAAGTGTTTGTTGCACAGAGGCGCCTTTAATCTCCTGGCGCTGAAGTCAAGACTAGCCAGCTGGGAAGGTTGTGTTGCAGATCTCTGGATGCGGTCTCTAATCTAACCCTGACCCCCACCCCCACCCCCACCCCCACCCCCGTGGGAAATAGGTCCTGGACTCAGGCTCTATTTCTTCCCCTGCATCCCATCTGCGCCCTTCCCCGCAGCCCTCCCAGGCAGCCCACATGCCACATGTGGCCGTCCTCCGACTTGGAGTCCTTATCATGGCTCCCTTTTATGTCGGTGCCAAGCTAAACATACTTGGGGCCTGTTATGGGTTTTTTTTTTTTTTTTTTCATATTTCCTCATGAGTCACTCTCCCCGGCTTTTAAATCATCCCTCCCCCTTGTGAATGGTTGGCAAGAAGCGGGAGCCCAGTTCTCAGCTTGGAGACACAAATACGCTTGGCACTCAGGCGAGGGCTGTGGCCAGATGGTCTCCCACCCACCTCTCCTAGAGCTAGGCCTCCCCCCCCTCCTCCCCTGCCTGGGGGACATCGGGCTCAGGGCCGCCTGCCGGGCCAGAGTGCCTCCTGCTCTGGAAAGAGCTTCCGCTCCTGGCTTGTGCAGTTTCTCTGGAGGGATCTCCGACTGACTTAAAAATAAACTACAGTGCGTCCCATGGTTCAAAATAGCTAGAAAAGAGGACCTGGCATGCTCTCTTTGTGAAGAACCGTAAATATCTGAGGTGATATGAGGATTATTCAGGTTCAACTGTTGTGTGCTGCACACATCTATTGGAGGATCTTATTGTACATCTACGTGTTCACTAAAAATAGCGTGTCTATGCCCACCCAGCAAATGTCCTCACGCCTATCTTGGTGCCAGTCTGCTCACACCGAGGCTGCAGAAATGATCAAGTGACGTCCTTGTGCTCACGTAGAACTTACATCATCTCGAGGAAGTTGTCATCACTGTGATTCTTGCTGCCAGGATGCCGGGACTCGGTAACCACCCTCCCCGCAGAAATACCGTGGTGCCGCTGCAGCGGATTGCTACTTTGAAATGAGCAGACCGAGTTGGGCTTTCCCGTACATTTTTATGAGCCTTTCCCTTACTCTCCTGCTGGAAAGAGAACAATATAAACAGGGAGAGAAGGAGAGAAACCTTAGTTTCAGAGTGGCTTGAGAAACGGGGGGCCCAGCTCTGCGGGGCAGAAGAGAAATCCAACCACTCCAGCATTGGCTGAAAATCTGCTGTGTTCCACCCAGGCATGGGCTTGAGAGCTGGGACCCAAGGGATGAAGAGGGAAAGAAAAAAAAATTAAGATTGGAATGGTCAGGTACTTTTAAGGGCATTCTTGGTGTAGGCTGCCAAGAAAGGGACAGCACAGGGGGTGACAGAGAGGGAAAGGCTCAAGAAACAAGAATGCGAGGGACAGGACAGGGCTGGGGATAGAGTAGGTAGGTAGCGTGCCTTCCTAGCGCTCTACGGGCTGGGTTGGAGCTTCAGCACGGCATAAAGCCAGCGTGGTGGCATAGATCTTTGATCCTGGCACACGGGAGGTGGAGGCAGGAGGATGAGAAGTTCACAATCATCCTGAGCTGCATAAGTGAGCTCAAGGCCAGCCTGGACTATTCAATCCTCCCTTAAAAATGGCGAGCGAGCTGGGCGGTGGTGGCGCACGCCTTTAATCCCAGCAGAGGCAGGCAGATTTCTGGGTTCAAGACCAGCCTGGTCTACAGAGTGAGTTCTAGGACAGCCAGGGCTACACAGAGAAATCCTGTCTCGAAAAAACAAAATAACAACAACAACAACAACAACAACAACAATAATAATAAAAATAAAATAAATGGCGAGTGACAGACAGGTATGGCTTCAAACCTTGACTTGCGCCTTACCCACGAGACAGCCTTAGCTAATTAAAGAGACTGGCCGAACTTGAGGCTTCTAACCTATGAAACGGAACTGACAATGTCAGCCTCACCTGTTGCTTGCTGGAAGGGGTTAATGATTGCACACCTTCTCTGCTACTTCCAGTGTGGTCTATAGGACCACAGACAGCATCTGCCTCATCATAACTGTGAGAAATGCAGAGTCCCAGGTCGGGACGGACCCCTCTGAAACACTTAAGATCCTGGGGGATTGTGGGTCTGAGGAACCTCTCTGTAGGGGAGTGTGGCATCTTATTTTTATTTTTGTTTTGTTGGGACAGAGTTTCTCTGTGTAGCCTTGAATTCAGAGATCTGCCTGCCCCTGCCTCCCTGAGTGTGGGGATTAAAGGGGTGCTTCCTGCTAGGTGTATGGTCACAGCAATAAGAAAAATTTCCGCCCACCTGAGTGGCTACAACAAAATATCAGAAGCTGGTTGAACTTTAATTTCTTATAACTCTGGAGCTGTTGTGATTTGAATACTGCCAGAACCCAAGTGTTGTACAGCTCCATTTTCTGAGTGAGACAGCCACCATCTTTATCAGCTCCGTGTGCCTACTTGTAAGAGCACACCATGATGGGGCCTATGAATTGTCGACATCCCTTCAGAGGAGGGAGTATGGAGATTCATCAGCCCCTCATCCGATCCTCCTGCCACCCCTTCAAGCCATTTGTATGTAGTTCTGCTCTAATTACACATGGCCTTGGAGTCTTGGAAAGGGCTCCATTACTGTTCTATTGCTGTGAAGAAACACCAAAATGGGAACCAAGTTGGTTTCTATGAGCCCATGGGGGGTGTGTGGGGGTGTTTATTCTCATCCAGTTCAAACAGCTAGAGTGTATAGGATATGGCTTGGGAATAGTACTGAAAATCAGGGAGTGGGGAGCCACCAATGAAGCTAAGGGGAAGCCCTCCTCCATGCTGGGTGAGGACTTTCTAGTGTGGCCACTGCTAATTGTGTGTTAATTACCCACAATCCTATTAGCAAGTCATGTATACTCCATAAGCAAGCTCAGGAAATTTGTTGGTTTTCCAGGGTGATCTTAGCTGGAATTGAAGTTTGGCTTGCTGTTGGAACCTTGGGAAGAGGAGGGTAGATTTTGTTAACATCTATGCCAAGGAAGGAACTGTCTGACACAGGGGAAGAGTTTGTCTCTTGCTTTGTTAGTGGATAGGAAACAGTTACAAGCTTGGTCACAGCCGAGGTGATATTCAGAGCCTCGGTGCTCCTCTTCCCTATGGTGGGTCCTTTCAACAGTGACTCAGTTGCTTTGGCACTAGGAACTGTGCAGGTGTTCATAGTGTGCCTTCGGGAGCATCCCACGTGCACAGTGACTGAGACCTTGACCTTGATCTGTTGTGGATTACAGTCAGTGACATTCACTTGAGACACATGGATATCCAACATCTAATCAGTGGGGGAGTGATTGGTCTACCAAGCCGGTCTTTGTAGAAATGTGTCCTGAAACCATTGTGGTGATGTCGTGTGACATGCAGCTACAGTGAAAACCTGTGGTGCCTTGTATATGTTATACTGAATGGATTCTGATCTTGGGTCTCTTTTCCAACCTAGAATCCTGGGAATCTTTCAAAGAAGAGAAAGATGAGTTCTAATCAAATGCAAACATGATGACCAGAGACTCCAAATGTCTAAGAAAGCCAGCCTATAAGGTGTGTGATTAGATGTCTAGGTCCAGGCTACTTATATATTCTTGAGTGTGTGTGTGGGGGGTGCATGTGTGTGTGTATGTAAAGGCTAGAGGCTGCTACTGAGTCTCATCTTCAATTTCTTTCCACCATATTTTTCCAAGATAGGCTCTCTCTCTCTCTCTCTCTCTCTCTCTCTCTCTGCGCCTTGATTTCACCCATTCGGCTACACTTGTTATCCAGCAAGCTCAAGATTTCTGCTGAGCCTTGTCCTCAGTCCCTGGAAATCTTTGAACTCTCTGTGCCTGGGGCCTTTCCCTGTCAACTAGGGCTCATGACGTCATTTCCTTACCTGATCCCTGGGCCACTGAGAGAGTAGCTGAGAAGGTCAGGGAACACTCTAAGGAATGTGGCAGCAGTTGGTCCATGTAGAGCAGATGTGACAAATAGCGGTTTGTTGATCACCTAGACTTATCCCCTGGGGGAGGGGATACTGTCAGCCATGCAGGACCACACAAGGACTGCATTCAGGTGGCACAGAACGAACAAACAAAGCAGAGAATGAGCAACAGACTTTGTAGTTGTGAGAGGGAGAGGAGGCCCAATTCCCAGGAGAGGGTGTGATCTGCTTGCTTGTATTATAGCAGAGACAGAACTGAAACTCCCTGCTCAGGGCTAAGCTGGGACTGCACCTGGTCTCCTCAGCGCATGAGGTCAAGGGCTGGGTCCTGGTGCATGGGGATGAGGTTGGGAAAGGAGCCCAGTCCTTAGATGCCTCAGCACCTTCCCAGTCTTTCTGGACGTCACCCGAGCCTTGCTTCTCAGCTCTGTTTCCACAGCAGGGACACTTTTTTTTTGTTTGTTCTACACCCTGGAAACCACACAGGATCAGGTCTCCTTACCACACACCCAAGATCCTGTTGCAATCCATGGGTTGTGTGGAACTCAATGTGCTGTCTCTTTCCAGGGCCTAGGCATCCCCTCCCCTCTGCCTGCACCCCCCCCCCGCCTCCCTGTGACACAGATTTGTGTAAGAGGAGGTTTTCGATAAACATGGGTGACCAAAATTTCTTCATGGGCTATGATCATGCCAACGCAGTTTTACTTTTTGGGCTTATACAGAGCCCAAGATACGGTGGCTGAAGGCCCAGCTCCTTATTATGCTGGGCTTCCCAGGACAGTGGTTAAGGCTCTAGTCTTGGAGGGTACAGCCAGCTATTATCACCCAGATATTTGGGTCATTATTTTTGTCTTCTGCCCAGGTTGATGGCTAAAGCGTGGGGCTCAGGAGAGCAGCAGTAACAAGAAGGGTCCTTGCTCTGAATTGAAGCTTCTCTTGATCTTGTTAGCACTGGGTGGTTAATACTTACCTTTGGACCTGCACATGTGCTATATGTAAAGTCTTAGCACTGGTCCGTTAGGTGATGGAAAGCCGAAAAGTCCTGTACAAATACACACATGCTTGTGGAGAAGACCCAGGACTCTTGTATGACTGCACAGAAAGAGGTACAGTCCTGAAAAGCAGCCTTAATTTCCTACTCGTTTCTGTTTAACACGAGAAAAGAGGCCTTAAATAGTCTTCAGTCTTTAGTTGCAGGTCAAATAAACACATGTGCGCTGGCTCATGCCTGGTGGAGGGCTGTCTTTGGAAATGAAGACAGGGTCAGCTTTGTTCTCACAATCTCTCTCTGCAGAGCGAATCAATCCCAATGGTTTTAAATGACACCAATCATGAATAGCTTCTGGCCTTGAAATCTGCATGGGGCTCAATGGGGAAGTCTGAGCTCCGCTCCATGGGATGTCTCCTGGATTGGTTGGGCAGAGACTGGAGGGGCTGCTGTCAGGATTGATGTCAGGTGGGTATTGGATAACTTGATCCCCCAACACCCTTACAGATTCCTCCATGAAGCCCATGTCTCCTTAGAGCATAATGGTTGCGAATGCCTTGAGGCAGAACTATGTAGAAGTGCCATTGCACCTATGACCAAGTCCTAGAAATCAAACAGTAAGATTTCTGCTTTATTTTAATCACATGGGTAGACATACAGGGTTGCATGTTTTGAGGGGCAGTGATGCCTCTGTCTTAAGGTTCTGGAAGAACCTTAGAATGAGAAATAAAGTAACTTCCCTGAGCAATCCCACATGTCATGTTGGGCACGGCTTGGAACCTGGGAGTGTTGGTGGCAATGCTCATTCTTTCTCTGGTCACTTGCTTTTGGTTTCCTTGAGTATCGTTTTCTTTCTTTTCTATGTTTGTAGACTAGCCTTTTCTAGTCTTTGGCTCCTGTGGTGGTTTTTGATGGGTGCTTATATTATAGTTCTGGTGTCTGCTGAGAGGGACTCTCCTAATCTCAATTTCCAAGAGAGGGAGCTAGTACCGAGGCTTGCTTGGTAAAGCGCTTGTCTGGAAAGCATGAGGATCCAAGTTTGATCCTGACCCTCTTGTAAAAATTTGGGTGTGCCTGTAATCCTATTGCTAGGGAGGTGAAGAGAGGTAGAGCCTTGGAGCCTATTGGCCAGCTAGCCTTACAAAATCGGTAAGCTTCAGGTGCAGTGAGAGACCCTGTCTCAAAAACTAAGGTGAAGTATGGTCCAAGGAAGACGGGCATTGTTGACCCTGGCCTCCACATGCAAGCATGTTCACACACACACACACACACACACACACACACACACCGCCAAAAGTATGAAAGGGGCAGGGAGAGAAAGCACACTTGTTGGCTTAGATCTGATCAGAGTCCATTCCCAGACCAACCAGTTCTAATCAGGGTCCTTGTCATGAAGCAAAATGCAAGCCTGTCAGGAGCATTTCTGTGAAATGGGCAGGCCTTTTTGTGGATGGTGAAACAGGGTCAGAAGAGAAGGACTAATCACAGACTCTTAGTGCCGCTGACCTCTCTGGGATGGCTGGTAAAGGAGTATTTTGATTTGGGCTGAGCAGGAATGAGAGAGAGAGAGAGAGAGAGAGAGAGAGAGAGAGAGAGAGAGAGAGTGTGTGTGTGTGTTTATGAGGAGAGCATATGTTGTTCGTTGCCCTTATGAGATCAAACAGGAAGAAATGGCCTTAATTAAAATAGAAGAATCTTTGACTAGACTTTGATGGATCTGCGTGAGACCATCTGGTCTACCCCTTCTGTCTTCAGTCAGTAAAATAGTTATGTCCTTGGATGAGAAGATTGAGCTGAGATTAGCAACTGGCTGAGACTAGACAAGAATCAAACTCCCTTGCTTCTCGGCATGATCGAACAGGATAACAGTATAATGCAAGAACTGTTGAGGATTTATGTGGCAAAAACTCAACTCAAACAAACTTAAGGGGAGAAAAAAAAACAAAGAAAAGAAATATAAATCTGCTGTGGTCTGGCTCAGGCATGGCCATTTCTGGGTCAGGGGATTCAGGAGAACTTTCTCTTATCTATTTACTAACCAGGATGGACATTGATTGCTTAGCATCTAAGTGGGGAGACCAGCATGCTCAGAGTGGCATGGTTATATACTCAATTCAACTTTCTATGAGGCTGGTTCCCTACTGGATCTGTGCCATGCAGGACAGGAGCCACTAGCCCTTGGATGGCTGGGGATTGAGGCCTCATGATTGTGTGGCAGGCGCTTTACCAACTGAGCCCTAGCTCCCTCTCTTGGGAAATGTGGTTAAGAGACTCACTTCAATTGAGGCTGGAGAGTTGTGGCTCAGCGAGTGAAGACACTTGCTGCCAAGCCTGACATCCAGTGTAGACGGAGACCAGCACCTACGAATTGTTCTCTGATCTCCATATGTCCCCTCTCCCCACATTAAAGACGGAATACAAGAGTCTTTTTCAGTACAAAAGGGAACTAAAGCTGATCTAATGACAAAGATCAGGGACAGAGCACTTACTTACAAAGTCTGTGCAACACCTTGGGGACGAATCTAACCATTTGTAAGAATTTTATAAACTTTATTATAAAGCCAAGTGCATGCTCTGCTCTGTCCACTGAGACAGCTGTCATATTATCCGTATTCTGTGGCTGAGTGTCAGTGACAGCTCACCGAGGCCACCGTCATTGGACAGACTGCAGATGGCCTGCATCTGGTCTCCTTTCTTGTACATTGAACCTTCGTACCGTGAAATGACCATCTGTGGTTGTGGCAGCTATAGGCGATCCCTCAGAGACTCATCGTTTGGTGACGTGGAGATGCTGTGTGAAGCCGTTAGTCGGGGAATAGGATTACGTCACACCTGGGTGTTAGAAAAGATGCAAAGGCAACTTGTTCATCTGGGAATAAAATTACGTCATACCTAAGTGCTAGAGGCATGATTACATCATACCTAAGTGCAAAGGCAACTTGGCTGCTTATATGGTTCAGGGCCTGCTCTCTTCTTTCGTCACTGAATTACATTTGATCTCAGAAATGGAACTGGGACTGCTCTAGAGTTCCTGTGGGGACCCTCTTTCTCACCACTTGACAGTTCTCTGAGTAAATCCCTCTTATTTACAATAGCTCAAGTAAGTTCTGGATAACTTGCCAGTGTTACCAAAGGCATGATGCAGTTAGGGTGTGGGAAAATAAGAAAGAATCAGCTGCTGGGCAGCGAAGGGCACGCTTACATTTAGCATTCCTTGTGAGAGACCTCTGTCTGTCTGTCTGTCTGTCTGTCTGTCTGTCTGTCTGTCTATCCTTAAGAAGCTATCAATACCCAGAAGGAAACATTTGTCCAGCTGAAGGTGGAGGATGGACTAGCCTATCGTATTAGATGTGGTACTTACTCAGTGGTCCATGCACCGATAGGTGCTTGACTAGAAAGAAAATGGCCCTAGGTGTCTAAATTATGTCATTTGATGGCCTTCAGCCTCCTTGGGTGCTTGCTGAAGTATAACTAGTCTTGTGTTTGTTAAGATTCTTTAGTTTCGCAGCCGGGCGGTGGTGGTGGCGCACGCCTGTAATCCCAGAACTTGGGAGGCACAGGCAGGCGGATTTCTGAGTTCGAGGCCAGCCTGGTCTACAGAGTGAGTTCCAGGACAGCCAGGACTACACAGAGAAACCCTGTCTTGAAAAACCAAAAAAAAAAAAAAAAAAAAAAAAAAAAAAAAAAAGATTCTTTAGTTTCTATGTGATAGGAACTCAAGTGAACTCACGCAAACAACAAAATGAAAAAGAAATCTGCTGTGGTCTGACTCAAGAATGGTCACATCTGGGTCAACCTTCTAAGGTAGTAATTTCCTACTGGCTCTGTCTATGACAGTAGCCATTAGCCATGTGTGGCTACTGAACACCGGACTATGACTAGTGTTATGGAAGTCAATTTTGGATTATGTTTAGTTTTAATTTTTAAGCTTAAATTTACATTAAATAGCTACTTGTGGTGACTGACTATCGCATCAGAGGGAGCAGACTGAGGAACCCAAATGATATTGTCTCAGCAGGATATGCTTTGATTGGCCCTCAGCTCCCATGACTCGGACTGAAGTAATTTTTCAATTGTGTGTGTGTTTGAATCTGTGAGTGCTGATGCCTTCAGGGGCCAGAAAATGGCTTCAGATCCCCTGGAGCTGGAGTTACAGGCGATTATGAACTGCCAGAGACTGGAATTGAACTTGGGTCCTCTGGAAAAGCAGTACATGTTCTTAACTGCTGAGTCATTCTCTAGCAACCTGATTTTATTATTATTATTAACTATCATTATCATCATCACCATCATCATCGTCATCTTCATCTTAACAATAAATCTAACCATGACTAGCCATGCTGACATGTTGAACAGTGACTTTTGTATTTCTTCTTTGCATTTCAGTTTGGAGAGAGAGAGAGACAGAGACAGAGACAGAGACAGACAGAGACAGAGACAGAAAGACAGAGACAGAGAGAGGAAGACAGAGAGAGGAAGACAGAGAGACAGAGACACAGAGACTGATTAAAAGAAATCAGAGAACCGAGTCCAGTGTTGGAGAAAGGCCCAAGCCTGGCAGATAGCTAGGCATGAGATATCTAAAAATAGAGTGGAGGCTGATTAATGACTGTCTTTAAAATAGAGATCAAACCCAGAGGATGTTCGGACAAGACTGGCATGTTCTCCTCAGGGACTTCGTGCTTCTCAAAACTGAGTTACCCAAGAGTTTGGCCCGAGTAACTGTCTCGTGTAGTGCCTGGCTGCAGGCTCTGGGGATTGAAGGGCTGGCTGGTGGCTCCTGTCTGGTCAGCGCCTACAAGTAACTGTCCTCAACCTTCCGAGACCCCTTGAAGGCCAGGACAGGATGGGCCAGCTTTTTTCTTTTTTCTTTTTTTACTTCTGGGAAGCCTGTCCCTGTGTGCTTAGCCTAGGGTTTGGACAAAGTTGCTCCAAGCAGTTAGATGTCAGGATCCTGGAATTATTTATTAGCTTCTATGTTTTGTTATCATTCTGTGTAGTAGACCTTTATCAACAGGTCAAAACAGGAGCGTGTGGGGGTACCAGATACTAATGGTTTACAAGAAATCACAGTTTATAAATGGAGAATAGAGATTTGAACCCTGATACTTGGTGACTTGCCTACTACCCACAGTGTTCTCATTATGGTCACAGTCTCCCACCCATACACCTCCATTTTTTATGTGCATGTGAGATTGGAACTGTCTAACCACAAGGTATGTGGGAATCGGGAACCCCAGATCCTAGCCTGGGCTCTACACCCAGTGTTCACTGTGGCTTTGGGATTATTATTCCCAAATAATGGAATAACCTCAAACATGCCAGGGTTATTCTTGACTGCCCAATCCTCCCGCCTCCACTTCCCAGGGGCTGGACTCACAGACCTTTCCTCACGCCACACACATTTTCTCAATCTGAGGACACCGGGGCCATACCTGGAATCACCAGCTTACAAAGCAGCAAAGTCTGAATTCAATGCTGCATCTTTGGTTACAAAATGCTCCCCCTGCCCAGGCCCCATCTAACGGATCATCTGATGCTCATATAAAGTAGTAGGCCTGAAATAGGTCAGGGCTATCTTTGGGGGGGAGCTGTGGGGTACACAGAGTGTTGTCAGTGGTGGCCTATTTGGCCTGCCTTACTATAGGCACAGTTTTTAAGCTTCAGTTACATGATGGGCCATACACGACCCACTCTATATACATTTTCCTCCCCCTCCCCTCCTGCCTCCCTTCTCTCCCTCCCTTTTTGCCTCTCTCCTTCCCTCCCTCTATCTTTTCCTTCTTCCTTTCCTTTCTTTCTTGAGACAGGGTCTCATGCAACAGAGACTAACCTCAAACATGCCAGGGTTATTCTTGACTGCCCAATCCTCCCGCCTCCACTTCCCAGGGGCTGGACTCACAGACCTTTCCTCACGCCACACACATTTTCTCAATCTGAGGACACCGGGGCCATACCTGGAATCACCAGCTTACAAAGCAGCAAAGTCTGAATTCAATGCTGCATCTTTGGTTACAAAATGCTCCCCCTGCCCAGGCCCCATCTAACGGATCATCTGATGCTCATATAAAGTAGTAGGCCTGAAATAGGTCAGGGCTATCTTTGGGGGGGGAGCTGTGGGGTACACAGAGTGTTGTCAGTACAACTTGTGGTGTTCTTTTTCAGAAGATACTCAGGGATGGTCTTTATGGTTGGAGTGGTTCATGGGCCCAGAGAAACTCACTGTGCCCACTTAAGCTGTTAAAGGGAGAGCTGAGTTTTTTGTTTGTTTGTTTGTTTTTTGTTTTGTTTTGTTTGTTGTTGTTGTTTTTGAGACAGGGTTTCTCTGTGTAGCCCTGGTTGTCCTGGAACTCACTCTGAAGACCAGGCTAGCCTCGAACTCAGAAATCCACCTGCCTCTGCCTCCCAAGTGCTGGGATTAAAGGCGTGCGCCACCACTGCTCATCCTGAGGTTGTTGTTGTTGTTGTTGTTGTTGTTGTTGTTTTGATCGGCTCTGTACACCATCTCCTCCCCACTCAGTCCCCAATGGAGTGGGACAGAGAAGGAGACCGTGTTGGTCTCCAGGCACTGCAGAGGTTTACAGTCCCTCTTTTCCCTGCTGGCTCACAGTAGGTTGCTTCCTGGTCATCCCCCTGCCCCACCCTTTAATTTTCTATTTTGAGGCTCCCTCTGTGGCAGAGAGAATTCACTTTGTCTCTTGAGGACACCAGTCCCCGTTTAAGCAGTCTCCGATAACAAATGCTCTTTTTCTTTTCACGGGCTAAAAAGTTGTGTGAACGTTATGCAACCGCGAGTTCTGAGCAGAATCGGAGGGACACAAACGCGAGTTCTGAGCAGAATCGGGAGGGAGCGAGTCCGACGGGCTCCCAGGCCCTTCGGTGGGGGCCGGGGGAGCGGTGCGGGGGGCGGGATACGGCCCGGCTGAGCCAGTGGGGACAGACAAGGCAAGGGGGGTTAAGGACAGACTCAGCATCCAGGGGCAGGAGATCAGCAGCTCCCAGACACTCCTAGAAGCTGGGGTGGCTTTACCTGGAGCACGCGGCAGCCTGAGGTGGGTAAGGCACATTCAAAGAGTCTCAGCTCTGGGAAGTGCAAGCATGGGAAGGAAGCTCTGAATGCTGAGAACTGTCATGGCCGCTGACCTGAGCTAGAGGCTTCCAAACAGGATGGATGGTCCTTCCTCTGAAGACGAGAAGATAGCAGCCAGATGCTTGTCACCAATCAATGGGCCACCCTCCGTTCGGAACTTGGTTTGCTCTGGCTTAAGCATTCAGCGCTGTGTCTTCACAGGCCACAATTCCCCAACCAGCTGGACACAGTGGGTGGGGTTGGAGGGATGAAGCAGTACCCCACTCAGGAAGCATTACTCCTCTCCAGGGTGTCTGGACACCATGCCTTAACCACGAGGTGATCCTTGTGAGCATGGGTTTCAGGACCAGGCATACCTGGCTTTGCTTCTTATTATTTTGGGAGGAGTTTTTTTTTTTTTTTCTTTCACACTTTTTACTTTCTTTTATTAGATACCTTTTTTTATTTGCATTTCAAATGCTTTCCCCTTTTCTCATTTCCCCTGTTAGCCTGTGGAATTTTACTAACAATCCCAAGAAGTAGACATGATGGTTGTATCTACTTCATAAGAGGAGCTGAGACCCTGAGGATAGTGAAGATGGGAAAATGATGTCAACCCATCGCCCGGACTTCCCATCCAAACTCAGCTTAGCCCGAATCTGAGATGCTCCTTCTCTAAAGTCCTTGTGGAAATCTGGCCCCACCAACCCCAGCATTCATCGCCGCTCTGGGTTGTGTGCAACTAGATGGAGAAATGAATCACAATAGAGCCCCTTGGCTCGCCTACCTCCCGCTTCCCGACCCCCAACAAGCGTCTCTCCCTCTTGATATCCAGACTTCGATATGATTTGGACCGTAAATGTCCCCGGAAGGCTCTTGTGTTCAAGGCTTGGGCATCAGCCAGCAGCCTTTGCGGGAAGTGATTGGATTTTGAGGGCTCTGATTTAGTCAGTGAATGGATCCTTTGATGGATTAGTAATATGGCAGCATTATTGGGAGGTGAGGCTCATGGAAAGGAGTTTGTTACCACTGAAGGCATGCCCTGCAAAGACATCCCTTGCCCTGTCCCCTTCCTGTCCCTGACTCCTGTCTGCCATGAGGTGAGCCCCTCCCTCCACCACAGGGTCCTACCAGGACACACTACCTCATCATACTCTACCCTGAAGCAACAAAACCAACTGACCAAGGACTCAAACCCGGAGAATCGTCAGCCAGGCATTTTGTCACAGTGACACAAGGCGACGGACACACAAATTCCTTGTCTCTGAAGTAAAGACATGAATCACATCCAGTCTATCGAGAGGAAGAAGAGCCCATGCAGCCACCGGTCAAATGACTTCAAATGACCAAAGCCAAGGCAGTCAGCGCTCATTTGTTTGGAGTGGTTGGTCCTTTCCACCATCTTGTCTCATGTCTTGGAGTGGGAACCATCCTGATATCTTCAGGTCATTTAGAGATAAGGCTCAAAACAAAACAAAACCCTCACTACCTATCACAAAGGATTATAAAGCTTGACCTTGGGCATAGTGGTTAAGCTGGACAAGCAGCTGGGATGTAGGGACAGGGGCGAGATGGGGAGAGACCCTGACCCAAGTTTCTAGAATTCTTCATTGATTAGCAGATGATAGTTCCCATAACGAAAGAATGAGGTGGGCTAGCTCTCAGCACACGGGATGGGTGTATGTCCTCAGAACATTCCTCTGTTTAATCCTTGCTGGTCCCTGATCTTCGACTGAGGGACCTCCCTGGTGTCATTTCTGTCCCTGCTCAGCTTCCCCTACCATGCTCCGAGATGTCTACACTTGCCCATGGAATGCAGTTCACAGGCTTCTGCTCCGGAGTCAGCTGGGGTAATGTGTCTAAACTCAGTTGCCAGGTCATTCTGGCAACTATCCAGTGAGACAGTGTTTACTTAGCACAGCATTCAAAGCTAACTCATCACAAAAAAAACCCAATAGACATTATTGAGTCCCACTCAATGTCTAGTGCGTTAGAAAGTATGGGGGGGGCAGGGTGAGATGGGCCATGGAGAGACTCAGACAGCCTCCCTCCCTCCCTCCTCCTCTTCTTTCTTCCCCCCAAAATCTCAAAAACAAAGTATCCTTTTCTTTGGTTAGACAGCCAGTTGCCCCAGGCCCTGGCAAGGGCAGCTAGTCTCCTGGCCTCCCAGTAGGAATTGCCCTGGAAGACAAGGCCTCACTATGACCTTTCACCTTTTGACCTCTGGGTGAAGGACCATTAACCAAACTGCTTTCCCTACTCCTTTGTGGAGGATAGTCCTTTGTCCAGCTGTCCTCTAAAAAGAAAACGTGTGGAGTGATGGCCTCTATCCCCAGGCTGCATGTGAGCATGGGTCGCCATCTTTGTTTGCATAGTCGTTTATAATTTATAAAAATCCTTTCATGTGTGGGATCTCATTAGGTTTCCAGAGAGGTTATGTTTCTGGCTCAAGGTCACCCAGCTGGCAAATGGCCAGACAGGACTGGCTCCCAGGTCGCTTGATTTCCCAGCTTGCCTCCATCTCTATCTGAGCTCTATATCAGTTGCAGAAGGGATTTAGGGACAATATACAAGGAGAATATACAAGGATAGTTTTGATTTGTCCCATTTCTGTCCCTACATTTCTTACTAGGCAGGTCTTCTATCTAAAACAAGAGGAAGAACATTGCTATTTATATTCAGCTGGCTCCTTCTCTAGATGTGTTGCATAAGTTATCAGACTGGTTTCAATTTTGTTCCCATGGGAAACTCATGAAATGGGCATTCTTTCTGTTCTATGAAGAAATCTGTCTGATGGCCAGGAATGCACCTACAGTCACATGGCTGTTGAGTGGGGGAGCAGGGACGGATATCTCAATCTCCTTAAAGCCACGAAGCATATTCTTTTCCTATCGCCTTGTGTTTCTCAGGTTGTGGGGGTCTTGTAGATATGACTCAGAACAGCTTATGGGTGGCCCTGCAGGTTCATAGTTTTTGACAATAGCAAGGTGGACACAGGGTTTGGAGGAGTTAAATACAAGTTGAGGGTACGCTCTGGCGGTGAAACCCAGCCAACATCTTCTCAAAGCTGACCTCCATAGCTGAGAAACACCAGTGAGAAGTGGGAGTGGGGTCCCTTGGCCAGCAGGTGACTGAGCCTGTGCCAGCCATGTGCACACACCATCGTTATCGCTAACTATGTTCCTCTGGACAGGCTGGCAGAGGAATCGGTGTGACACTGCTTTTTTCTATTTCCCTCCATATTTATCACCCACCTTCATCAATCTAGAGGGAAACAAACTGCGTCATAGCCATTAGGGATATATTCTGTCGTGCTCATAGGAGGGCATCAAGCTCTTCCTCTGAGTCACAGACGGCTTGTTACTTACACAGGGACATAGGTCTGAAGGAACAGTGCCGGTCTCTCTGTTGTTCATCAGCAAGACATTCAACCCCAAAGACAGGGAAAAGTCTAGAAAAGGCTCCCAGTGAAAATGGGTCTCTTAGTATCTCAGCAACACCAAATTTCACCCAGCAAGTCTGTAGTGATGAATCACTTCTTATGAGTTAGGAAAGGAACCCACTCATATTAGCTTGGATTCAACTCAGTGACACAGATCCACAGGGATGGTAACTTAACCAAGATGCTACTTATTTCTCCTTCCCATGAATGTCCAGAGGAAGATGGCTTAACATTAGTGTGGGATTGTGAGCTAGAGAGCCCTGGGGTCAGGCTCTTTTTAGTTTCTTATGCATGTCTTTCAGTGTTATCTTTCGGTCTAAGATGGCAGCTGTAGCTCCAGCCATCATATCCATTGTCTCCAAGATGGCAGAAGAGAGATGAAAGAAAGGCAGAGATGGCACCCCAGTGCCACCCCTCCATGCTACTTATGCACGGGTGCTATGGGCCAACCTTGATCATGACCACACTTAGGGAGGCTGTGACTAAGAAGCTGTAACTATGTCTTTACACTGAAAAAGAGCAATTGCAGATGTAATTAAGTCGAGATCCTATTAGACAATGAGTCCAATGAGGCTGGTTGTGTGAGGGTGACAGATAGGGAAAGAGTACCCCATATTACTGGGAAGTCAGAGACCAGTGGGATGCTGACAACATTCAGGAGTTATGTGGAAACAGTACAGATCTCTCTCTCTCTCTCTCTCTCTCTCTCTCTCTCTCTCTCTCTCTCAGAGCTTCTGTAGGAACCTGACCAGATACCTTGAGATTGGCTATCTACCCTCTAGAACTGGTACAAAACTTTAGTGCTATTTATGTCACTCAGCCTGTGGTATTTTGTTATGGTAGGTCTAATAGGCTCATGCAGGTGCACTGGTTCCCTATGGTTTTTGTGATGGAAATGTCTTTCAGTGGCTGGAAGCTCTGATTCTCAGGAAGAAGTAAGCCTTGTTTTCCCTTACAAAGGGAGTGAACTATTGCCCGGTGGCTGTTCCCAGGTTTAATTCAAAGTCACCAAGTTCAATGCAATTTTTATCAACCCCCCTCACCCTCCCTTCCTGTTCTAGGCACCAGGCCAGATCCATGACCCAAGGAAACCAGACAGGACTGAGAAGAAATCTGAGTGGGGGTAGAGGTGGGGCTACCATCTTGGTTCTGGGCTCCTCTACTTTCAGCTGAGATATTTCTGGTCACTGGCTACCTCAGTGCCTTGGCACTGGGAACAGGGAGCAGAGCAGCCCCAGATTCTCAGTTCTTCTGCCAGGGGAGAGTCCAGAGTCGAGGCTGATGTGCAGGAGATCAAGTCTTCTCCCAGTGGGTGCTGAGCCAAGCCGGCTTGGTATTTGAGTTGCTCCATCTGTGGCTGCTTATCTTACTGGGTCAGAGCACGCTGCAGCTACAAAAGCCAAGTCCCAGTGCACTCGGGGACTGGCTGGAGCATCTTGTTCACAAACTCCTGACTCTAGGGGATCACCAACAAGTCTGTGCAGGACTAGAGTGTTTTGTTTCCTTTTTCAGGCATCAGTCCTGTCACCCCACCTACAGTGTGTGGGTACATGTCTGCTGGGAGAACAGATTGTCTTCCCTCTCCCACCACCAGTTAGTTCAAGTATGGCACAAGACCCCAACTGACCCACTGAGCAGGGAATAATGGTTTGAATGACTAGTGACCATTTCTTCACCTTTCCCCCCCATTATGGTGCTTCCCCTCTCCACCCAATCATTGTGTGATTTCTAAGGCCAGCCTAAACTAAGAGATGTTTTTTTCTGGTGCATCCATTTAAGCCTGTACTGCATCAACATGGCATACCAGTTTTTACATGTGTGCATCATCAATGTAACATGCATTAAGATGAAACAAAAGGCCCATGTAGAGTCTTCATACCACCACTAGCATAGAGATATATTATCTCTGCGGGGGGTGGGGAGTGGGGAAAAGTTTGAGGCCCTTACTGTAATAAGGAGGACATATAACAGGAGACAGGTCAATTTTACCTGAGTCAAGGTTCTCAAAGATTATCACCGGGATAGGGTAATAAGTGGGGAGGAAGGAGTTTTCCTCTGGAGTTGAGGAGGATAAAACTGTTGGCTTATGATTCTTTGGTGGCTCCATCTCCTTCACCTGCAAAACCATCAGGGTAGGAGGTAGGAAAGGTTTCAGCCAGGGGCAGGGGCCCTCTACCAGATGCTGCCAGATAGTGAAGTATGGGACCTGGCCAGAAAGTCCAGGGTTTCCATACACAATACCTTTAACCAAGTAGATAGTAGGGAGGTAGAAAGTACCTCCTTCTGGCCACCCCACATTGAAGGCTGGCCACTCTTTGCTGCAAAACACAGTCAGTCTCCCAGACCATACAGTTAAGCTGAAATTCCCTACTAGGTGTTTGGAGTACTTGATGTGTGACTGGACTAGGTTCAGTGAGGTAGAGATGGTGGTCTGCCCCATGGTAGTTCTCAAGGAAAATAGAACAAATAAAACACAAACACAGAGACATGAAAACAAGACTACAGGATGAAAAGAAACCAGAAGGAAGCCAATGGCAGCCTATCCAAAAAAAATGGGCTCTGCCAATCAGAAGGGTCCCGCCAGTCTCCACCAAAGCCTGTGTCAAATTGGTGTTCTCTGACTCCAACTGAAAGTAGTCCAGAGATGGTGGCTTATCCCTGGAACAAGCTCTGCTGGCTGGGAAGAACCTGTAAGAATATCAGAATGGAGCTGTCTCCAACTGAAGGGGGCTGGGGAGTATTCTCTGAGACACCCCCCCCTCCAGCTAGGAAGGAGTTACTAGCACATTTGCCCTACCTCTACTGGCCTCCAGGTTTTGCAGACAAAAGAAAAGCAATCACTCCATATTGAACATGACAAAAGACTACTCAGAACACAATAAAGATAAGATACACAGCACACAGAGGTATGCCTCAACTCACTGATCTGTGGAGTTAATTGCTCTCCAAAAAAAATGCTCTACTCTCAAAAAAAAAACAAAAACAAAAACAATCTCTACTCTAGAGTCAAGGGGGATCCCAGCATTTCCAGCCAATGCACCAAATGTAAGTGTCCAAAATTTGCTAAAGGAAGACCACAGACTCAGATAGTATGCAAAAACAAATAGTGTTTATCCTGAAGAAACAACTAGCATGCTAGGGTCACCATCATTTCAGAGTGGCAACCAAGACAAAGGCATTCAAGTCCCTTTTATAAAAGGACTGCTTAATTGCTTCTGAGATAACAATAGATTTCTAACACCTAGAGCACATTCAAGGAGTTCTACAAACCATTGTGTCATAAGAATATATACACCAAAGGTGCAAAGATAGGAGATAAACTATTGGCTGGGTTTATCTATACAAAACTTAAAGGACAGCTTAGATATGGTTTTTAACTTTCCACGAACCCATAAGCTAGTGACAAATGATGCGTGTTTAGCCAGAAAATTACTCTTAGTGGATGTGCATGTAGACATTCTCTGTTATAAATCTCTTATTCAATTTATAACCTGAATTTGTGTGCAAACTCTTAGTGAACTTTTTACCATGTGATCCTGCACTCTGAAAGTCCTGCAAGTGCTGAGAGCAGAAAGAAGCCTCCCTCCCCTTTTCTTCTGGAGACTTAGAGTCACTCAATTCCCTGTAGAGATAGAACAAAGGCCTGCTTTACCCGGTTTCCTGATGTTTTACTATGAAGTACTAAACTGGAGTCTGCATCTTCTTATCTCAGAGCAACCCAAATAGGCAGATCAGCTGTGGAAGCAAAGTATCTTACACTTAGGATGGGTAGCAAATGGTTTATGGCCTAGTTTCTGAATGGAGACAAAATAGGATAAAAAGGACCCTTCAAAGGGAACTCCTTAGGCTACCAGTAACAGTGTGGAGCTGTGTCTCTGTCCTTGCCACTACTGAGAAGGACACCAGAGGCTGATTTTGATGACCCTCACTGATAATTGCCTGAGACTGAAGGAAACTGCCCCCAACTACAAGTTCCTCTTTCATCCCTGGATGGTCTTGAGCAGGGGTTATCAGGCATGGTCTCTTGCTTTAATTTGGGATAATGCTGAGAGTCCATTCAGGTTCTAGCACTTTCCATAAAGTGGGCAGAAGTTTGGGCAGCAATCATACTTGAGTCCTTCTTTCCATTACTCTTTCCTCCTTCCAGGAAAATCTTTTGATGGTGTTGGTGCTCTTTTTTGAGCTACTTTATATTTGTTTTTTTTTTTAATCTACTAACCTTCTAACCCTTACTCCTTCTTAATCCCTTCCAATTCCCCAACACTAGGTAGGATAGAAAGAAAGTTAGAGAGAAAAGAGGCAAAGACCTCCTGCTGAATAGGGCATTGAGTTCTTTGGGGCAAGTACAATGTTCATCAGGGCATCCAATTTCTTCTTATCTCTTTGTTTACTACCACTTGACAAACCACAGGGACTGGAACCACCAGCAGCTGGGGAAGCAGCAGCCCCTCTAGGGGTTCTAGCATTTATATCCTCTGAAATGTTCCCAGAATTCCAAACCTCAAACCCTGGCAGAAACTATCTGCAGCTGGCAAAACCACACCTCTGCTAGAGCATGAGACAAATCATAGTCACCTGCTGTGAAGCAGCTTATTATCCTACCCCTGAGATTAAAGCAAAAATATGCCCACATAACATAATTGGGTTTTTTAAGAAACCAAATTCTCACTACATGCTGATACTCCAGGGACCCCCCCTTTGTAGGCAACACCTTGTCTCAGCATCTGTGCACAGAAGCCCCATTACACAGTAAGACTAAGTTAACTTGGGATACCATAGAAAGGACACAAAGTCATTCTTTAATCTCATTTTCAAATTATACACACACACACACACACACACACACACGCACACACACGGGTCTATGTTTGTATGCATGTCTGTATTCACATATATGCAGGTGCCTATATATGTGTGCTGGGCTCTTGGTGCTGCTTCAAGGATGTTGGCAAGAATTTTACATTGGGCTAGCACAAGGAAGCAGGTTCAAGATCTTGATCATCTTGATAAGCCCCGAATACCATGAAACCTTTGTGTCTTGTTTGTTCCTTGACTACTCTGTTTATGTCTTGGAATGGACCCTATTCTCTGCATATACCTAGAATGATATAAAAGCAGACTGGAAAAAATTAAACCTTCTTCAGCACTTTCTGGGATCATACTATAATATTGTCTAATTGTCTTTTTTTTCTTTAACCTTGCTCCCTCCCTTGATACCTGGTTGACTGACTGAGAGAGCTTGGTCATGTAGAAGCCAGAGGCCAGTCATGAGTTTCACCCTTTAGATGCTATCCACTCTGTTTTGGTTGAGCCATGATCTCACCAAGTAGGTTAAGCAGGTAGGTCAGCATGTCCCTGAGACTCCTCAGTCTCCATGTTTCCATGCTGGGATTCATGCTACTGCACCCAGCTCTTTGCATGGCTGCTGGGGATTGAACCTGTATCTTCCTGCTTACATGCAGACATTTTAGTGACAGAGTCATCTCCCCAGCCCTAGATTTCCCTCTGGAATCTCAAGGTGAGCTACTTGTTTGGTGCAAAGAACATCCTGTCTCATCTTACACTTTGGTAGAAGGACTAAAATGTCCCAAGATACATGGGTAGAAATGTATAAAGCAAATGTACAAGTGCATGTGTGTGTTTGTAGGTACATACATGTGCAGATGCATGTTTATGTGTAAATGCATATGCACTTGTATACACAGGCATTCCAAGGCTATAGTCAATCTTGGTTGTTATTCCTCAGATGAAAGCCATCTTGGTTTTTGTGAGACAAAGTCTCTCACCTGGCTTGAATTAGTTGATTAGGCCAGGCTGGCATGCCTAGGGATCCCCCAGTCTCCAGATCCCTCATTCTTAGTGCTGGGCTGACAAATGTGCACTACCATGCCTGGCTTTTTAAAATGCATGTGTGTGTGTGTGTGTGTGTGTGTGTGTGTGTATTTCATTTGTTTTTTTTTATAATGTCATGTGCTTTAATCAAGTCACAATCTTTTCCCAATTACCCAGAGACCTCCCTCTCTCCTTTACCTACCTAAACTTGGGTTATGTTTTTAAGGAAAAAAATCAAACCAACAAAAACAGCAATTCCAATTTGTACTGCCTACATGATCTTGGGAGTTGGGATTATGCATCCAACTCCCCTCTCTCTATGCTCGGATTTGTTCTAGTTTGGGTGTGCAGGGGTCTTGTGCATGGCTGTCACAACCACTGTAAGTTCATATGAGTATCTGCCCTGCTGTGTCAAGAAGATACTGGCACTACAGAGTGAGTTCCAGGACAGCCAGGGCTATACAGAGAAACCCTGTCTCAAAACAAATCAAAACAAAACAAAAAACAAAACAACAACAAAAAAAAAAACAAATAAAAAAAAGAAGATACTGTTTTCTTGTAGCCATCCACTGTGTCTGGCTCCTAAAATCTTTCCTCCCCTTCTTCAGCAGTAATCCTTGAGCTTTGAGAGGAGAGGGTGTTGTATAGATGCTCCATAGGGCTGAGCATTCCATAGTGTCTTATTCTCTATACTATAGCAAATTGTGCATTTACGTGTTAATCACTATCTACTGCAAATAGAAACATCCCTGATGGGGTTTGAGAGATACATTAATTTTTGGGTATAATGATAGCTATTAGGAATCAATTCATTTAAGAAAAATAGTAGTAGGTCCCCCTCATTCTACCCCTAGTGCTATGACCTTTATAGCCACAGGTTCTTGGCTTGATAACAATGCCAGGTATGGGTTTTATTTTGTGCAGTGGAACTTAAATCCAATCAGAAAGTGGTTGGTTACTTCCATGATGCTTATGCCATTATTGTGCAATGAAACTATTTACTAGGTCAGTCATTATTGTACATCACAGTCCCAGAGGTCATAGCAGGTTAGATTGATGACTATTTATCTCCTCCTGTAGAGTGCATAGCACCTTCTAGTACTATGAAAGCCAGCTAGTAGGGATGAAGCTTTCAGATCAGTACCAACTTGCTTTTCCCATGTTATATGACTCAAGATTGTGTTTTCTTCAGCAATAAGGTCTTAATGGAGGTTAACCAAGAACATTGACAATAGTCTGTAATGTTTGGAAGCCAATTAGAACCTACTAACCATGAGCCCTAAATAAGTAACCCCACTCCTGGTACTGGGGTTTTTATTTTTTTAGCTTGTGATGTCTAGTAGGGTTACTGTCATATACACCCCCTTATAAGGCAAATCCATTTTTAACTCTTTTTTTTGTATGGGTGTATATACACACACATATATGCATATGTATATACATGTGTGCACAGACAGATATACACACACACAGCTTTTATAGTAGTAGGTTGCCATATAACTTTTTAAAAAAGTCTTTAATGTTCCAATATCCCCTTTCTACCCATTCTGATCATTATTTCTTTTTAGTCCTTTATAGCAGTGTGTTCTACCTGCTGCCTTCTCCACCCTCTACCCCATTTTCAGATAGGGATCCCAGATTCATTCTATCACCGCCCACAGCTGGCTTTTAAAAAGTGTGTTTTGGGGAATCATATAGGTTCCCCTATGAGTACTTAACTGACTGAGCTCTCTCCCCAGTCTCGTACATTTTTGTTTTTTTGTTTGTTTTTTTGTTTTTTGTTTTTGTTTTTTGTTTTTTGTTTTTTGTTTTTTTGGTTTTTTTGAGACAGGGTTTCTCTGTGTAGTCCTAGCTGTCCTGGAACTCACTCTGTAGACCAGACTGGCCTTGAACTCAGAAATCCACCTGCCTCTGCCTCCCAAGTGCTGGGACTACAGGTGTGTGCCACCACGCCCGGCTCGTACGTTTTTACTTAACAGAAATTGGTAACAAATTCTAGGCTGAAAAACTCAGTTAGATCTTTCCCATCACCTAGAGAAACAGCTCTGAGTTTGCTGGCTGAGTCCAGAACTGGCCTCCAGGTTCAATACAGGGAGAATTCTAAGTGATAAAGCTCACAGCTCACTGGGGAGCAATTGGTGCTGAAATGCTTGATCCTCAGGTGGGAGCAGGGAGGGAGGTGTTTCTAGTCCAGGCAAACAAACAAAGTGTTATGCAAAGCAAGTGTGCTCTCTGTTCATCCCTCCCTGCTCCAGAAGAGTCAAGGTAGGCCCATAGGGAATCAGAGAATGATCCCTCTGCTCTGCCTCTTCCTTACAGTGAAAATATAAAAAGGCAGATTCTGGAAGGTATGACTTAAACGGACCTTTCATAAGAAGGTCCAATCCTGTGCAAAAATCCCCCAGAAGAGGCAATTTGAAGGAGATCCTGTTCTGAATCCCACTTGAAGTGATTGGCCATTGTGATGTTTGCACAGGCCCCCATGAAAGGTGTTTTTCAATTACAGGAGAGCAAGAAAGATACATGGTGATTGATCAGGGCCAGACATTATCTTTGTTGGAGGGAGATGAGTTTCAATTTTAATACTGATCTAAGGCGTTAACATTTAAAAATGTTTCTTTTCTTTCTTTCCTTCATTTTCCCTTTTGGGGAGTCGGGTGGTGCTTTTCAAAATTTAGGTACTGTTCTAAGGTATTTTTTTAAAAATTGTTTATTTTGTGTATATAAAGTGTGTGTGTGTGTGTGTGTGTGTGTGTGTGTGTTTGTGACGCACTTGTGAGCATACACCCATATGCCTCAGTGTGCGTGTGGAAGTCAGAGGACAACTTATCTTGAGTCAGTTCTTTTGATGGAACTCTGGATATCCGTCTTGGCAGGAAGTGCTTTGTCCACTGAGCCCTCTTGCAGGCCCTGATCTAGCACATTTTTTGGAGAATATGCATAAATATTCAGCAGCCTAGAGTTTTCGGTTATTTGCTCTGTTTTGTTTTTAAAGCCTAGAGCTATTTCAGAAAAATGCCCCAGAAACGGAAACTCCAGTGAGCTCTAAGTTAGCCCTCAGGAGACCCATCCCGAGCCTGGGTCGCCATCAATGACCGGTGGGCTGTGTCTCAGTTGCAGATAGGGCCTGGACAGTGACGGGTCTGCATTTGGGAAGCAGTACCAGCCTCACCCTTCTGGGGGGAAGCCGTACTTCCTATGGACCGTAGTCATCAGCAGGCTGATGTAAGCTCGCAAGAGCAGCCACTGCCGGCAGCCACCTGCCCTTTCTTCCCCTGGGTTTTCTTTCCGGGACATTCTATCATCCACAAGGCTGGGAGTGTGATGGGCTTCTTGCCTCCTTTCCTTGGGGGTTGGTGTGGTATCAATAGAGGGAGTTGCACTTCTAGGCTTGGTGCAGTCTCCTGGGGAGGGCTGTCTTCCTCTCCCCAGAAGGGGATTTACTTCTAGGGGGGCCTGTACCTGGCATCAGTGCTATGCCTCCAATTAGGTCCCTGAGCTCCAGGAGATGATTCCTCTGTGGGCTCAAGACTTTTGCTTCTAGAAGAAAAGGTATATTTGGTATATTTGGAAGTAGCCCAATGGTCTGCAGAGCCTTTCCTCACAATTCTTGTGCAGCAGAGAAAATAAAGCAAGTTCCCAAGTGCTTGAAGTGGTTATGGCCTTAAGGATTCACAGTAGCCCTGGGTTTTCCTTCTCATCCTTTATGGTTGATGGCTGATAATGTTAATTGTTACTCTCCTGCACAGGTGTGCTTTTTTTTAGAAGTGTGTGTGTGTGTGTGTGTGTGTGTGTGTGTGTGTAATGCTGATAAGACCCTAGGCTTTGGCATTTGGGCACGTTCCCTAGATGATCTGGAGCCCCAGCAACACACAGATGACTCTGGTCTGGGGCCCACATGCCTGTGGAAGGCAGAGCGGTTTGCTGCATGTGGCACAGTGGAATGTCACTTCCTTCCCTAGAATGGGGTTCCTTACAGTGAAGAGTCATGCAGGCCATGGGGCTCACATCGTAGAACCCACCTGTTCTGGTTGTTCTGGAACCTTCTGGGTTTCTGCACTAAATGTTTGACCCAACCTTTTCTCCTTGCTCCTGGGCAATAAGGGCACGTGCTCACTTTCTCACCAGCCCCGGCGTCCACATCTGGCTGCTCGAAGGTCCAGAGGTGGGCAGCTGGTCTCCTGAGGAGGCTAAATAGAAAGGAGAAAAAGAGATCTTTACACTGGTGCTCAGAGGCCAGGGCTTCGGGCTCTCTCTCTCTCTCTCTCTCTCTCTCTCTCTCTCTCTCTCTCTCTCTCTCTGTGTGTGTGTGTGTGTGTGTAGATGGGGGTGTGAGCAGGTGCAAATATATGTGTAGAGGACAGAAGCTGATATCAGGTTCTTTTCTTTACCCATTCTCAACCTTTAATATTGAGATAGAGTCTCTCGCCTGAACGCAGAGTTAGGCATGCCGCTAGTCTAGTTAGCCAGTTTGCTCTTGGAGATCCCCCTGTTTCTGCCTCTTGAGAATCCCCCTGTTTCTGCCTCTTGAGAGCTAGGATTACAGGTGGGCTACCATGCCTGCACAGCAATTGCCTGGGATCCCCGAACTGTTCCTCACACTCGTGTAGCAAGACTTCCCCAAATTCTACTTTTAAACACACCCACCAACCAGGTCCAACCAATGCGCTTCTTTAATGCCGTCCAGCCTCTGGTGGGTGGTGACGGCAGTACCAATCGACTGACCCCTGTGGCAGGTGCACAGACACACTTACTTTTCAAAACACCACCATGAGGTGAGTACGGTGATAAACCCATTTCCCATTTTGATCTCAGAGAAGTTAAGACATGGCTAGGTGGTAGAGGTTTAAGCAGAGGTGAGGAAAAAAAAAACCGGCCTAAGGTACACAGAGCTGCAAATGGGGTGTTGACTGTGGTTTTCAGGGTAGGGCACTACTGCTGATGTAAAGGACGTGGGCTAAACTATCCCCAGATGAGGTGTTGGGGTAGGGAGCAGGGTGCATTATCATTATTTAACACACCCTCAGAGTTCCAACCTTGTGGGGTTCTGTTCCAAATCACAGCCAATTCTGAGTTCATTTGATCCCCATTGTTACCTCTGCCTTTCCCCAGAGGCAGGCTCTTGTGTAAGCCAAGCTGCCCTTGAACTCTGTAAGTAGCTGAGGATGAGGACCTTGCACTCCTGATCTCCCTGCCTCTACCTTCTGAGTGCCGCTGGGATTACAGGTAAATGTCACCATGTAGGGCTTTACCTTTGCCCTTTCATAGAGTTTCTGTAAATGAGGGTTTCTCAACTGGAGGCAATTTTGCATAACCCCTGGAGGAGGGCTGTTGGCAAAACTGAGTGCTGGATTTGCAGCTGCTGCATAAGGGGAGGTCGGACCCCTGGCCCTAGATGATACCCTGATAGATGCAAATTTTCTGCCTTTAGAAGAAAGGGACACATGGCAGAGACCTGGGATACTGCTAAATCTTAACTCTATAATAGACACGGGACTATCCTTTCACCAAGTTATTGGTTCCAGGACTAATGTTGCTCCTCCATGCCCTGGGATGGTCAAGCCAAAAATGTTGGTCTCCACTACGCCATCCTCCTCCAAAATCAGGCTGGTGTCCCTTTCCTGCATGCATACACTTTGTTCTCAAGGGTTCTTGCAGAGATTTAGATCTCCCTCCTATACACTGTTGCAGGCAGCTGCATGCCTCTGGCAACAGCACCCCACTTTGTTCTGGTTTGTTAAGACAGGCAACGGGATTTTACAGTTATTGCCCTTGAAAGCCCCATAAATGGCGTTTGCAGGCATTAGTGGGCTGGGGTTTGCCAGATCGGTAAGCTCTGCGATGCTGGATGACTAATCCATGTGCCCTCTAGGGTGTAGGTATCCAGCTGCTGAGCTGGCCGGGCCTCAGGAAGACCGAAGATACTTTGAAAGACTCAACCAGTCCAACAGGCATGGTGTTGTTCCTGGGAACAGCCCCTAGCTTGTGCCGGCTAGTTCTGGGTGGAAGCTGGCACCTGTTGTGGGGCCCCAGACCCATTCCTTCGCCTCATTATATTCTTCTGTTTCCAACCCAAAGGGATTTGGATCAGCTGAGGCTAAACCCCAGGTGTTAGAAGTTTAGATCTGGAGGGAAGTTTGGAAGTCAAACCATACATGACCGGATTCTCTTTAAGCAGAACCACAACACTCAAAGGACCTGGGACAAAATAATAATATGGAGGACTGGAGAGATGACATAGTGGTTTAAGAGCACTGACTGTTCTTGCACAGGACCTGGGTTTAATTCCCAGCACCTATATGACAGCTCACAACCACCTATATCTCCAGTTCTAGGGGATCTGATACCCTCTTCTGGCCTCCTTGGGCATCAAGTGTTCCTGTGCTAGGCATCAGGCATGCATAGATATACATGCAGATAAACCAACCATCCACATAAAATAATAATATTGATACTATGAGGTTCCATGTTCAATAGTTATTAATGTCCACATGATTAGTGCAATGCAAATAAAACTTGTTTTCAGTCCGACATCACTCAAGTCAGAATGCCTGATGTTGAGGAGATCAATGGCAGCACCAAAGGCTACAGAGGATGTGAAGCCCTAGTCACTGCTCGTGGGAGCGTCCACTAGTACAGCCACTAAGAATATCAGCATGGGATTCCTCCATAAGAACAAGAACAAAATGATCATAATATAAACATGAAGGGCCAAGTCGGCATGTTCGCAGAGATGTGTGCACATCTATGTGTATTCTAGGAAACAGAAATGGCCCAGACATCCATCCACAGATGGATGGGGGTTTTAAAAGCATGCATAGTAGAATTTTATTCAGTCATGAAGAAAAGCAAAATCACAACATATGAAGGAAAATGGAAGCAGCTAGCATTTATTATGGCAAGGAACATAACCTGGTCTCAGAAATAACCCAGACACAGAAAGACAAGTGCTGTATGCCTCTGTTCTCAGGCGCAGATCCTACATCTTAATTTTTAGATGTGTGTTGGGGATGGCTATATGTCATGAAGTTAGAAAGGGAATTGTAAGAAGGGAGAGCAAGGTCTGGAGTAAAGGAAAATAAGGAGAGAAAGGAGGATCATAGAATACATGTGATGTGAAATAGGAGTGTGTGTGTGTGTGTGTGTGTGTGTGTGTGTGCGTGAGAGAGAGAGTGAGAGTGTGTGTGTGTGTGAAAGGCCACTGACCTAGGAGGCAGAGGGATGGAAGAGGGAGGAGGAGGGTCAACAAGAACAAAGCAAGTAATGTAAATGCCGCAGTGAACTCTGCTGCTCGGTGTGCCAATCAAAAGAAATAAACAAAAAGCCAGGGAGGTAGTGGCACACCTTAATTCTAGCAATGAGCAGGCAGAGGCAGGCAGATCTCTGAGTTCAAGGCCAGCCTGGTCTACACAGTGAGTCCAAGGGTAGCCAGGGCTACACAGAGAAACCCTGTCTCAAAAACCAAACCAAACCACCACCAACAAAAACCAACCAACCAACCATTCAACCAACCAACTGACCAACCAACCAATCAACCAATCAACCATCCAACCAACCGACCGACCAACCAACCAACCAACCAACCATCCAACCAACCAACCAACCAACCAACCAACCAACCAACCAACCAACCATCCATCCAACCAACCAACCAACCAACCAACCAACCAACCAACCATCCATCCAACCAACCAACCAACCAACTGACCAACCAACCAACTGACCAACAAACCAATCAACCAACCAACCAACCAACCAACCAACCAACCAACCAACCAACCAACCATCCAACCAACCAACCAACCAACCATCCAACCAACCAACCGACCAACCAACCAACCAACCAACTGGCCAACCAATCAACCAACCAACCATCCAACCAACCAACTGACCAACCAATCAACCAACCGACCAACCAACCAACCAACTGACCAACCAACCAACTGACCAACCAACCATCCAACCAAAACCAGAACTATTTTTCATGGTGCCACCCAGCCATTCAGTCATGTCAGGGTGAAGCTGAATATCTCCTTCCTAGTCACCTGCTGACAGAAACTCACTGATGTGGACAAGGAATGAAAGCTTTGCACTTTTCTCTGAGAAGCATGTGGCCTCAGGGAGTAGCTGCCGATGCTCAGGGTGGAAAGTGGAAGTCCACCTGAGTCAGTGTGGTCTGACTCAGGAATGAAAAGTGAGGTTTTCCTATGAGGCAAGTTATCTTGACCCGTGGCATCTTGACCCATGGCAGAGTGGCAGTCTATCTGATATTGGGTAAAGGCCATTTTTTAAAAACTTTTTGTTAATTCTTTGTGAGTTTCACGTCATACACCCCAGAGTGCTCACCTCCCTATCCCCCTACTATCTGCCCTTTGCTCTTGCAAGCTCCCCAAATAACACACACACACACACACACACACACACACACACAGCATAGAAACCATCTCATCATGGAAGCTGTAGGTGTGTCACAGTGTGTCCCACATCCCTCTGTCCACACGCCTTTACTTGCAAATGTTCATTGCAATGAGTCTCCTTGGTTTGGTTCAAGGTCTCTGGCTTCTGTGACTCCATCCATATTGGATCCTCATGGGGACTCCTCCCAGTTATGCTGTTGTTGCCCCGGGTCATGGAGATCCTGTAGCTTTGGGACAGCAGGATCAGGCCTGAGTAAAAGTCATTCTTGCTATATTTGAGAATGCATTGTAGATACCAATCAGAGTGTTCTTAATTGGTTATTGTATAAAAGGACATAAGGATATTCCTGGGCTGACAGGTCTTACTGAGCCTTGGAAGCTGGGGCTCCAAAGAGCTAAAAGAATCTGAAATCTGGTCAGTCTCCCTAAAGAAGATGATGTCCTCCAATAAATAGTCAGAACACCCTTAAAGAAAGATGAGAAGCCCACGACCAAAGCGCCCAAGGTTCGGTGACTTGTCTGTCCACATGTCCTGTGACACACCACTGATGTACTGCTCTGAAAACTAACACACCAAGGAAAACCAGGAAGAGGCTGTAGAATATGCTCAACCATTGGCCCAGAGAATGAAGAAAGCCAACGGAAAGCAGCAGAAACAGATTGTCAAGAAATGTAGGCTGTCCTCCCTGAGAGCTTCTACTTCTAAGTCTGAATCCAGTAAAAACAAGTCTTTAATAAGAGTCATGAATAAATGATCAGACATTGAGGGGGGTGGGAAAGACACTTAGTTATTTTTCTGTAATTTCAAGATTACATTTTTTTCTCTTTTATTTTGACTAAGTTGTTTGTAATGCCCCAAAGTAATTCTGTGTGTTATCAACTGCCGGATTGTTTTAGAAGTGGCACTAAAAGCTGACATGTTATAACACAAATGTTTATCACCACCACCAGAAGAAATGACCGTGAGGTACAATTACACTGGCCTTTGGAGTCAGAGCCAGGAGAATGCATGCCGCTTTAGGAAGGAGAGCAGAATGAATGAGATAGTTTCTGTAAATGGCATTACCATTCTCAGAACAGTGAGTCATAAATGATTAAGGCATTTTACAGTGTGAGGGACAGTGCTGGGGAGATGGCTCAGTGGGCAAGAAGCACATACTTACTCCTGGAAGCACCAGAACCCGAGTTCAAATCTCCAGCACCCATGTGAAAAGCTGGCACGACCATGCATGTGCCTGGGACCCTAAACTGTGGGAAGAACAGAGGCAGGAGGATTGCTGGGACTGGCTGGCCACTAGCCTGGCTCCTGTCTCAATGGAATAAGGGAGAGAGTGATGGAGAAAGATGTTCCATATCTGCTGATCTCCAAGGGTGCGAATGTGTGTGAACCTGCACAAATGTACCTACACACTCATGAGACCATCTTTGCTTTTGTATTGTTTTGTGGCCTGGGACCATATGCCCAGGGCTTACTGTTAAATCCCAATGCAACATAAGCACACACACACACACACACACACACACAGAGAGAGAGAGAGAGAGAGAGAGAGAGAGAGAGAGAGAGAGAGAGAGAGAGAGAGGTCTGGGGGAGGGCATTCCTGTAATTCAGACTAGCCTTGAACTCCATATGACCTCAAACTTCTGGTCTTATCTTTACCTCCCAAGTGCTAGGGTTGCAGGCATGCACAGCCATGCCCGGTTTTATGTGGTGCTGGGAATTAAACTCAGGGCTTCATGCCTGTAGATAAGTTTGCTATCATCTGATCTACACCTCCAGTGTCTCCATGTAATTATTAATGAGTTGCTTTTCCATTATCATCTCTGTCCTAGCCCAGGCGAACTTACATCATAATTGCTCAATAATTTTCTAGGTGTCTGTTCTGATGTCATGTCACACAGAGTCTAGCAATTTATGTCATTTTATTTGAGGAAATAAAATATCCATAACCTTTCTTGTTAGCTATTTTAAGCAAGCTTGGGTTCAGATCCTGATCTCTACCCTTGGTATGTTTAGAGAGGGTTATATGTCTACAATAGAGCCAAGTGGGTCTTAGAGGAAGTATGTTGTCTTCCCAAGGGCACCTGCAGGACAGTAAGTAGCAGCTCTAGGAGATTCAAGATGGAATGGTTGGGTTTCTACCTGGGGATCAGTTGCTCCAGCTTTTCTGGAGTAAGAACATTCTTTAGGTGTGAGACCTCTCATTTTAAAACTGGGAAGTCAACTGGACTTGGTGACACATGCCTCTAATTTCAACACAGGAGGTAGACACAGGAAGATCACTGCTGGTTCAAAGGGCAGACTGGTCTACAGAGCGAATTTCAGGCCAGTCAGAGCTCCACAGAGAGACCCTGCCCCCCAAAAAAACCAAAAAAAAAAAAAAAAAAAAAAGGGAATAAACAAAGATCAGGCACACAAATCAGGATGAATTAGTATTCCAATTTGGTAAATCCGGTCTCTCAGACCATTCAGGATTCATGAATATTTTTGAAAAATTAATGATATGATTTATGGCAATCCCTTGTGGGGTTAGACTGTTCTTCAATACTAAAGGAATTTTCATCATGACTAGGGGTGAAGGCAATAGTCTCAGAGCAAGGACGATCCTTACATAATATTAAGTATCCTCAAATGAGATTACTCTACTGACCAAAAGCAATGTACAGCTCCTGCCCCTATGCCGGAGAGATCAGGACCCCTCTGTGTCATCCCCCTCAGCGTCTCTCCTCCAATGTCTCGCCGCAGCCAAGGTGCTAGCTCTTCCTTTTGACTCACACCAGAAGATCGACCATGATGTCTTTGAACTGTGGTATGCACCCCAAGCCTTTCACTCTGAGAACCTCTGCCCTTCCCTGACTCCATCGCAGGCATCCCCTTGCCTAGATAAGAATTGAGGGTCCATTAGGAACTGGCTACTTGGTGTGGGAGGAAGGTGCTGGTGGCATCAAGCTTAGCAGCCCAGCATCTTCACCATGTCTCCCCCACAGCCGATGGGTGCCCTAGGGTCCTGGACACACCATTTCACCCACTCTGTGTCCTTCAGTCTCGCAGCTCTCCGCCATGGTACACGACATACACAGCCACCACCTTCACAAGATGCGTCTGCTGCCGAGAGTCTCTTCCACTCCATTGTTACGTTACTCTCCTGTTAGCTCAGCTCTAGCTGGAGGCTGACGGCCAGAATGGCAGTGGAGACTTCGTGGAAACTGAGAATCAGTAACGCGCCATGGGTCCCTGTCCTGGCTTTACCTCTGCTGTCTGAGTAGCCACGGACAGGTCACTCCCCTTCATTGCCTCTGTTTCCTCATCTCCAACAGGAGGATGATGGGAATGACCCAGTAGGTCCTAGGCAGTTGTCTGGATCACCTGTGCACAGCCTTTTACGCAACCTCAGTGAGGAGAATCCTCAATCTATGCCAGGCCCCGTTCATATCACTCGCTGGATACCTGCCCGAGGGCAATCACCCTTATCAGTTCCTCCATCTAGGAAGGCAATCTTACCTGATTCATATCATAAGATCTTCTCTTATGGGCTGACATGGTCGGCCTTTGCCAGGTTTCCTCCTTCCCTTGTGTGAGCCTGTATTATATGTAGAGGGATTATGGACAACAACATTGGCTATGGCCCCGAGTTGAAGGTTCAGACCCAATGCACCGTGCTGCCTGCACACAGAGCACACTTGGCTTTCCCAATATGTGGCTATTTAAGTTCTTTGCATTGGTTTCCATTTGCCAAAAGATTTATTCCATTTTTTACTTAGGAGTGTGTGTGTGTGTGTGTGTGTGTGTGTGTGTGTGTGTCTGTCTGTCTGAGTAGGCCAGAAAAGGGCCGTGGATCTCCTGAAGCAGGAGTCACAAGCTGTCGTGAGCCACTTAAGTTGGGTGCTAAGAACTGAAAGCAGGAAACCTTATCCACGGAACAATCTCTCCAGTCTGAGCATTGGTTTTTCCTTAATGAAAAATTCCATTGACTGTGACAGTCAAAGTCTTACTCCCTTTGCTTAGTTGGAATTATTGAATTTGGATCAATTTGGGAAGTTTTAAAATTTTTTTTCTTCCAAGGACTTTTTTTGTGACTCAATCTAGGCTATCAAATGTAGTTAGGGAGAAATTCTGCAGATCCACGCCTGTGACTGGATCAGCGCCTTTTTATATAATGTCATCACAGGGACTGTAGACAGGTCCTGTAAAAATGTTTGGAAATGTGTTCCCTAGAGTGGGTTGAATGTTGCGCTTTGCTCTTATTTTATTATCTCCATTGATTTAGCTCACCCTTTCTTCCTGAACAAGGGATTTCAGCTCAGTCCCTCTTGACTCCAGCATGAATCCTAGACCAGATTTGAAGCCCACACAACTTGGCTGCTAAGAGCCCCTCGGAGCCTTTGAGACTCACAACACAGCGTCCTTAGCCTGCTCAGCAACCTGGAAAGTTCCCTGCCGCTGTTACTCAGACCCTCTCAGCCATGGCTGGCCCTCAGCCTCGTAGATCACAAATGGCCAAGGATAGCTATGAGCATAGTCCAGCACAACACCACAATCGAAAAAACATTATATCTTTTTAAAAAAGAACTTGATTGACAGGTCTTAAGCATTGTCTGGTAGATCCAGGCTCCCCCTCACTTCAGGCAGGTGACTCTGGTCTTTGGATTCTTCGAGGAAATCCAGGTTGCCTGACCTCTCTTGACCTCTCTCTCGCTTCACACGGACACACTTATCTATTGCTTGACTCCGTCCATCCTTTACCTCCACTCTCTGAGTCCCCTACAACCCTCAGAACCCTGGGCCAGTCCTACCCATGGCTCAGGAGTCTCAAGGGTCACACAAACAAGTCCAAACTTTTTTTTTTTTTACTCTTTTAAAATAACAACAGTCTGAGCTAAGCTCCAACTTATCCCTCTATCCAAACTTCATAAAAGAATCATCTCTGGCCACAGAGATCATGTCATCACCTCCTGTTCATCTGTCCAGTCATCGTCCACTGGCTGCCGGCCCCACCCTCTCACCGACAGGCTTGCCAACCGTACTGAGGCCATCTCTGTTGTGAAATCCACTTAGTACTGCTCAGCCCTATCTCTCCAGGTTTCCCCGAAGCCTCTGATAACTAGTTTCCTCTAAGAGCTTCCCTTCCCTGGCTCCTCCGACATCCCCTCTCCTGTTCTCTGTATACCCTCCCCGTGCTGGCTCTAGAACCGTGCGGGTGATCCGTCTTGTCCTATAAACGACTCCCCAAGAGATGCTTCGGTCCCACAGCTCCAATGGCCACCCGAGTTCGTTTTCACGGGATGCTCAGGATGATTCCTGGCTCACTCTCCAACCTGGGCTGTTCCTAGAGACTGGCTCTCCTGAACGTTTCAGGCTGTTGACTTCTGTTGTATTCTGTTTCCCCTGAATCTCAACCAAGCTCAGAACATCTCAACATCCTTGTCTTCCCGTCCCCATGTCCCTTCCCTGGACAGAGTCACCAGCCCCAGGTACAGTTGCACCTGGATGCCACCTCTGACTCTGTCTTCCACTGTGGGCTTCCAGGTTCTCTCTCTCTCTCTCTCTCTCTCTCTCTCTCTCTCTCTCTCTCTCTCTCTCTCTCTCTCTCTCTGTCTCTCTCTCTCTCTCTCTCTCTGATGTCTATCCAAATCACCCTCAAACCTGAGCGTCTTTCCTTTCATGTCCACCTTCACTCTCTCTGTTCGCCATAGTTTCACAGGTGACTTGAACAGCATCCTAGTATTGCGGCTGCCTCCAGATGGCTCACCTGCAGGCCTTGGCTGTAGTGCAACCTGTGGACATTGTATTTGAAGTCCATATCTACTTCTGAGGCCAGTCACACTGCAGGACAAGATGTAATGACCTCCTCTGACCCCACTGCTAGAGCTCTCCTCCTGACTTCATGAGAACTCTTCCCATACCCAGCTGGACCCACCCCTTCCTGGAAGCCGCTCCTGATCTTCACACCAGGACCTGCTCCCTTGAGCCTCCCCTGAACGTGTAGCTCGGGAGGCAGGAACTGTGTCTTCTCCGTCAGGTTCTGAGATTGGCAAGTGCGGGGAGGCCCTGGCATCTGGGAAACAGGCCAGCAAACAAGCATGAACTATTGAGTGAATAAATTCAATGGTAGGAAGGTTTACAACTGTAAACATTGGCTTGAGTCATACAGAATGCGGGATAGCCCCAACCTCAAATGGCTTCAAGTTATTCCATTTGGGGACAATCACTTTGTGGGATTCTGGCCTTCTCTATACCCAGCGGAAGTAAAACAAAGTTTTCTTTTCTTTTGTTTTTTGTTTTTCCCTGATTTACTTTTAGTTTTTTGTGTGTATTTGTCTTGCATGTATGTATGCGCATGACGCATGTTCCTAGTGCCTTGAGAAAGCCGAAATAAGGCAGCAGGTTGTTTAGAATTGTAGTTATGGATGGCTTGAGTCGCTCTGCAGGCGCTGGTGCTCCTGCAAGAGTGTCAAACGATCTTAATTTCTGAGGCCATCTCTCTAGCCCCTACACAGATTTTTTTAAATTTAATTTTATATATCTATTTGATAATTCTATACATATATATGATGTATTTTTATATTTGTTGGCTTTAAAATTCTTTTCATACAATATGATACGTTCATCATATGATTTCTCATCCCAAAACGTCTCTCAAATCCCTACCTTTCTACTTACTTAACTCTCAATCTCTCTGTCTCTGTCTCACTTTGTCTTTCTGTCTCTCTGTCTCCACACTCCCCCCCAAAAAAAAACCCAGAAATAAAAAACAATACCCAAAATGGAGTCTGTCTTGTGTGTTGGCCCACTATTCTTGAGCGTGGGGCCTGCTCTGGAGTGATTGATGGACCCAGTACCGCACTCTTGGAGAAAACGAATCTTTCCTTTCTCCTAGTAGGTACTCATTGTCCATTGAAATGGGCTTCTTGGTTGGGGTGGGATTTTGGGTCCACTTCCCCTTCTCTGTGCTGGATTTTGTCTGACTTGAGCTTGTGAGGATTTTGTACACGTTGTCAAAACCGGTGTGAGTTTATATGTGTACCACCCATGATGTGTCTGGACCATGCTGCTTCCTTAGACTCATTCTCCACCCCTGGGTCTTACAATCTTCCCACCTCCTCTTCCACGTGAGGGATCCCTGAGCCTCGTGGAGAGGGATCTGGTGAAGACGTTCCATTTAGGGCTGGGTACCCCAAAGTCTCTCATCCTTTGTGTGTTTTCCAGTTGTCGGTCTCTGTGTGAGCTACCACCCAATGCAAGAAGTTTATCTGGGAAAGGCTGAGTGAGGCACTGATCTACAGCTACAGTAAAATATCACTCAGAGTAATGTTATTGCTATAATTCTTTAGGCAGAATAACGGTAGTAGGTTTTTCCCTAGGCCCATGAAGAAGCCACACACCTGAAGAACACAGGCTCTTTCTTTCTCGGGAGCCATCAGCTGCCAGTAGTTCTCAGCTCTGATCTCCACCCATCTATGTTAGAAATTTGACTGGCTTGGTTTTGTGCCGGTGGCCATACAGATTTTGTGAGTTCATGAGCCCAACAGCCTTGACATGTCTAGAAGACACAGTCAGCCCTGTCTTCTCTGACAGCTTGCTACCTCTTCTGTCTTTTGGCATCCTCTGGTTCCTTTCTGGATCCTTTTGGTTCCTTGAGGGAATGTCATCAATGATCCCTGAGTGGCAAAGGTTTAAACTTCGGGTAGGCTCATGTGGCCTGGAGTAAGGACAGAGGCCAGATTCTGAGTTTGGGTACGACAATAACTAGATGTGACCCCAAGCAAATCAGTCAGCCTCTTTGACCTTTGTTTCTGCATGCAAAAAATGCCAATTAAAAATAGAAGCAGCCGGGCTGGTGAGATGGCTCAGTGGCTAAGAGAACCGATTGCTCTTCCAAAGGTCCAGAGTTCAAATCCCAGCAACCACATGGTGGCTTACAACCATCGGTAACAAGATCTGACACCCTCTTCTGGAGTATCTGAAGACAGCCACAGTGTACTTAAAATAAATCTTAAAAAATAAAAATAAAGAAAAAAATAGAAGCGGACCTCAGAGCCCCAGATACAGAAATAAATGCAAAATGGTAAAGCCTCCAGTCAAAATTTGTGGGATGGGATGGCGGCAGGTTTACTTCTGAGAGAATTAAGAACTAATCAGTCTCATGAGATATTTTGAGCTAATATTTTTCCCTTAAGGCTAACTTTCTCCTAAATCTTAATGAAGTATGTATTCCACAGTGATAGCAACTGGGTCTTATAAATCCTTAGACCCCTCCTTTCCTGAGACACCAGTGGGTGCCCCCTATTCGGCTAGCACAGGCCACTTATTTAAAATATCATTTTATTTTGTCTTTCTTTCTTTTTTATTTTCTTTATTTTGTCTTTCTTTTCTTTTCTTTTCTTTTCTTTTCTTTTCTTTTCTTTTCTCTTCTCTTCTCTTCTCTTTTCTTTCTTCCTTCCTTCCTTCCTTCCTTCCTTCCTTATTTCCTTTCCTTTCCTTTTCCTTTTCCTTTTCCTTTTCCTTTTCCTTTTCCTTTTCCTTTTCCTTTTCCTTTTCCTTTCCTTTCCTTTCCTTTCCTTTCCTTTCCTTTCCTTTCCTTTCTTTAGACAAGGTCTCACTTTATAGCCCTGGCTCACCTGAACCTACTGTGTAGCCCAACCTGGCCACAGTCCCCCAGAGATCCATCCACCTCTGCTCTCTGTGTGCTGGGATTAATGACGAGCACCACCACGCCCAGCTATGTTTAAAATTTATTATAATTTACTTGCGAGGTTTTGGAAGGGATGCCTTGTGGACACCGTGGTGGGTGTATAGAGGTCAAAGGTCGGCTCGCCTTTGGCCACACAAACTCTGGAGGTCAGACTTGGGCCGTCAAGTTTTGCCATTTCATTGGCCCCTGGGCTTCACTTCACACCTGGCAGATAAAAATCGCCTATTCCCTTGATATATATGGTGTCCGTGATCGTGTGGCAAAGGAAAGTCTGGTCTACGACACTAAGCAGGGATGGAGGGAAGGGTAAAGGACACACAGATGGGGTCGGAGAGCTGGGCTGGGTCTTCTGATTTCCAGCATCCGTTTCCATTCTAAAGACGCATTTCTGCTTCTTCTGTGGAGGAACACCTGCCTTCTGCTCTCAGCTCCCAATCTGGAGATGGAGCTGTTTTTGTGATTTATTCTGGTAGAGGCATGTATCTCAACCTGCCAATCAGAGCACCTGGTTACTCTGTGTTCTAGGATGGGCGGGTGATCCTATGAGGGCCAATGGCCGATGGATATTTAAGATTTAGTGTGTGTGTGTGTGTGTGTGTGTGTGTGTGTGTGTGTGAAGTACCTGAGGAGACCAGAAGAGGGTACCAGACCCCTCTGGAGCTGGATTTACAGGCAGTTATAAGCCACTTGTCATGGGTATTGGGAACTGAACTCAGGTCCCCTGCAAAAGAATCAAGTGCTCTGAACTGCTGATCTGTCTCTTCAGATCCCCGTGGGCCAATAAATCTTGAGGAGCCTCGTAACAGAAACTTTGTGGAGACAGACATGTCTTCCTGTTAGACTCAAACATGGGAAAATTGGCTGAAAATTGGCCACAAAGTCAGCTGGAGAAAAAAGTAAGTGTGGTGTTGGACAGAGAGACGGGGTCCTGGTGACATCTTTATTGCTCTTGGAAGGCATCATACCTGAAGCTAGATGTGCCTTGGCTTCTCAGCTATTGGTGTCGATATGTACCCTTTCTTGCTTGTCATTGTAAATTAGGTTCTTTTCTTTTCAACTTTTATTCTATTTATTTATTCATTTATTTATTTGTTTATTTATTTTTGGTTTTTCGAGACAGGGTTTCTCTGTGTAGCCCTGGCTGTCCTGGAACTCACTCTGTAGACCAGGCTGGCCTCGAACTCAGAAATCCACCTGCCTCTGCCTCCCAAGTGCTGGGATTAAAGGCATGCGCCACCATCGCCCGGCCCTCTTTCCAACTTTTAAAAAAATTATTATTATTCTTTATTTTTTTTTACAGTCCAGTCGTTATCCCCCTCCAAGTCTGCCCTCTGACTGTTCCTCATCCCATTCATCCTCTCCTGTCTCCAAGAGGATGCCCCCTCCCACCAGACCTCTCCACTCCCTGGGGCCTCAAGTCTCTCAAGGGTTAGGTGCATTTTCTCTCACTGACGCCAGACCAGGCAGTCCTCTGCTGTATATGTGTTGGGGGCCTCATATCAGCTGGTGTATGCTGCCGAGTGTCTCCGTGTCTGAGAGATTGCGGGGGTCCAGGCTAGTTGATACTGCTGGTCTTCCTATGGAGTCGCCCTCCTTCTCAACTTCTTCAAGCCTTTCCTTAATTCAACCACAGGGTTCCCCAACTTCAGTTCATCGGTTGGGTGAAAGTATCTGCATCTGACTCTTTCGGCTGCTTGTTGGCCCTCTCAGAGGACAGCCATGCCAGATTCCCAGCTACAAGCACACCACAGCATCAGTAATAGTGTCAGGCCTTGGAGCCCTCCCATGAGATGGATGCCAATTTGGGCTGCTCACTGACTCTCCTTTCCCTCAGTCTCTTCTCTATTTTAAAACTTTAAAAAAATGACAGTGTGTGTGTGTGCATGCACGCGCATGTACAAGTGAGCTTGTGTGTCACGGGGAGTGGGTATACATCAGAAGACAACTTTCAGGGTTCTGCCTTCCCCTCCACCATGTTCTAGGGATCAAACTGAGGCAACCAGGTTTCTGACCGGCACCTCACAAGCTGAACCATCTTGCCAGCTTTGATTTAAGCTCTGTATGATCTGAACCGAGTGATGGAGAGGGCTCCGCCTGCGGGGCTGAAGCCAGGGCCGTAGAGTCACTCATCTCACTGCTGACTTGCCTGGTATTTATGGAGAAACTGAGAGTCAAAAGACCACTATGAATTCAGCCTCTACCTCCAAGACCATTTAAAGGGAGAGACAGGCCTGGGAGACCCTTGGGAAAGTCTTTTAACCCTGAGGTCCCAGAAATGTACAAACACACTTAAGGACTGTAACCCCATACCTTCAGTAAGGCTGAAGAAAAAAAAAACAAACCCTCATCTGGATGTGGGTCAACCGCCAGCCAACCCTCCACCGCTGGCTCCGCTTTGGTGTCGAATTGTAACCTTCCTCTTTCATCTTCCCCAGCGGTTCCTTCTGTTTTTCATTTCTCTTGATTTCTTTCTCTGGGCTTTTGATCTGCTTTCTATTGTTATCATCCAGGCATTTCATGCCTGAACTTTCCAAGTTCCTGTAATCCAACCATAACAACATCTGGGATCTGTGGTCGTGTGTTAACATTAGCTCCTCTTGATGCATCGGGGACCAGGCTGAGTATTTTCTATCTAGTTCCACGAAGCTGATTTTCCTCCGACCCTGAACCTTGGGATTTTCCAAGGAACTTTGCAAGGTGGGCAGGATACAGTGGGAGCTCTCGGAGGAACTGGCTTTGGTGCTTCACCTTGCTTGCGTGCCACCACCGGGGGAGGTTTCACATGCTGTGACTACTGTCTCCTCCCAGAGTGATAGGTCCAGGTCTCAGAGATACCTTCAGTGTACCCAGACAAGGGTTATGTCCTTTAAATATAGCTTAAATGGCAGCTCTGCTCTTCTTATGTTGCAATTTAATTAATTAATGTGTGCGTTTGTGTTATGTCCGTGTGTGTGTGTGTGTGTGTGTGTGTGTGTGTGTGTGTGTTTCAGTGTTGTCACTTGTGTTGTAGAGGCTAGAGGTCAATGTCTGAGGTCAATGTCTGGCATCTCCTTCTAGCTCTGTTAACCTTATTTTTTATTTTTTTTATTTAGATATTCTATCTATCTCTATCTATCTATCTATCTATCTATCTATCTATCTATCTATCTATCTATCTATCTGTGTGTGAGTGTGTCCATGTGCTATGATGTATGTGAAATGGTTGTCTTAGTTAAGGTTTTACTGCTGTGAGCAGACACCACAACCAAAGCAACTCTTGTAAGGACATTTAATTGGGGCTGGCTTACAGGTTCAGAGGTTCAGTCCATTATCATCAAGGCAAGAACATGGCAGCATCCAGGCAGGCATGGTGCAGGAGGAGCTGAGAGTTCTGCATCTTCATCTGAAGGCTGCTAGGAGAATACGGACTTCCAGGCAGCTGGGATGAAGGTCTTAAAGCCCACACCCACAGTGGCACACCTACTCCGACAAGACCACACCTCCTAATAGTGCCACTCCCTGGGCCAAGCATATTCAAACCATTACAAGGGTGGAGTTTCAGGTAGTTGTGAGCTTCCTGACGGGAGCCCTCAGAATTGAACTTGGGCTCTCTGGAAGTGTTCCTAATCTTAGAGCCGTCTCTCTACCTTACATTCTAGTCATACTCACTGAATCTGGAGCCTACCATTTCAGTTAGATTGGCTATCAGCAAGATCACCCCCCCAAATTTGCTTATCCCTCTCCCCAGCACCCAGTTTTGGGTTTGCATGGGTTCTGGGGATCCAAACTCAAGTCCTCGTGTCCATACATTGCGCTGTCTAGTCCTGTGTCAGCTTGACACAGTTGGAGTCATTCTGTAAGAGGGAACCTCAACCGGAAACTAGATTGGCCTGTGGGCAAGCCTGTGGTGCCTTTTCTTAGTTGACTGGCATGGGAGGGTCCAGCTCATTGTGAGCGGTGCCACCTCTGGGATGGCAGTCTGAGTGTTATAAGAAAGCAGAAGGAGTAGGCCATGAGGACCAAGCCGGCAAATGCATCCTCTATGACAGTGCTTCTCAATGTGTGGGTGGTCGCTCTTGGTGGGGGTGGGTGGGAGTGGGTGGGGGAGGGTATAGGGGACTTTGTACCACCCTTTCTCAGGGATCACATATCAGATATCCTGCATAATGGGTATTTTCATTACAATTCATAACGGTAGCAAAATTATAGCTATGAAATAGCAACAAAAATTTCATAGGTGAGGTTGGGGCTCACTACAGCACGAGGAACCATATTAAAGGGTCACAGCATTAGGAAGGTTGAAAGCCACTGCTCCATGGTCTCTGCTTCAGTCCCTGCTTCCGGGTCCTGCCGTGTCTTCCCTCAGCGATGGACTGTGATGGGAGTCTATACACTGAAACAAACCCTTTCCTCCCCGGGATTAGAAACCATAAGAAATGCAGCAAGCATCTACCCATTGAGCAACCTCTCCAGTTCCCAAAGTTCTGTTCTACTCCAGCGATTCATGTACAGACAATCGCCCAACCTCCTCGAATACCAGTTTCTTGGGAATAGGGTAAACATATGGTCTTCTAAAAGACAGGGTTTCCATAAGGGTCCCGTGGGATGGAAACACATCAGCTCACAGAGAACATCGGAGCAGTGAAGCACAATGCACGGCCATGGATTCCACATCTGATGATTCAACTAACCATGTACAGAAAACAATTCAAAATTACACACACACACATGTATGCATATACATATATACATGTATGCATTATATGTTATACATATACACATATATACATTTTATATGCACATTATACACACATGTATATACACATATACATTATATATGTATGCATATATACATCTATACATTATATATACGTCATACATATATACATTATACATACATACATGCATGCATACATACATACATACATATCCCATTTAGGGATGAGCATTCCATGGCCATTTAGTCTCTGCACCCGGATCATTTGTGGGTCTCTGGGTTAACCTCCCTCTACTGCAAAAAGAAGCTTCTCTCACCAGTCACTAATCTACGAGTATAACAAAAAGTCACTAAGAATGGATTTAATACCATGGCCACTTAGCAGAGGAATTGTAGTAGTTTCCTCCTCTAGAGTCTATCACTTGTTCAGTCACAGGTTCTTGGCCCAGTAACGAACGGCACTAGGTATAGACATAGCAGGCCCTAGATCTGATGAGAAAGTTGTTCCTGTTACATAGCAGTTGAAACAGCAAGGACAAGACCACCGTACAAGCTCAGGTCAGAGGGGATTACAGCATAGAGGAGAGGAGAGGGAGACATGAAGTCCCACTCCTACCTAGCTAAGGAGCTATTGGCAACTGAGAGCTGCCGAGAGAGAGAGAGAGAGAGAGAGAGAGAGAGAGAGAGAGAGAGAGAGAGAGAGAGATATGGAGGGAGGAAGGGATGGTTTTCTTGGTATATAGATCACTCTCCAGTAACCACCACACATTTAAGAATATGCAGACATCACAAACTGTATTGAGGATATGCAAAGTTGAGTGGGTAGGGAAAGCAGAAGTGGATTAGGGAGGAGGGAGCTGAGGGATGACTATGATCAAAATGTATAAAATTGTCAAGGAACTAGTACAAGATGAGGAAAAAAATTAATCTTTGAAACGAGAAAAAAAAAAGGCATTGCATCTTTACTGGAAATGTCCCTTTAAAGTTTTTGCTTGTCATGACACCTGCAGGCAATACAATAATAACTATATATAGTATTTATATTGGGTTAGATATTATACATAATACAAAGGTCACTGAGAATAAACAGGAAGGTATTTATGTAACTATATTGTTTTATATAAGAAGCCTAAATACCTGTGGATTATGGTGTTCTTGGGGTCCCACAGATGCCAGAAACACTGGCACTGGTGATGGTTGTGTCTGGGATTCTGGTTAGAGAGGACACTGCCATAGGCCACTTGGACCCTGGGTGATCCTGTTTGTGGGGCTGTTATTATTTCCACTTCACAGATGAGGAAATGAAGACTTGGAGAATTCAGCACCAGAATCTACTTATCTTCCCTCCTCCCAGTGTGTGGTAGAGATGCACTGTCGTCATCTCTAGCGTGGGGACCACCTCCTCTTCCTCACCAGAGATGCTATGGCAACTTGGACTGTGGTGTCACCTTCCAGAACTAGAGAGTAAAAGTTGTTTGGCAGATTATAGAACTGTGGTCACTTACCTGTGTCAGGCAGAACTTACCAAGAGACCAAACCAAAGTCTATAGCAGCACCACCCAAAGGCAAAGACAAAGACGAAGGCAGGGAAGACGAAGAAGAGGGTGTAAAGGCAGCTTGGCAGTCCCAGGGCCATCACAGGCCCTTGTGTCGTCCCCCCGCCCCCCGTCATCCCTTGGCAGAGGCACATGCCTCTGACAGTGTTCAGCTTTGCCCATCACCCCAGCAAAACCCTTTGGGAGATCTTCCTGATCGACCCGCACCACATGTCATCTCTTGATTTAGGACAGTCATGGTGGCAGGGCCTGGTGCAAAGTCACCTTGCCATGAAGGGGTGGAGTCAACTCCATCCGAATCACCTTGATCTGGGAAGCCTGGGCATGATACAGTCACGGGATTGCCCATCTTTTCTGCTGTGTGGTCCTGTGCATCCAGAACTTGGTTTTAAATTATGCTATGACCCCGTTTGGCTTGGTGCTAAGCTCTACTATCCATGTATGTATGTATGTATGTATGTATGTATGTGTATGTATGCATGCATATATATATGTATAAAGGATATATGTTCTAACATTAATGCAGATAAGTGCACAACGATGAAAATATCTGTATTCATTTATTACCCATAGCAATCCTCATGGCCAGCCACAGCTGGCCCACACTTTGGTAGCTATTGATCTCATTGATCTCAACTAATCTCATTCTTTTTCTAGTCAAGAAACCGGCACCCAGCAAAGCTAAGCGGTTCACACAAGGGCAACTTGAAGGTAACAGAGATGGGACAAGAACCTGATTCCACCTTTTCATCTGCTGATTTTCATTTCCTCAAAGGAACACAGTTTGTTATAGCTCTGTCTCTTGCCAGCTCTGTGTCCTTGGCTGTTACTTCTTTTCACTTATGTTCCCATTTGTATGACAGGGGTGGAGGGAGGGGCAGATAGCTCCATCTCAGAAGTGCTATGCAGATTAAATTCATATAATCTTAATTCGTACAAGCTGCTTAGGCCAAGGCATGGTAGGTAGGCAGGGATAGATAGATAGATAGATAGATAGATAGATAGATAGATAGATAGATAGACAGAAGATATGTAGATATAGCTAGACAGATGATAGATGATAGATAGATAAATAGATAGATAGATGGTAGATATATAGGTAGATATAGATAGATGGTAGATATATAGGTAGATAGGTAGGTAGATGGATGAATAGATAGGTAGGTAGATAGATGATAGATCATAGGTAATAAATGATTAGATGACAAATAGATAATCAATAGATATATATTATATAGATATATTATATGGTATATAGATATTATGGATCTATAGATAGATGATATAGGTGACAGGCAGACAGAGCATAAGTGTAGTCACCAAACAGGATGTGCATTGCTGAACCAGGAAGTGGATGCTTATGGTTCATAGTCTTTGGCGGGGGGTGGGGGTGGGAATTCAGAGTGTTCAGAGGAGGGTTACTCCTAAACCAACCAGTTGTGGCCAGCAGGGTGCTATCAGATGATGGGAAAATGGCTCTGCTCACAAACGTGACGTGCAAGAATGGGGGGAGACTTAGTTTGTAAAGGGGGGAAAGAATGAGAAGGCAGAAGACCCTGGCCCCTCGGCCTCATAGCATTTGCTCTTTGACACTGGAAACAGCATCCATTTTGCTAATGTTGAATTCTGTGTGAGTGTGTGTATGCACCTGTGTATGTGAGCATATGTTTGTGTAAGTATGCACGCGGAGCATGTAGGTCAGAGGACAACCTCAGGTGTTGTCCCTCGGGTGCCATCTGCCTTATTTCTTGAACTCTCATCAACCCAGAGTTCACCGATTAGACTAGACAGCCCCCAGGGTACACTGTCTTCTGCTCAGCACTGGGATTGCAGGAGCGTGCTACCAATGCCCAGTGCTCGGGTTTGTTTTGTGTTGGCTTTGAGGATTGAGGATTGAACTCAGATCTAGCTATGCTATGTCCCTGGCTCCTGAGCTTCAACTTTTAGGTGTCTGGAGGCAAGTGGGGACAAGCAAGGAAGGGTGGTTTTCTTTTTCTTCATTTATCGGGAAATAGCATCAGTAGCTTACAGATCAAAAGAAATGAAGAGCAAAGAGATTTTCCCCCTGTTGTCTTTTACCAAAACAAAGGAGCAGGAGCCTGGAGATTCTGAGGTTTTTTCTTAGGTAGCATGGGCAACAGAGAAGAAGAAGAGGAGGAGGAAGAGGAGAAGGGGCGATATTCCTGGAGAATGAAAGAATTACAAGATACCATCAAAGCTGAGGTGAGGCGGCCGAGGAGAACTGAGAACTGGTACTGGGTATTACTTCCAGGGCCCCAGTTGGGCGCAAGGTGACCCATGCCTGACTAAAGATCCTCCCTCTCAAGACGCCTCCTTTGGGTCTTAGAGCTATGTTCAGTGCCTAACCGACATCCTGTATTGGCTGAAACACATACATCCTGCCTCTGCAAACAGATGGATTGTCCAATTGTTTCCGGCCATTGTTACTACGTAGTGTTCTGGTTAGGGCTGGTCAGTGTCAGCTGGGCAAATCACAGTAAAGCGACAGAATCCTTTAATAGGTTTTTAATCACTTGTTATCATTCATGAACTTACTTCTAGCTAACAGATGTAGTGGAAGAGGCCACGGATAAAACAATGACCTGTGCTGACTCTATACACAGCGTCGACACACGACAGTGTCATCCACTGCATTGCAATAGTCTTCGAAGTTTTTCTGTGGCCCAGACAGGCTGCAAGGTTAGTGAGATCAGGTGCAACTGAATTCTAAGGGGGTGCTTTGCCAGAAGGTTGGTCTTGATATTAAAAAAGAAAGAAAGGAAAAGGAAAAGGAAAAAGAACTCTCTGTATTTTGTCTGTTGCCTGAGTTCGTCAGCGTCGTTACTGATACAAGGGCCATTTCAGGAGAAGGGACTTAGGGCTGCAGGACCTTGGTTAAATTTTCATATGGTAGGTGGCTCACAACTTCAGTCCCACGTGATCCCACGCCCTCTTCTGATCCCTGCCAGTACTTGCATGCATGTGGTGCACAGACATACATTTAAAAAAAAGGTAAATTTTCCCCCCAAAGCAGGGACATTCTGGACATTCTGGACATGGGTTCTAGTTAGTTTTTTTTATTACTGTAATAAAGACCATGACCAAAAGAAACGTGGGAGCACAGGGCTTATTCCCCCTTACACAGCCTGTTCACAGTTTATCACACGGGGAAGTGAGAGAGAACAGGAACACGGGGCAGGACCTGAGGCAGAGGCCATGGGGGTCTGCTTACTGACTTGATCCCCCTGGCCTGCTCTGTTGGCTTTTTTACATGACCCCAGACCACCTGCCAGGAGTAGACCCACCGGCTGGGCCTTCTCACATCAACACTGATCAGGAAAATGTCCCACGGACTTGGCTCTAGGCCAGTCTGATGGAGGCCTCCTTAGCCTCCTCGGCCCTTTAAATCAGAGGCAGGGAGAATGTTGTCTATAGAGACATTTGAGAACAACTAACTTGTAGGCATATCCAACCCCACCCCTTCTGTGTATGTTCATCACACACACACACACACACACACACACACACACACACACCACATCTGTGCTTGTTCTTGTGAGGGTCAGAGGTCAACCTTGCATCTTGCTCTTCACACTCTATCCTCCTTTTCTTTCTTCTGAGTAGAGTTTTCCGCTGGCCTGCAACACAGCAAAAAAAAAAAAAAAGGGATACACGTGTCTCCATCTCCCCAGAGTGGGGCTTACAGATTCATGCCGACACATCCAGCTTTTGAAACATGGGCTCGGGCACAGAGTTCTGCTGCTTGTGCTAGCAAGCTGATTTCTTCTTCGACTGAGCCATCATCTCCCTAGCCTGTGTCCGACCTGGGGAGATCACAGTACAATGTTGCCATCTATAAAATCTTAAGAATTGCATGAGTCAGATGAAAGAGATATCACAAGACCATCTCACCGTGTTTTAATTACATTTATGACTATGTTTTGTGCTTAGTTTCATACCCGAGCAAGGCACCATGCAGCTTCCTCAGACCCATAAGTTGGACACACATGACGAAGGCATCTTTGATGGTCATGGGTGAAGGGTTTCTACTGTCCTAAGGTAAATAGGGACCAAGAATATTGCTCAACACCTTATAAAGCACAGTTCTCCCCAGACAAAGACAATTTCAGTCCTTGGTGCCATATACTAGTCAGGTTAAGCAGTGCTGACTTGGGGTGATAGCCGTAGCAGGAGCAGCAGGAGCAGCAGGAACAGCAGGAGCAGCAGCAGGAGCAGCAGCAGGAGCAGCAGCAGGAAGAGAAGCAGCAGCAGCAGCAGCAGCAGGAGGAGGAGGAGCAGCAAACTGGGAATCGCCCAACTGTATTAGGAGAGAACTAACAGGATATTTAAAAAGTTGTTTACATCATTCACATTGTGCCTGCATATATGTGCGCATCAACAATACACTGTGCACATGTATGTAGGTCAGAGTAAAACTCTTAGGACTTGGTTCTCTCTTCCCACCATGCAGGTCCCGGTGATTAAACTCGGGTAATCAATCAGGGTTGGCAGCAAGTGCCTTTACCCACAGAGCCATCTCACCATCCCTCGAGTGGGATATTTAAAAGTGCTTTCCCGTTCCCAAGTGCCCTCCAGAACTCAGTGGAACCCCTGATGCACAAGCGGCAGGAAGAAACCTATTTTTTTTTTTTGTTCCCCCAACGTTCTCAAAGAGGCACCCTCATTGGTTTATCCTGGATTAGCCCCGATTTGCTTTACCTTTGGGCAAAGTCACAAGCACATTTACGAAGAAGACTTCTCTTAGAACATCTTGCTAATGAATTCTGGCCTCTCTTCCTGAGTAGATTTGCCCATGGTCTCTGGGACAGAGGACACCTACCAAGAGAGGAAAGGCTGCTAGCAATCATTGTGATTCTGAGTTACCCAGTTGCAAACTCCTTTGAGTCCGGTGCCAGCCTTGGCTAAATCACTGTCTCCCGAACAAATGCTGTTGAAAAAACCCAAAGGCAGCTGCGTGGGAGTGCAGTCCAAGATGGCAGCAAGGACAATGGGCCCCTGCTGGCGTCCCGCCCGCTGGGTTTGAATCAGCCAAAGGTTTGATTCTCCGGCCCTTCTGTGTGGAGCCAGATGAAAGCCACTGTCGGCAAGCAGCCTGCCTGTGATGAAGGGGTGTTTACTCACAGAATGTCGCTGTGGACAGCCTCACCCAGGCCTCCAGCAAATGGCCAGACTTGGGACTGCTCAGAGGACAAAATGGATGAAGCCAACGAAGCCGTCTGCAAGTGCCCATCCGAACGAGTCAGTCGTGGGGTGGCACTGGGTCCCTGTGCCCTTGGTTTGTGTCAAGGTGGGGGTCAGGTCAAAGTGGGGGTGCAGGGAAGGAAGCATGAATAGGAGGAGGAGGAGGAAAAGGAGGAGGAAGAGAGAGAGAGAGAGAGAGAGAGAGAGAGAGAGACTCAAAGGTGGGGGTAAGAGCAAAGTAGGGGTAAGGTCAGGTGGGGGTGCAGAGAAGGAAGCATGAATGGGAGGAGAGAGAGAGAGAGAGAGAGAGAGAGAGAGAGAGAGAGAGAGAGAGAGAGAGAGAGAGAGAGACTCAGCCAGTAAAGTACTAGCCAGGCATTCATGATCTGAGTTTATTCTTTAGAACCCATGTACAAAAGCTAGGCTTGGGGTCAACCAGATGGCTTCATGGGCACTTGCTGCCAAGTCCCAAGGCCTGAGTCTATGTTCTGGGACCCACACAGTAAAAGGAAAGAACCAGTTCTGCAACTCCTTTGATCTCCCCATGTGTGTTTGTGTTTGTGTTTGTGTGTGCGTGTGCGCACAGTCACACACAGACACACAGACACACACACACAAATGTAATTAAACAAAGGTGAGCTTGGTGGTGTCCATTTGTGATTCCAGTGCTGGTGAGGTCTCGCCAGAGGATTCTGGGGGTTCTCTGACCAAGAAATCTAGCTGAGTCAGTGAAACCCAGACCGGCGAGAGACCAACTCGCAAGCACGGTAGATGGCACACGAGGGGCAGCACCCAAGATTGATCTCTAGCTTCCTGTACACACATCTACCCCTGCACACATGAACATGCACACATCCACATATCATACACACAGGGTGGGCTGGCGGGGGAGGGGAGACCATAGTCTGTGGGAGGCTGAGCAGGGCTCAGCTGAAAAGCACCTGGGTGGGACACATAAGGGGCTTGTCACCAGTGACCAATCGAGCCTCTGGAGCCCAGAGAAAGATAATGCCCCCCACGAACGCTTCCTTGATCAGCTGTCGTCACCCATCTGCCCTCTCCAGAATCCTGATCTGTCATTCCTCCAGGCCTGACTGCGTGTGCTTCTGCTTGCTGTTTAGGCCACAGGTACCTTCTTGCCTTTCAGAAAGACAAAGTGTCACAGCCTTAAGCCAGGTAAAGCGGTAGAACTGAGACCCTCACTCTGCCCCAGAGCCCAGGGAGCCCCATAGTACATTCATCTACGCTAGACAACAAGGTGCCAGCCTGGAACGGACAGCCTCCAAAGAAAGGTTCTGCCACCCACCCGTCCAGATGTGAGGCGGCCCTGGCTTCTCTGTGAGGAGTTGGCCAGCTGCCACGGGCGGAGCAGAGCGCAGAAACCCCTTCCCTCCAGGCCTGTGGCTGGAATTCCCACTCACCTCCACCAGCCCCTCATTAGAGGGATTCAAAGGGGGCTTTGAAACATTTCCTTCCAACTTGACAGCATCAAAGAGGGCATGCCCGTAGTCCCACCAATCAATCACACACACTATTTACTTTCCTCCACAGCCCCTTCCATTTCTCGTCTGTATAAATACATGTTTTATGTATTTATAATTGTGGGGGTGTATATACTGCATTCAGCATCACTTCCTCCGTGTCCCCCCAAATTACTACCTAGGTCTAAGTTGCCCACTGTAACACTGAGGTAATCACGCTGATGTTTTCTTTACTGTCCCAGTAGAACTCAATATTTCTTTTGCTTTTAGACTCTTGTTGTTTCTTGTTATTATAAAGATGTAATAAACATCTCTATGCAACTACGTGCTTTTTTTCCTCTACTTACTTTGAGTTATTTCCCTGGTATAAATTCCCAGGAGTGGGCGTATTGGGTGAGAGGGAATGACTGTTTTTTTTTTTATAGCTGTTAATATATATGGCCAAATTATTTTCCCAAAAGGATGTATCAGTTTTCATAGTTCTAAGAGATGTAACAGTATATTTCATTAGGAGTTGAGGAGATGGACTTAAATTTTTTGAGATTAAATGTAATAGCTTTTCTTTTTTCCCACTTGTAATGAGTCTCAAACCCAAAGCTGCTCTCTAACAGAGCTCTCCATGGACTTCATGAACAAATACTGTTTTTGGTTTGTTTTTTATTTGTTTAGTTTGTTGGTTTTTTTTTTTTTTTTGTGGGGGAGACAAAAACCTGTTATATAGCCCAGGCTAGCCTTACGTTTTATCTTCCTGACTCAGCCTCCCTCCAAACCCTGCCCAGTGCTTGGACTATAGATGCGCTCAGCCATGTTTAGTTAGAATGTTATTCTATCAGGCAATCTCTATGTCTGCCCATCTGTCCCCTTCCTTTCCTCGTTCTTTCCTCCCTCTCTTTATTCCCCTCTTAGCCCTCCCTCTCTTCCTCATTCTCTCCCTTTCTCCCCTTGAAAGAACAGGGTCCCCTGTCAAGACTAAGCCAGTCTTGAATTTGTTATGTAGTTGAAAACAACCTTGAATTGTCTTATCTGCCTGCCTCCCCCACCTCCCATATGCTGGGATTATAGACATGCACCGAGACACCTGGTGTATGAGGTGCTGGGATTGAACCCAGGGCTTTATGCATACTAGGCAAGCAGCCTGCCGACTGACACCTTACTCTGAACGTTTGCCATGTTCTCTCTCTCTCTCTCTCTCTCTCTCTCTCTCTCTCTCTCTGCTTGCTTATGTCTTTGCAGTTCCAGGGACCATTATCAGAGGAGGCAAACAAAGACGCTGGTAAGTGAGGACTTTCAGAAGATGTGAACTGGGGACAGACGGACGCAGCTGCAGCCAGATGTTGAGATGAGAAGGGATTCAACCAGAAGATGAGAAAGGAGTCAAGTCTGCCCTGTGTGTGTGTGTGTGTGTGTGTGTGTGTGTGTGTGTGTGTGGTGTGCATTTGCCTGCCTATGTACACACATATTCATGTGTGCACAGCTATGCGTGTGCACGCAGAGGCCAGAGGTCGGCCTGAAGCGTTGTTCCTCTGGAGTTGTTCACTGTTTTTAAAAGTGCACAGAGTCTCTCAGGAGACCTGGGGCTTGCTTACTAAGCTAAGCCATCTGACCAGTGAGTTCTGGAGCTGGGATTACAGATGCACACCACGCGCCATGCCTGGCTTTCGGGTGGGTGCTGGGGACTGAGCTCAGGCCCCCAAGCTTTGCAGCAAGTACTTAACTGACTGAGCCATCTTCCCCATCGCAAGAATTCAGGTTTCTGACAGGGTGCAGGATGGGGGTGGGGTCTTACATAAGACCAGGACATAAGAGAAAATGGCCACAGGGATGTGGCCCCTTAGGGAACTGTAGCTGTGGTCACAGGAAAGAAGGTAAGTTTGAAGCCCTGGATTCACCTTCCAAGTCTACCCTTGTAGTCTCTTTTTCTGAAAAAACTGGGTGAAAGTGTATGCCTTTCAGAGATGTTGGAAGGGTCAACAGGTTGAAAGAACTAGGCAGCTAACTAGCAAGAGAATAAAGGCTAGTTACATCGTGCCACAGCGTGACCGCTAATCTCGGCCATCAACACACCCGGAAAAGGGAATCCGGGCAGAAGAATTGCCTCCATCGGATTGTCTGTGGGCATGTTTGATTGACAGTTGATGTAGGAAGGCCCAGCCCCCTGTGGGTGGTGTAATCCCTAGGCAGGTGGGTCTGAGCTAAGAAAGAGAACCGAGCAAAAGGGAGGGAGCAAGCCAGCAGGCAGCGTCCCTCACTGGTCCACTCTGCTGAGGGTTGATCAAAGGATTACAGTGACAAGGTACTTTTCTTTCTTCTGTTTTCTTTTTTTATATGTGTGTGGGCATGTGGATGCAGGTATGGGAGCCCGTGGGGGCCAGAGGTTAATCTCAGGTATAATCCAGAATGCCATCCACCTCTTTCAATACGAGGACTCTCACTGGATGGGTGTTTGTCAGTTTAGCTAGTTTCTGCCCCCTCCCAGTGCCGTGAGTACCAGAGAGCCTGGATTCTCCACATGGCTTCTGGGGACTCCAACCTTTGTCCCCACGCTTGCGAAAGAAGCATTTTACTGACTGAGCTACCTCTCCAGCCCCAAGTGAAGTTTCCTTTGCAAAGTCTGAACAAGTCTCAATGGCTTCATCTGTCAATTGGGCTAATGCAGTACCTACCTTCCTCTGTGGGTACTTCTGAAATAAAAGTCTTTTCTTTTTTTAAAAAAGATTTTATTTATTATTATATTTAAGTACACCATAGCTGTCTTTAGACACACCAGAAGAGGGCATCAGATCTCATTACGGATGGTTGTGAGCCACCATGTGGTTGCCGGGATTTGAACTCAAGACCTTTGGAAGAGCAGTCAGTGCTCTCAACCCCTGAGCCATCTCTTCAGCTCTAAAAGTCTTATTATACATAAAACTCACAGTAAGTATCTAATCTAAGAGCTAAGCATGTTCTTGTTCTTCACAAAACAATTGTTGCCTTTTCGAGGGGGTGAGCAGGCAGGCAGGCAGGCAGGTTTTCAAAGTAAGATCCTCTGTCTTTTTGATGTCAACACACCTCCCTATTTCCATGTGGATCGAGTCAAACCTAAGACCACTTGTTACCAGTGGTGCCCTCTTCGACCTTTGTGGAAGGCTGTTGTGTGAGTTTCCCTTTGCAAGCACTGGTTTAGCATGGAGGTGATTATCTCAACCCTGTCACGTCCTGCTCTTTCGACGGTCATGGACTCCGACAACTGCCTGCAGTGGCCACAGTTCTTGCATTTCGCACAGAGACTCGGCGCTTTATATTAGGACTAGACTCAGGGAGGAAGGACTACCCCGGTGGGTTCTCCCTAGCTTGGCCACCTGCTCCCATCACCACTACCCAGCATCCTCCTCGCTGCAAAGTTGGGTCTTAAGTGATGAGGCCCGTCTTGAATTTCCTAAGCTAAGCATGGGAAATTATTTGGAATGGCCACTTAAGAGCAAAATGGGACCGGGAAGAAGGCTTTGCTTGTCAAGTGCTTGCCCGTGAGGGCCCGAGTGTGGTCTCCAGCACCACACATAAAAGGAAGCTGGTGGTGACCTCAGGGCTGGGGAAGCAGAGGCAGGCAGAGTCCCAGGGCCCGCTGACCAACCAGCCTACTGGCTTAATCCACAATGAGGGAGACTGACTCAAAAATCAAAGTGGGTTTTGCCTGAGTAGGAACAGCACCAAAGGTTCCTCAACAGCAGCCCGGCCTCTGCAGGCCAAGCACTTGCACGCACATAAGTACGTGCGCATGCGCAATAAATAAAACATTTTTGAAAAGTGCGGCTGAGAGCTGACCCAGTGGTTCAGTTTCTGAACCTGCTGCCGTCACCAGACTCTAATCTTGGATCCCAGCAAGAATGGACCTGCTGGCTCTAAGCCAGTTAAAATGTCAGCCTAGAGTTTCTATGGAGACTAGGAGAGAGTCACCGCCCTCCACTTCTCTTAGATGAAGCCGATACAGGGGCATTAGTGCACCTTCTAGGACAGTCTCAGCCACACTCCTAATTAATCCCCTGGAATCCTGGGCACTTTCCCCCCCACCCCGTCGTCATTTCAGAAGAAGGTGTCTTTGCCTCCGAGTTCCCAAGTGAGCCCCATACCCTCCACTACTGCTGCTATAATGTTACTGGAAAGGGCCCGTTTCCTTTGATCTCCTAGGGTTCTTAAACCCAACAGTTGTGTGTCCTAACATCAATAGAAATGGACTTTCGAGCTTCCTTTTTCATTATCTTTCTCGAAGATTTAAAAAAAAAAAAAACACAAAGCAAAAAAAGGGGAGGAAATGTCCTAAACTTTGTAGATGAGACAATGTTTTTTTTCAGTATTTTTTTTTATCTGATGTTATCAGATCAACAAAGCTGTTTGTTAATACAGACCCACTCGTGCCTCCTCGTTTTAAAGATGACTTCTCTTTATTTTGGGGGAGAGGATGACACAGGGTCTCAGGTACCCAGAATGGCCATGAATTCCCTGTGTAGCTGAAGAGGGTCTTGACTTCCTGATCCTCCTGTCTCTCTGTCTCAAGAATGCTGTAAAAACAGGTATGCACAGTCATGCCTGCTTCTAAAGGTGGCTTAGTCCTAAAAGTGAAATGTATCTCAAACCGTCCTACGACCATGGCAGTGGTGTGTGTGTGTGTGTGTGTGTGTGTGTATGTGTGTGTGATATCTCAAACTGCCCATGAACATGGCAGTGGTGCATGTGTGTATACAGACGTGTGTGTGTGTGTGTGTGTGTGTGTGTGTGTGTATGTGTGTGTGCACACGTGTGCACTCCTTCCTGCCTTGCCCACGTGGGTAAGGAGTGGTATCTCCCCTTACGAGCTTTGGAAATCTTGAGGGGCCTGAGCACTCTGTGGATCAAGGATGAGACTCAACCTTTCCAGGGATCTAACCTATTTTTCCAAAAGGAACTTTCTGTTCTTGGCAGTGTGAGGAGGGCCGACTTCTAGATTAGGATAATTAAATATCTGACCCGTGACTCCTCAAATGCCTGTGGCTGCGTAGGCTTTGATGTGGGCAGCTTACTGTAGGATGGAAAAGTACAGCTTCTTCCCAAGGCCCTGGGCGCTGGAGATGAGGCCAGGCTAGCAGGGTCTTGAAAATAAACAGACAGGGACCCTCGGCAGAGAGGGGGAACGGGTGAGGGGGGGATGGGAGCCAGCATGAGCCCAGCGTCTCTTGGCGGGCGCACGGATCAGAGTCTGGCTCCCACCAAGCTGCACAGTCTTATCTTGATTCTTCCAGACTCACGCTGTACATTCACGGCCCCTTCCTACCTCCTCCCTGTGCTCCCTCTCCTCGCATGGTCTTTACACAGGACCACTCTCCCTGCCTAGAGAGGGGTTTCCACCTCCTCCTCCGTATTTAACCCCGCATCATTCGTCTGCCCCATTGTGTAGCTGGGTAGGATGGCCTGAGCTGCAGCAATAGCACTTGCTAGATCGATGCCTGACCGGACAAGTCTCTTTTTTTGCTACTGTATCCACCACAAGACTTTGCCTTGCTCAAAGCAGGGAAATAAGCATAAAGGTGTGTGTTGGCCAAGCCTACAAGACACTCACCTCGTTTCTATCACAATCCCATTGGCTAAGACTGGGCACTGTATCCTGATAGGACGGACGTTTAAACGACCTATCACTGTCCACTCCGTGGGACGAGGTCAGACAGAAGTGGCCCCTGCTGCTGCCACAGGCTCTGCTCCTGGATGCCTAGGGTCCACACAGGAAGCCAGGTGTTTACACAGCCATCCTTTATGTAGTGAATCCTGCACTGTGCCCCCTTGATTCGGCCCTTAAGCCGTGCCCCACGAAGGTGCCTCTGACTAGCCAAGCCAAGATCATATAATTTTGCCTGCACTGCAAAGCAATCTGGGAAAGCATTTAAGACCACTGACGAGGGAAAGGAGCCCAAATATAATGTAAGTTGTCAAAGGTTGTGTGTGGCTTAAAAGGAGCGGTTGTCCCTGGAGGAAGTTGCTGGTCTGTTAGGAGACTGGGTAAGATTTAGGATGACGTTAAGGGGACAAGAAGGGACTACACAGAGATTCCTGGGGTTGATGCCAAGTGTGTTAACAGAGTGGTGCAATTTGTTATTCTTTTCAAAGTTTGACGAAAACCATAGGATTATGAAACTCAAGATGATAAAAATACACTTTTTTTTTTCCTTTTGGCCAGACTCTAAATATAAATTTTTTCCAACCCTTCACATTGTTTTTGTTTTGTTTTGTTTTAACAAGTTTGCTTTGTTTTCCCCTTGAATTTATTTAGAAAAAAAAAATCGACAGCAATAGGAACTCCGCACAGCAGATGGTGGGGTGGGGAGTTTCGGATAAGCTCTGCCCACCCCCTGCCTCCCAGGCATGGAGCCCAGCTGCTTCTGCCAGAACTGGGGGTGGGGGGGGGAGCCTCTGTTTCTATTGGGCAAGACAATGGTCTGAACGAGGCCCCTTGGTTGTTGGTGGGGTGCTGTGAGCTGGGAACCTAGCAGCATGAAGCTTTCTCTTCTTTCTGCCTGGCAGGATATACGTTCAGGAATGCCTTTAATGCTGGCAGCCCTGGGCATCTTCCAACGATGCTCAGTTAGGCAGGGCGGGGGATGGGGTGGGTAATACTGTGTGCACCATACTGACAAAGCCCTGGCATCTTTACCAGCCTGCAGGAGACAGAGGATGCTGCCCAGCAAGTGTGTTGCTAGCATTCAGGCTGGGAGTAATGTGGGGGCCGGGGGTCCTAAGTCCAGCAGACTTGAATCTGGCTACAGGATGCTGCCTCCAAGTTACCCTGTCCAGATAGATGTCTGCAGAGAGAGAACGAGTCCTGCTGAAGTACGCTGAAGGTGAAGTGGGGGGAGGGGCGGAGAACAACAGGAATCAAAGGTCCAGGTCTGCAGAGTTGTGTCGTAAGGTCACGAGGCTTCGGGAGGGCAGGGAATGGAACACGGCATTTATGTAATTCTTCCAGACGCTCTTCCTTCGGTCGGTCTTTCACGATGTTCCTTGGAGATGCCTGAATGCTCCAGTCTGTCTTTTCTCCCGTGTCATGTGTCATTTAGGATAGACTAGTGATGCTATGGTAATAAACAAACACTTCCTCAAGTCATAATGCCCCGACGTCACAATGCCCCATGCTTTCCCATTTATTTCACACGGCCCTCAAAGCCACGGCAAGTGCTATGCAGCCACTTTCCCCAGATCAAAACATTCTTAGAGGGAGGAAGGTAGCTTATAAGACTAGGAACACTAATAAAACTTACAGTTCCCCCGCCCCCAAGCGGGCTAGAAGGTCACGAGATGCACTGGGCTCCACCCCAGAGTTCCATAAGCAGTAGACATCTTCTTTGGTGGAGCTGTCTGCAAGTCAGGCAGGAAGCTCTGGGGTCACAGCTGTCGTGGGTCCTTTGCCCAAGCTGGTGGGCTAGTCCTTTGGGTGACGCAGCTGCCTTTGAGTTACCTGTGCTTCTGTAAGTCATCTCAATGACCAAGCCAGACTCGAGTAGAATTACGTTTAAGGATCATCTTTGGCGTCCTTTCTGCGGTGAAGAGATGTATTCACACCTCCCCAGGAAAGGTCCTAACAGCACCTTCTGCTAGAGTAAAAAGAGTCAATAGGGTCACGAAGGTAACCAGCCCCCCCCAACACACACCAAAAGAAAGAGAGCTCTAAAGGCTCTCCCACTGTAATCTAATGCTCCAACATGGAACAGAACTTCTTGGGGTAGCTGACATGAACTAGCTGCTGGATCCCCAGTAACAAAGGAACTGGGAAATAGAATCCTATATGCAGGCAAAGATCTAGAAATGTTGAAACCATAGCCCAGAGTTTTCCATTGTCTTCAGTACTTAATGAGGTCTTCTTTGATGAAAGAGTTTAACCAGAGGCCCTGAGCTCAATTCCCAGCAACCACATGGTGGCTCACAACTATCTGTAATGGGATCCGATAGCCTCTTCTGGTGTGTCTGAAGACAGTGACGGTGTACTCACATACATAAAATAAATGAATCTTTTTTTTTTTAAAGTGAACATTCTAAAAAGAAAGAAATAGTTTAAGGGAGGGGTACTTTGGGATGTAGGGAGATCTCTTATCTTCACCCCTAAGTGTTAGTGGAAGAGGACATCCTGAGGTTTTTCAGAGTAATCATCTCCAGAGGAGATACAGTTAAGAATGGCACAGAGATCCTAATACTGGTCAGTGTGTCATTTGGTGCTCTTTCCATTCTCTCTTTTCTCTATGGAAAATTGTGTTTTCCAGAAGTGGTCCCATAAGAGCTTCCATCCCACGGTGGGGCCCATGTCCCTTCCCGTCCATCTGGGAAGACCTGTTTTCACTCCCTCAACCAGCAGGCTAGGACATCGTGGTGCTATGTGACTTCTGAGGTCAGAGCGTGAAATGACCACATGTGTCCACTCTGTTATTTGGAGATGCTTGTTCTCAGGACCCTTGTAATCCAGCTACCACGTTGTAAGGAAGTAAGGAAGTTCACAGTAGCCCATGTGGAAAGGTCACACAGAGAGTCACGTGTTGATCAGTATACTGGCTGGATTTATATGTCCACTTGACACAGGCTGGAGTCAAGGCAGAGAAAGGAACTTCTGGTGAGGAAATGTTTCCATGAGATCCAGCTATAAAGCATTTTCTCAATTAGTGATCACAGGGGCAGGGGCGGGGGAGGGCACATTGTGGGTGGTGCCATCTCTGGGCTGGTAGTCTTGGGTTCTATAAGAGAGCAGGCTGAGCAAGCCAGGGAAAGCAAGCCAGTAAGGAACATCCCTCCATGGCCTCTGCATCAGCTTTTGCTTCCTGACATGCTTGAGTTCCAAGTCCTGACTTCCTTTGATGATGAACAGCGATGTGGAAGTGTAATCTGAATAAACCCTTTCTTCTCCAACTTGCTTCTTGGCCATGATGTTTGTGCAGGAATAAAAACCCTAAGACAATCAGCAACGCAGCCAAGGTCCCAGCTGACAGTTGCTGTCTTCCCCTTGGTGTGTGGATACCTTCAGATGATCCTGTGTCCAGGTGGCAAACATCTTTTGCTCTTAAGACTTCCAACTCACAGCAGCAGGCAGTGTAGAGCAGACACCAGTGACTCCTCATACTCAAATAGCAGTTCATAAATGTCAGGATGTAAGAGCGGCAACTGTATGCCAGTATATTTTGGGATGGCTTGCTCTTCAACAATTAAAAAAAATGGACATGTGCCTTACATGTTGACCTGGGAGTTTAACCATCCTGGCCTTTGCATACAACAGCAAAAAGGCAGAAGGTTTTGGCAGTTCAAATGGAGCTGAGAAAGAGAGGCAGGCACATTCTTCAGGAAGCCAGAGACAGCAGAACCCTAAGAAGTAAATAGTGAGGTACCACAAGGAATATTTGGTGGCTGGTCACCAAGAGAAGGCATCTCCAGAGGCAAATCTGATGGCTCCCTGTGATAGTTTTAGATTCAGGACAGGAATACAAAGAGAGGCAAGCCATAAGTCTCAATAATTAAAAGCAATAAATCAAATCCACACGCTCTTAAACACATTCCATTCATCTGTCATGACATATCTAACTTCAAAACAACCAGGAAGTTCCAATCAATCGGCCCTTGGAATCTTTGTAATTCTTTGCTGGGAGACACTGACATACGGCAATCAGCTCCATGGACCCCTCACTTCACATCCCGACCCTGCCTTGGTACCCTCGCCTCTAAGACAAAGCTCCAACTGCTGACTGTGAAGAAGAGGAAGAGTGGGGATTATGCTTGGCATGTAGCAACTACTCAATAAACAGGGATAGTAATAACAGGACTTTGGCTTTAAATATTTCAAGAGCTATCATGAGAACGAAGACTTTGATCTCCTTCATGTAGCTCCAGGGTGTATAATTAAGACCAGTGGTTAGAAGTTACAGGAAAAGCAGATTTTGGTTCAACCTGGGAAGATTGTTTTGTAACGGACATGCATGCAGAAGTAGGGTGGGGGATGGGGGTATGAACGGAAAAAACTTTGGAGCAACGGTAGAGAGTGTGGTTCTCAACCTGTGCGTCACAACCCCCTTGAGGTCACTTATCAGATATTTACATGACTATCCATAGCTAGCACTTTATTACCCATAACAGTAGCTATGGATAACTAAAGTGTTATGGGTAGTTATGGATAACTAAATGTTAAAGAAAACATTTTATGGTCGGAGTCATCACAGTATGAGGAACTCCATTAAAGGGGCTCAGCATTTAGGTTGAGAACCACTACCAGAGAGGAAGTTCATTCATTGGGTGAGTGCCAAATTAGGAAGCTTTAAAAATTAACTTCTAGGCCTGGAGAAATGGCTCAGTGATTGAGGTCCTCTTCCTGAGGACCTCCAGTTCCAGAAGATACAACGCCCTCTTCTGGCCTCCATAGGCACTCTATGTATGGTGGTATACAAACATGGAAAAATGCCCATGCACATTAAAATAAATAAAAATTGTTAAGCTTTATTTTCTTATTGGGTCCACATGAAACTATCTTTGACGTTGGGTTTGAATTTGTGTTTTATCCAATGGTGTGTCTTTGAGATGCTAGTACCACACGATTTCTACACCTTCAGTGGCATTCAGGGATTTTTGTGCCCACAATTAACCCTATATCATGAGTTAGGTAGAAGCCTGGACAATCTTAGAAGATCAAAAATCTTAAAGAAAATCTGAAAAGAATCAATCTGCCATCCTGAGCTGTCAGAACATGTGGGTCATTTCTAGCTGAAGATAGTAAAACCTAGGGAGGGAGGAGAAGGGGAAGGATCAGAGAGGGGGAAGGGGAGGGGGAGGAGAGGCAAAATAAAGGTAAGAATGTACTCGAAGGATGCTAGGGATATCGTTGAATGGGAAGAGAATCCCACTGAGACTCCCATTGGGTAACCCGTAAGAAGCAGGAAGCAGACAGGACTCTGGCCACCTGAAATTGGGAACTATGACATTACTTACTCCATTTTCTCTGAGCTTCTCTACCATGGCTCTACCCTTCCTTCTCTTTCCCAGTTGACTTTAGTCATGTGAGAGAGACCATGTGGAGCCATGCGATCTTGTCTCCACAGATTGATGCCATCAGCCAGCCTACCCTGTGTCCATAGAGTGACATCATCCTACTTCTGCTACAGACAGCCTGGCGCTCTTTCTAGCGTTAGAATCAGACAGTTTTCATCAAAGTGCCAGGATTGGCCCCTACTGGACTAGGCCTGTTGTCAACCAATCAGGATGAAGCTGTATAAAGTGCTTGCTCCTGAGATGCTCACTCTGGAGCATAGAAGCAGGATGGGTAGGTGGGACTGAGCTTGGACCTCTGGCTGAGGGAGAGACCACAGCTCTCTTGCAGTTGACAGGGACTGGTAGGATGTGTTTCCTCATTTGAAGCGAGTTCTCCTTCCCTCCCCTAGGAACTCTTTGTTTGGAATGGGATGCTCTTCTAAGTGGGCTTTAGAGAGCTGGGGAGACAGTTCAGGCAGAAAATGTTTGCCTCACAAGGTGTAGGATCTAAATTTGAGCTCCAGAACCTCTATAAGACACTGGTGTGGTTTGTAATCCTCTGGCTGAAGAGGCCTAGACAAGGGGCTCCCCGACGTTCATTGGCTTTCCAGTTGCCTATTTGGTGAACCCCAGGCCAAATGAGAGACCCCGATTTAAGCAGACAGATGGCATTCCTGCGTTGACACCTGAGGTGCTCTCTGGTTTCCATACAAATCACACACACACACACACACACACACACACACACACACACAAGCACACATAAAAAACCTCTCAGGTAGACACTGCTTCAGGCTCAGGAGGCCCTGGGAACTTTACTGACGGCTCTGACAGACCCATCTCCTGATTAGTGAACAATTCCATAAAGCAGTCAGATTCGGGTGGATGGCTTGCTTTCGAATCTGTGGTGCCTGGGGTCCTTCTGACATAGCAGCACTGTAGTCTGATGGAATTTGAAAGCACATTCTTCAACCCTGAAGATGAAAAGCTCAGAAGATCTTTGGGAAGAAGTCTTGGATGAGACCAGGGCTTATCTGAGCTTGCTGGGGCATGAACTGAGATATACCCTGGAATCTGAGCTATTTATAAGAGACACATACACATGTATATGTATGTGCACTTTGTGTATATGTGTGGACATATATGTATGTATATTCAAATATTCACCCATATACATGTACAATGTATTTTTAAAATTACGTTCATGTATCGGGTATGTGTGTACATGGGCATGCATGTGCCATAGCATAGGTGTAGAAGTAGGAGGACAAGTTGCAGGAGTTGGGTCTCTCTCTCTGCCATGCAGGTTTTGGGGACTGAGTTCAGGTCATCATGCTTGGTGGCAAGCACATCATGTTTGGTGTCCCCCTGTCAAATACATATTTACACTATAGTGATGTTTAAGCGCGCACACACACACACACACACACACACACACACCCCTACCTATACATATACACACACCTATATATATATGTATATATATATACATACATACATATATACACACACACCTACACATGCATACATGTACACATACACACACACACCTATATATATACACACACACCTACACACACACACACACACACACACACGCCTATACACACACCTACACACATACACCTACACACACACACACCTACCTATACATATACACACACACCTACACACACATACACACATATACACACACCTATACACATACACACACACCTATATATATACACACACAGCTACACACACACCTATACACACACACACACACACACACACCCCTACCTATACATATACACACACCTATATATATATATATATGTATATATATATATATACATACATACATATATACACACACACACACCTACACATGCATACATATACACATACACACACACCTATATATATACACACACACCTACACACACACACACACACACACACACACACGCCTATACACACACCTACACACATACACCTACACACACACACACCTACCTATACATATACACACACACCTACACACACATACACACATATACACACACCTATACACATACACACACACCTATATATATATACACACAGCTACACACACACCTATACACACACACACACACACACACACACACACACCTGTTGCCACCACCTAAAGGTTTGCCACTCTAACCTTGTCAAATAAGAAGACTTGTGTTTTTACAGTGAAGGGACACAGTAAAACTGGGATCCCAACAGGGTCCATTTGAGAGAGGCAGGGCTATTGTGCCTACCTCCAGGCCAGGGGATGTTTTCACAATGGGTCATGTCCTGACATCAAAGAGACCACTCCTACTCTCCAGCTGGCTCTGTGTCCTCCTGTCCCCAACAACTTTAATTCCCACCCTTCTGTGACATTTCTGGGTAGGCAGCCTCATCCCTAGAGACTTCCTCAAGGCTCAACCCCATCTGGGTATCCACAGGACACCCCTATGTTTATCCTCACAGGGGACCCTTCCCTGTGTGATAGTCTAACAATATATACAGATCAGGGAGGAGCTCTTTGTTAGGAAGGAGGAGCCAGATGATAAACACATTAAAAAGCAAAACCAAATATTTATGAAAAAGTATTAAACAAGCCACAAAAATATAAAATTTTAAAAGCTGACAAACAGTACAGGTTCTTAATGAATTTCCTTAAACATCTAGAATGCTTCTCTTATATTCTGACTGCATGCTCTGGTTGCCTATTCATTAGTCAAAATAAAATTTTTTTGGTTTTTTTCGAGACAGGGTTTCTCTATATAGCCCTGGCTGTCCTGGAACTCACTCTGTAGACCAGGCTGGCCTCGAACTCAGAAATCCGCCTGCCTCTGCCTCCCAGAGTGCTGGGATTACAGGTGTGCGCCACCACCGCCCGGCTAGTCAAAATGATTTTAACTTTAGTTTAATTAATGAATTAATTTTGAGACAGGATCTCATGTAGCCTAGGTATCTGGCCTTAAAGTTGCTATGTAGCCCAGTATGGCCTTGAACCTCTGATCTTCCTGCCTCTGCCTCTCTCCTTCCTCCCAAGTGCTGGGATTGCCCATGTGTCCCACCACGCTCAGCTGATAGTGACTTTTAAAATGTATTATTAAAAAAAAACTCTGTGTATGTGCATACAATGCATATACATTCATGAACATGGACATGGGAATGCATGGAGGTCAGAGGTCAGTCAAGCTTGGGAGGGGCGGTTAGACCTTGTCTGAGACAGATCTCTTGGTGTTCTCCACTCTATCTGCTAGGCTAGCTGGCCTGTAAACTTCCAAGACCCTGAAGGTCCCAGCTTGTCTCTCATCTATCTCAGACAAGACCTTTGTTCATTGCACGCCCACAGAGAGCCCGCCAGTGCGTGCCACCGGCTGGGCAGTATCACAAGAAAAACCATCCGGGGCACAGACAGGCATAAACTGCACCTAGATAAAGACTGTATGATATACAATCTACGAGTGAAAACCCAACCTCTGCCAACGGGGTCTCAGAGACTGTTGGGATTTATTTATGTCAAAGGCTGGTGTCTGTGGCCTGTTCCCGCTTGCATTGGAGGGAAACGTAGTTTGGACACAAATGCTGACCAATATTTTCACTTACGAAATAAGTTGGAAATGATGTGCCCAGGGATACTCCTTATTTGTCAGCGCCATCATGAGTGAATTTTTGCTGAATTAGATAATAGCTTTTGAATGATGAAAGCTCTCTCTCTCTCTCTCTCTCTCTCTCTCTCTCTCTCTCTCTCCTGTTCTATCTCTTGCTCTCTCACTCTCTCACACTCTTTCTCACTCTCTCTTGCTCTCTCTCTGTCTCTGGTTGGCTCTCTCACTCTTTCACTCTCTCTAGTTCTCTCTCTCTCTCTCTCTCTCTCTCTCTCTCTCTCTCTCTCTCTCTCTCTCTCTCTCTCTCCCTCCCTCCGTCCCTCATTCTCTCTCTCTCTCTCTCTCTCTCTCTCTCTCTCTCTCTTTCTCTCTCTCTCTCTCTCCAATGTTGTCCAAGGTTAAATATTTTCTTTATCACTTCCTTTAGTCTAGATTTCAAGAGTGCAGTCAATCAAGCCTTGACCCTTGACCCTTAGCATCTGCCAATTCCTGTAGTATAAACACTCCCAGCATAGCTGAGTCCAACAAGTCCTGGGATATTTCTGAGCAGAGAAGCAGGAAATGTTAACCTTCTACATACCGCGTCATCTAGCGTCTCTACCGCACGGTGGTAAATAACCCGAGAATGCAGACAACAGCAAAAAACTGGCATATTCTCAGGAGCGATACATTTTGAGTTATTATTCCTTTGTTTTCAATACAATTTAATTATGTGTATGCAAATCTAATTTTGAACAGTGGCTTTGTTTCGCAACTGGTTTGCAAACTTCCTGAAAATTTAATAACCAGGACTTGCAAGCTAGCCCTGGCTGGTCTCGGCACACCATAGGGATGCCCCAAGTACTTCACAAGAGACTTTATGTAGAGGAGCCACTGAACACATGTCATCTGTCTCCTACAAGGATGTCATTGTGTGTGTGTGTGTGTGTGTGTGTGTGTTGTTTGTTTTTGTTTTCTGTGACTCTCTGAGGGCCTGGGCAAGTCTCTTACCCTTCTCTTCCTCTCCTTTCCAATGCAAGAGGCTATTAATGCTGACTTCATAGAGGTGCTGGGAGGGTTAATTAAGGTTCACCAAGTGCTTTGAAATCCGCGGATGAAAGGCCCAGTGGGGAGAACTTTATTATTACTCTCATGCATCAGTTTAAGAAGTGGATGATGATGATACCCACCTGGTACTTTTCATCTTCAAAGCGTTCTCCAGACATTAACCAATTAAACGTCACACACAGCTCCCTGCCCGGTCAGTGGGTGTCCTCCATCAAGGAAAGCGCACAGCAGAGTGGGCGACTCCTTCTGCCCTTGGTCTCCAGAGAGTTGGGGACCAAGCAAGGGTCTCAGTCCTTCCCACTGTGTTCTTCTGCTTGGGGGTCTACACTGGCCTTTTCAGCCTTGGTTCATCCTGGCTTGCAGATGGCAGTAAAGCCTATGGTTCTAAGGTGTCTTTTTATCATTTCATGGCTCTGTGTGACACTGCCTACTGAATAGTCTTAGATCCACCTTTTCACATTTCAAAACCGACATAATTCCCCTAGATATATAGTGTGTGCCTTGCAACTACTTGAGGACTATAGTTCAGTTGAAACTGTGTCCCTCCTTACTGGCTTATGCAATGAAAGAACATAGTACAAGTGTCCAATCCTTCATGAAATTTGTAGGCAAATGGTTGGAACTGGAAAATATCGTCCTAAGTGAGCTCACCCAATCCCAAGAGAAGACACATGAAATGCAATCACTGATAAGTGGATATTAATTAGCCCAGAAGCTCTGAATACTCAAGACACAATCAGCAAATCATATGATTCCCAAGAAGGGAGGAGAGGACCCTGGTCCTGAAAAGACTTGATCCAGTATTGTAGGGGAGTACCAGAACAGAGAAATGGGAGGGAAGTGATTGGGGAATGGGCAGAGGGAAGAAGACTTATGGGACATATGGTGAGGGGGGAACTGGGAAAGGGGAAAACATTCGAAATGTAAACAAAGAATATAGAAAAAAATGCTATGGCTGCTCTCTCCGGACCTGACAGCGTTGTGGCTTATCTCCTGCTATTTTAAAACGAGAAACCGTTGGTCCTCCTCGCATTTTCGCTACTAAGAGTAACACATGGTCAGCAAGTTACGTGGAAGAGGAAGATAATTAAAATGAAGACAGAGCTACAGCTATCCAAAGTCACACGACTCGGAGATCAATGTTGACAGCGTGTGGCCATGCTTCCTTCAGAGCTTTTCTTTGTGTTAGGGACGTTTCCCTCTGTGGTTGTAAAGAGAATCCATGCCAACTGTGGGAGACTCTGCAAGTATGAGAACGGGCACAGCAGTCAACAGCAACCATCGATGACCCCATGGCCCATATGGGATATGGTTGAAATTGATACTAACTACTTAATGAATTAGTTTATTTATAGCAGAGCTGGGGATTGAACCCAGATTCTAGATGTTAGGCAACACTCCACCCCCAAGCTTTATCCTCAGCTCCTGACTATTATACTTCTATATTATATGAGACATGTTAATTATAACTAATAGATTAAAAAAATCTACAGATGACTTCTAGTCTATAGATGACTTTCAATTATGTACTCATTAAAAACATTAACATTTATTTTATGCATATGGGTGTCTTGCCTGTATGTTTGTCTGTGTACCACACGTGTGCATGATGCCTACAAAGGCCAAAAAGGGATGTTGGGTCCCTTAGAGACTAGAGTAACAGATGGTTGTTAGCCACCATGTAAGTACTGGGAATTGAACCTGGGTCCTTCAGGAAAGCAGCCCACAGTGCTCTTACACACAGAGTCATTTCTCCATCCCCCATGTGCTTACAATTGTCTTCTGTCTGGAAATATATGCATTTATATTCGTGACTGTATGCACCCACGAAATCAGAAACAAAACATGATTGGCTTTCCTTGATTCTGAATTTTAATTTGTATACTTTTTTCCCCACTAATTTATTTATTCACTTTACTTCCAAATTGCATTCTCTCCTCCCTCTTCTCTTCCTAGTCCCACCCTCATGAATGCGTCTCCCACCTTCTCCTCAGAAAAGGGCAGGTCCTCCTTACGTACCACCACCACCCCCATGAAATCACATCGGGACTAAGCACATCCTCTCCCACTGAGGCCCCACAAGGTAGTCCAGCTAGGGGAAGGGGAGCCAATGGCAGGCAACAGAGTCAGAGACAGCCCTCCTCTCCAGTCATTAGGGGGCCCACATGAAAACCCAGCTGCACATCTGCTACATGTGTATAGGGGACCTAGATACAGCCCCTATATGCTCTTTGATTGATGCTGCAGTCTCTGTGAGCCCCTATAGGCCCGGGGAAGTTGACTCCGTAGGTCTTGTGGTGTCCTTGACCCCTCTGGCTCCCTCAATCCTATCCTCCACCCTTCCAAAGACTCCCAGAGCTCTCCCTGGTGTTTGACTGTGGGACTCTGCATCTGTTTCCATCCACTGCTGGATGCGGCCTCTCGGGAGACACTTAGGCTAGACTCCTGTCTGCAAGCAGAGCAGAGTATCATTAATAGTGTTAGGGGTTGGCTCTCTCCCATAAGACGGATCTCAAATTGGTCCAGTCAGGGGTTGGCCATTCCTCCAGTCTCTGCTCCATCTTTATCCTTGTAGGCAGGGCAAATTTTGGGTTGAAGGTTTGTGGGTGGGTTGAAGTCCGCCTTCCTCCATTGGAAGTCCCACCTGGCTACAGGAGTTGGCCACTTCAGTCTCCACATCCCCAGGTGCTAGGAGTCTCAGGTAGGGTCACCTCTATAGACTCTGAGGAACCTCCCCAGTGGCAGATCTCCAGCTAGTCCCAGAGATAACCCCAACTGATTTTCATTCTTTCTCTCAGCCCCCTCCTGCTCCCTCCCCACACCTGATCCCCATCCTTTCTGCTCCTTTCTGTTCCTTACCCTATCTCCTGCCCAGTTCCCTCTCTCCCTTCACTTCCAATGTTCATTTTATTTCCCCTTCTGAGTGAGCTTCATGTATCCTCCCTTGAGCCTTCCTTGTTACTTAGTTTCTTTGGGTCTGTGGATTAATGCATGGCTGTCCTGAACTTTATGACTAATGTCCATTTATAAGTGAGTACATACCAAGCACGCCTTTCTGGGTCTGGGTTACCTCACTTGGGATGGTATTTTGTAGTTCCATCTATCTGCCGCAATTAGATGCATTTGTTTTTAGTAGCTGAATAGTATTCCACTGTGTAGATGTACCACATTTTCTGTATCCATTGCTCCATTAAGGGACATCTGGGTTGCTTCCAGTTTCTGGCTATTACAAATAAGACATCTATGAGCATAGTGGAGTCAAGTGTCCTTGTGGTATGGAGGAGCATCTTTTGGGTTATGCTCAGGAGTGGTATAGCTGGGTCTTCAGGTAGAGATATTCCCAATTTTCTGAGAACCCACCAAATTGATTTCCAAAATGGTTGTACAAGTTTGCAATCCCACCCAGCAATGGAGGAGTGTTCCCCTTGCTTCACATCCTTGCCAGCACGTGCTGCCTCCTGAGTTTTTGATCTTAGTCATTCTAATGGGTGTGAGATGGAATCTCAGGGTCATTTTGATTTGCATTTCCCTGATGATTAATAATGTCGAACATTCCTTTAAGTGTGTCTTGGCCATTAAAGAGTCTTCTGTTGAGAATTCTGTTTAGCTCTGTACCCCATTTTTTTAATTGGCTTTTTTGGTTTGTTGTTGTCTAATTTCTTGAGTTCTTTATATGTTTTGGATATTAGCCCTCTGTCAGATGTAGGCTTGGTGAATATCTTTCTGCATTCCGTCGACTGCGGTTTTGTCCTAGTGATGGTGTCCTTAGCCTTGCAGAAGATTTTCAGTTTCACAAGATCCCATATACTAATTGTTGATCTTAGTGCCTGAGCTGTTGGTGTTCTATTCAGGAATTTGTCTCCTGTGCCAATGTATTCAAGACAGTTCCCCATTTTCTCTTCTTTTAGATTTAGTGTATTCAGCTTTATGTTGAGGGTTTTGATCCACTTGGGCTTGAGTTTTGTGCAGGGTGACACATAAGAGTCTATTTCCATTTTTTTGCACACAGACATTCACTTAGACTAGTACCATTTGTTGAAGATGCTTTCTTTTTTTCCATTATATGGTTTCTGCTTCTTTGTCAAAAATTAAGTATCCATAGATGTGTGGGTTTGTTTCTAGGTATTTGATTCTATTCCACTGACCAACCTGTCTATGTCTATTCTAATACCATGCCATTTGCTTTCATTGCTATTGCTTTGTCGTGTAGCTTGACATCAGGGATGGTGATAGCTCTAGAAGTTCTTTTTTTTTAATTTTCTAAATTCTTTGTTTACATTCTAAATGCTTTCCCCTTTCCAGGTTCCCCCCTTCCCATAAGTCCCATAAGCCCTCTTCCTTCCACCCATTCCCCAATCACCCCCTCCCATTTCTCTGTCCTGGTACTCCCCTACAATGCTGGATCAAGCCTTTCCAGGACCAGGGACCTCTCCTTCCTTCTTCTTGGGAATCATTTGATATATTAATTGTGTCTTGAGTATTCAGAGCTTCTGGGCTAATTAATATCCACTTATCAGTGACTGCATTCCATGTGTATTCTTTTGGGATTGGGTTACCTCACTTAGGATGACATTTTCCAGTTCCAACAATTTGCCTAAAAATTTCATGAATTCATTGTTTTTAATTGCTGAGTAGTATTCCATTGTGTAAATATACCACATTTTCTAAATCCATTCCTCTACTGAGGGACATCTGGGTTCTTTCCAGCTTCTGGCTATTATAAATAAGGCTGCTATGAACATAGTGGAGCATGTGTCCTTATTGCATGCCAGAGAATCCTCTGGGTATATGCCCAGGATAACAGGGTCCTCTGGAAGTGTCATGCCCAGTTTTCTGAGGAACTGCCAAACTGATTTCCAGAGTGGTTGTACCAGCTTGCAATCCCACCAGCAGTGGAGGAATGTTCCTCTTTCTTCACATCCTCGCCAACACCTGCTGTCTCCTGAGTTTTTAATCTTAGCCATTTTGACTGTTGTGAGGTGAAATCTCAAGGTTGTTTTGATTTGCATTTCCCTAATGATTAATCATGTGGAACATTTCTTAAGGTGCTTCTCAGCCATTCAAAATTCTTCAGGTGAAAATTCTTTGTTTAGCTCTGTACCCCATTTTTAAGAGGGTTATTTGGGTTTTTGGAGTCTACCTTCTTGAGTTCTTTGTATATATTGGATATTAGCCCTCTGTCAGATGTAGGGTTGGTGAAGAACTTTTCCCAATTTGTTGATTGCCATTTTGTTCTTTTGACAGTGTCCTTTGCCTTTACAGAAACTTTGTAATTTTAATGAGGTCCCATTTGTCAATTCTTGATCTTAGAGTATAAGCTATTGGTGTTCTGTTCAGGAACTTTTCCCCTGTGCCCATGTCCTCAAGGGTCTTCCCCAGTTTCTTTTCTATTAGTTTCAGTGTGTCTGGTTTTATGTGGAGATCCTTGATACACTTGGAGTTGAGCTTAGTACAAGCAGATAAGAATGGATCAATTTGCATTCTTTTCCATGCTGACCTCCAGTTGAACCAGCACCATTTGTTGAAAAGGCTATCTTTTTCCACTGGATGGTTTTAGCTCTTTTGTCAAAGATCAAGTGACCATAGGTATGTGAGTTCATTTCTGGATCTAGAATTCTATTCCATTGATCTACCTGCCAGTCACTGTACCAATACCATGCAGTTTTTAACACTATTGCTCTGTAGTACTGCTTGAAGTCCAGGATACTGATTCCCTCAGAAGTTCTTTTACTGTTGAGAATAGTTTTAGCTATCCTTGGTTTTTTTGTTATTCCAGATGAATTTGAGAATTGCTCTTTCTAACTCTATGAAGAACTGAGTTGGGATTTTGTTGGGGATTGCATTGAATCTGTATATTGCTTTTGGCAAGATGGCCATTTTTACTATGTTAGTCCTTCCAATCCATTAGCATAGAAGATTTTTCCATTTTCTGAGGTCTTCTTCAATTTCCTGCTTCAGAGACCTGAAGTTCTTGTTATACAGATCTCTCACTTGTTTGGTTAGAGTCACACCAAGATACTCTATATTGTTTGTGGCTATTGTGAAAGGTGTCATTTTTCTAATTTCTTTCTCAGTCTGCTTATCCCTTGAGTATAGAAAGGCTACTGATTTGCTTGAGTTGATTTTATAACCAGCCACTTTGCTGAAGTTGTTTATCAGCTGTAGGAGTTCTCTGGTGGAGTTTTTTGGGTCACTTAGGTATACTATCATGTCATCTTTGAACAGTGATAGTTTGACTTCTTCCTTTCCAATTTGTATCCCTTTGACCTCTTTATGTTGTCTAATTGCTATAGCTAGAACTTCAAGTACTATATTGAAAAGATATGGAGAGAGGGGGCAGCCTTGTCTAGTCCCTGATTTTAGTGGGATTGCTTCAAGCTTTTCTTCGTTTAGTTTGATGTTGCCTACTGGTTTGCTGTATATTGTTTTTACTATGCTTAGGTATGGGCCTTGAATTCCTGTTCTTTCCAAGACTTTTAGCATGAAAGGATGCTGAATTTTGTTAAAAGCCTTTTCAACATCTAATGAAATGACCATGTGGTTTTTTCTTTGAGTTTTTTTATGTAGTGGATTGGATTGGTGGACTTCCATATATTGAACCATCCCTGCATCCCTGTGATGAAGCATCCTTGATCATGGTGAATAATTGTTTTGATATGTTCTTGGATTTGGTTGGCAAGAATTTTATTGAGTTTTTTGCATCGATATTCATTGGGGAACTTGGTCTGAAATTCTCTTTCTTTGTTGGATCTTTGTGTGGTTTTGGTATCAGCATAATTGTGGCTTCATAGAACAAGTTGGGTAGTGTTCCTTCTGTTTCTATTTTGTGGAATAGTTTGAAGAGTATTGGTGTTAGGTCTTCTTTGAAGGTCTGATAGAATTCTTCACTAAAACCATCTGGTCCCGTACTTTTTTTCGTTAGAAGACCTTCAATGACCACTTCTATTTCTTTAGGAGTTATGGGACTGTTTAGATGATCTATTTGATCCTGATTTAATTTTGGTATTTGGTGTCTGTCTAGGAAATTGTCCATTTCCTCCAGATTCTCCAGTTGTGTTGAGTATAGGTTTTTGTAGTAGGATCTGTTTTTTTTTTTTGTTTTTTTTTGTTTTGTTTTTGCATTTCCTCAGTCTCCTCAGTTGTTATATCTCCCTTTTTATTTGTAATTTTGTTAATTTGGATACTATCTCTGTCCCCTCTGATAAGTCTGGCTAAGGGTTAATCTATCTTGATTTTCTCAAAGAATCAGCTCCTGGTTTTGTTGATTCTTTGTATGGTTCCCTTTGTTTCTACTTGATTGATTTCAGCCCTGAGTTTGATGATTTACTGTCTTCTACTCCTCTTGGGTGAATTAGCTTCTTTTTGTTCCAGGGCTTTAAGGTATGCCATTAAGCTGCTAGTATATGCTCTCTCCAGCTTCTTTTTGGAGGCACTCAGGGCTGTTGAGTTTTCCTCTTAGCATTGCTTTCATTGTGTCCCATAAATTTGGATAAGTTGTGCCTTCATTTTCACTAAATTCTAGAAAGTCTTTGATTTCTTTCTTTATTCCTTCCTTGACCAAGGTATCATTGAGTAGAATATTGTTCAGCTTCCATGTGTATGTGGGCTTTCTGTTGTTTTTGTTGCTATTGAAGACCACTCTTACTCCATAGTGATCTGATAGGAGGCATGGAATTATTTCGATCTTCTTATATCTGTTGAGGTCTGTTTTGTGACCAATTATATGGTCAGTTTTGGAGAAGGTACCATGAGGTGCTGAGAAAGAGGTATATTCTTTTGCTTTAGGATGAAATGTTCTATATATATCTGTTAAATCCAATTGGTCTAAAGTTTCAATTAGTCTCACTGTGTCCCTGTTTAGTTTCTGTTTTCCTGATCGGTCCATTGAGGAAAGTGGGATGTTGAAGTCATCCACAATTATTGTGTTAGGTGTAATGTGTGCTTTAAGCTCTAGTAAAGTTTCTTTTACGAATGAGGGTGCCCTTGCATTTGGAGCATAGATGTTCAGAATCGAGAGTTTTTCTTGGTGGATTTTTCCTTTGACCAGTAATAAGTGTCCTTCTGTGTTCCTTTTGATGACTTTAGGTTGAAAGTCAATTTTATCTGATATTAGGATGGGTACTCCGGCTTGTTTCCTGAGACCATCTGCTTGTAAAATTGTTTTCCAGCCTTTTGCTCTGAGGTAGTGTTTGTCTTTGACAGTGAGGTGTGTTTCCTTTATGCAGCAAAATGTAGGGGTCCTGTTTACATATCCAGTCTGTTAGTCTATGTCTTTTTATTGGGGAATTGAGTCCATTGAAATTAAGAGATATTAAGGAATAGTGATTATTACTTCCTGTTATTTTTGATGTCATTTTTATGTTTGAGTAGTTATCTTCTTTTTGGGTTTGATGAAGAAGGTTACTATCTTGCTTTTTCCAGGGTGTAGTTTCCATCCTTGTATTGGCATTTCTCCCCTATTATCCTTTGTAGGGCTGGGTTTGTGGAAAGATATTGTGTAAATTTGGTTTTATCATGGAATATCTTGGTTTTTTCATCTATGGTGATTGAGAGTTTTGCTGGGTATAGTGTTGGCTGGCATTTGTGTTCTCTTAGAGTCTGCATGAGATCTGCCCAGGATCTTCTATCTTTCATGGTCTCTGGTGAGAAGTCTGGTGTAATTCTTATAGGTTTTCCTTTATATGTTACTTGACCTTTTTCTCTTACTGTTTTTAATATTCTTTCTTTGTTTAGTACATTTGGGGTTTTGAGTATTATGTGATGGGAGGTATTTCTGTTCTGGTCCAATCTGTTTGGAGTTCTGTAGGCTTCTTGTATGTTTATGGGCATCTCTCTCTTTAGGTTAGGGAAGTTTTCTTCCAGAATTTTGTTGAAGATATTTGTTGGCCCTTTAAGTTGTAAATCGTCACCCTCATCTATACCTATATTCCTTAGGTTTGGTTTTCTCATTGTGTTCTGGATTTCCTAGTTGTTTCGGGTTACAAGCTTTTTGCATTTTGCATTTTCTTTGACTGTTGAGTCATTGATTTCTATGGTATCTTTGGCATCTGAGATTCTTTCTTCTATCTCTTGTATTCTGTTGTTGATATTTGCATCTATGACCCCTGATTTCTTCCCAAGGTTTTCTATCTCCAATGTTGTCTCCCTTTGTGATTTCTTAGTTGTTTCTACTTCTGTTTTTAGATCCTGGATGGATTTGCTCAGTTCCTTCACTTGTTTGTGTTTTCCTGCAATTCTTTAGGACATTTTTGTGTTTCCTCTTTCATGACTTCTGCCTATTGATCCAAGTTCTCCTGTATTTCTTTAAGTAATTTTTGTATTTCCTCTTTATTGGCTTCTATCTGTTGATCCATATTCTCCTGAATTTCTTTAAATGATGTATGTGTTATCTCTGGCATTAGTTGGTCCTGTTGTCACTGTCTGGTGCTTGAACCTCCTGTAAGCCTGTAAGGCTATTTCTGCTCCTCTGGATGACTGGGTTTCCCCTGGCATAGATTGCTGATGGGCTGCCCTACTCTTGGGTGCCATTGGAGACCTGGTGTGCCTTGCCCCAAGCAATGTTATACTTGGGGTGTAACAACAGGCTGGCACACAGACGAACCACAGAGCTGCCCAGGTCTTGGACTCAGGCAGAAGCCTGGCGGTCTGTGTCCCAAATGATGTTAAACTCGGAATATCTCTGTACCTGGAGCTGCCTGTCCTGTCCGTCTGGGAGCAAAGATCCAGAAGTTCTTTTGTTGTACAGGATTATTTTAGCTATCTAGAGTTTTTCATTTTCCTATATGAATTGGACTATTGTGTTTTCATTTTTTGTAAAAAAAATTGTGTTGGAATTTTGATGGCACTTGTATTGAATCTGTAGAGTGCTTTTGGTAAGATAGCCATTTTTACTCTGTTAATCCTCCTGATGCATAAGCATGGGAGATCTTTACATCATCCTTTGCAAATTTTTTTCTTCAGAGACTTGAAGTTCTTTTCATATAGGTCTTTCACTTGTTTGGTTAGAGTTACACCAAGATATATTATTTCTGGCTATTCTAAAGTGCTTTAAGTTTTTCTCCATTAAATTTGATGTTGGCTATTGGCTTGCTGTATATTGCCTTTATTATGTTAGGTATGTTCCTTCTATCTATGGTCTCTCCAAGACTTTTAACATGAAGGGGTTTTGGATTTTGTCAACGACTTTTTCAGCATCTAAAGAAATGATGATGTGGTTTTTTACTTTCAGCTAGTTTATGTGGTAGATTTTTGTATATTGAACCATCCCTATATCCCTGGGATGAAGCCTACTTGAACATGGTGGATGATATTTTTGATGTATTCTTGGATTTGGTTTGTGAGTATTTTCTTGAGTATTTTTGCATAAACATTCAGAAGGGAAATTGATCTAAAATTATCTTTCTTTGTTGAGTCTTTGTGTGGTTTAGGCATGAGGGTGACTGGGGTGACTGTGGCCTCATAGAATGAGTTTGGCAATGTTTCTTCTGTTTCTATTTTATGGAATAGTTTGAGGAGTATTGGTATTAGGTCTTTTTGAAATGGATAAAATTCTGTGCTAAAACCATCTGTCCCTGGGCTCTTTTTGGTTGGGAGACTTTTAATAACTACTTCTATTTCCTTACCAGTTATAGGATTATTTAAATGGCTTACATGACTTTGATATAACTTTGGTAAGTGGCATCTATCATGAAAACCATCCATTTCATTTAGATTTTCCAGTTTTGTGGAATACAGCCTTTTGAAGTAAGATTTAACAATTGTTTGGACTTCCTCAGTGTCAGTTGTTATGTCTCCCTTTTCATTTCTGATTTTGTTTATTTGGATATGGTTTCTCTGCCTTTTAGTTTGGCTAAGGGTTCATATAGCTTATTGATTTTCTCAAAGAACCATCTCTTGGCCTTATTGATTCTTTGTATTGTTCTCTGTTTCTAATTTATTGATTTCAGCCCTAGTTTGGTTATTTCCTGCCATCTACTCCTCTTGGGTGTGTTTTCTTCTTCTTTTCAAATGTGCCTTTAAGTTGCTAGTATGAGATCTCACCAATTTCTATAGGAAGGCACTTAGTGCTATGAACTTTTTTCTTAGCACTGCTTTCATTGTGTTCCATAAGTTTGGGTGCTCTTTTGCCTTCACTTTCATTGAATTGTAAAAAGTCCTTTATTTATTTATTTATTTCTTCCCTGATTCAGTGGTCATTCCGTAGAGACTTGTTCAGTTTCCATGAGTGTGTAGGCTTTCTGAATTCCAGCTTTAATCCTTGGTCTGATAAGACACAAGGGGTTATTTCAATTTTGTTGTATCTGTTGAGGCTTGCTTTGTGGCCAACTATATGGTCAATATTGGAGAAGGTTTTTTGGGAGTGGCTGAGAAAAAGGTAGAGTCTTTTGTGTTTGGTTGAAATGTTCTACAGATACCTTTTATGTTCATTTGATTCATAACCTCTATTTGTTTCATTATTTCTATTTCTGCCTTGATTACTGAGAGTGGGGTGTTGAAGTCTCCCACTGTTAATGTATGGAGTTTGATGTATGATTTAAGCTTTAGTTCTATTATGTTATGTTTTGTTTTTACAACTGTGGCTGCCCTTGAGTTTGGGGTATACATGTTTAAAATTGAGATATCATCTTGGTCCATTTTTCCTTTGATGAGTGTGAAGTATCCTTCCCCATGTTTTTTGATGACTTTTGATTGAAAGTCTATTTTATTAGCTATTAGAATGGCTACTCCAGCTTGCTTCAGGGATCCATTTGCTTGGGAAGCCTTTTTCCAGCCCTGTACTCTGAAGTGTTTGCTGAGGTTTGTTTCTTGTATGCAGCCAAATGAAAGCTCCTGCTCCTGCGTCCATTCTGTTAGCCTGTGGGTTTTTTTTTTCTGCTTGTTTGTTTGTTTTGGTTTTTTTTTTGTTCAGGAGTTGAGCTCATTGATCTTGAGAGATATTAATCACCAGATTGATATTTTGATGTTGTTGTTGTTGGTAATGTGTGTGCGTGTGTGTATGTGCTTCGCTTCCTCTGGTTTGCTTGTGTGAGGTCATTTATTTCCTGTGTTTTCTTTGATGTAATTAACCTCCTTGGGTTGGAATTTTCCTTCTAGCATCCTCTATAGGGCTGGATTTGTGGATAGATATTGTTTAAATCTTATTTTGTTTTCTCCATCTGTGGTGATTGAAAGTTTCTCTGGGTGTAGTAGTCTGAGCTGGCATCTATGGTCTCTTAGAGCTGCAAGATATGTGCCCAGGACCTTCTGGCTTTTAGAGTCTCTGTTAAGAAGTTGGGTGTAATTCTGATAGACCTGCCTTTATATGTTACTTGGCCTTCCCCCCTTGCAGCTTTTAATATTCTTTCTTTGTTCTGGACATTTAGTGTTTTATTATGAGGTGGGAGGATTTTCTTTTCTGGTCCAATCTACTTGGTTTTCTGTACACTTCTTGCATGTATATTGTCATATTTTTCTTTAGGTTGGGGGAAATTTTCTTCTAAGGTTTTGTTGGAAATCTTTTTTTGGGCCTTGTAGCTGGAAATCTCTTTCTTCTCCTATTACTATTATTCCTAGGTTTGGTCTTGTCATAGTGTCCCAGATGACTTGGGTCTTTTATGTCATGAACTTTTAGAGTTAGCATTTTCTTTGTCTAATGTATGGATTTCTTTGATTGTCTATGCCTGAGATTCTTCCGTCTCTTGTGTTCTATTGGTGGTGCTTGAGTCTGTAGTTCTTGTTCTCTTCCCTAGGTTTTCCGTCTCTAGGATTCCCTCATTTTGTGTTTCCTTTATTGCTTTTATTTCTGTGTTCAGTTTGTAGACAGTTTTATTCATTTCCTTCACCTGTTTAGCTGTATTTTCCTGTATTCCTTTAAGGGATGTCTTCATTGCCTCTTTACGGCCTCTGTCATCTTTATAAGATTGGATTTAAGGTCATCTTCTTGTGCCCCAGCTGTGTTGTGATATCCAGGGCTTGCTGTAGCAGGATAGCTGGGCGCTGGCAGTGCCATATTGCCCTGGCTCTTGTTCCTTGTCTTCTTATGCTATCTTTAACCATCTGGTGGTCTCTGGTGTTGGCTGTATGTTCCTGATGCCAGCAAGGCTCCTCGGGGAGGCAGGCAGAACCTGCCAATGGGTCTCAGGGAAGAAGATGTGCTCCCCTCTACTGGCTATGGACCAGGTGGGCCTAACTAAAAGGGCATTGGTGGGAGATTGGTGGGAAAGGGATCTAAACTTGATGTTCCTGGGCCCCCTAGCCCCACAGGCCTTCTTGGGAGAGCAGGGAGATCCTTGGGACAGAAGATAAAAGTTAGGGAACAGCACACTTCCAGTCTGTATACATTTTAGAAATATCTACTAATTATATGCATCATGTATATTTATTGTATCCATTACTAGAAAATGGGGAGCCGTTAAGAACACTTGCTGATCTCACAGAGGTTCTGAGTTTAATTACCAGTACACACCCACATTAGGCAGCTCACAACCCTCTGTAATTCCAGCTCTGGGGGATTTAAAGCCCTCTCTGGCATGTATGCACACACTTACATACATGCAGTCACATGCATACATATACACACATTTTAAAGAACAAAAATAACTATTCATCACCAGAGCTGATTTCATATGTATGATCTATACATACATATATGTAGATAATTGGTTTATATGTGACTGGCTCTAGTAGACACTTCTGAAAGGTTTATAAACTACCAGAACCACTCCTACAAATATTATGCATATATGCTGCACATTATACGCATATATACTACACAAACACACTCACACACATCTAGATATTTTGCATATTACCAGCTCAAGGAGATATGCTAGACAGCTTATAGATTATATTTAAATCAGTAGAA